>JBANSL010000015.1:23590000-24007500 GCA_037127255.1 Persicaria tinctoria
CGGCGCTGGTGGTTCTACAGAGGGCGACGAGGTTGTCCGACGAAGGCGTCGGCGGCGCTAGGGGTCCTGCGGAGGGTGACGAGGTTGTTCGGATCCAGATCCTCTTTCACCGCCCTACCCCTTCCCCTCCTCTCGACATCCCACTCTCGCTGACTCCGAGCCTGATGCCGCCCCACCCCTTCCCCTCCTCTCGACCGCAAATCGGTGACCTCGGCTTCAAATTCAACAATCCCGATAACGAATTGAAGTAGAACGAGAGAGTTTCAAGGTTTCAATGTTGAATCAAATTGAACCTGCCAGATCCGGTCGAGAGGTAGACGGTGAGGCAAGCGTTTAAAAAAAAAAAAAATTTGTGTGAATGGGTAAATGTTGTGGGAAGTTTATGAGATTAATAATACCTGACAGGGCTTAGTCTTCAATTGGCTGAGACATCGGTTTTATTGGCTAGACAACAGTAGTTATTGGCTAGTAAGCGTAAATCGCATATATTTAGGGTTCGCATCTCAGGCAACCAAGAGGGAACCATATATTGTAACTGACGTACATATATGCAAAATAACAAAAACCAACCTTCGACAACTCAAAGAATGTCATCTATCCTAGCTATCCTTGAGGTAGGAAGTTCCTGGGGTAGATGAGACCCGACAAGGGTTATTCTTGTATTGGCTAAAAGATCGTGGCCACTGGCTAGGCAACAGTAGTTACTGGCGAGTAAGCGTAAATCGCAACTTTTTTTTTTAGGCCAAGTGAAACCATATATAGGGTTGAATGGAATTTTTTTGTGTTTCAGCACCTATTTAGTATTTCCTTCTCCTCCATGTCCACGACAGCTCTGTCTTTCATCTCCGGAGCAACGATTGTCAGTTGTGCCCAGGTTTTCTAGTTTATCTTGCTAGTTGTGTGAATTTATGTGCCAGCTGAATTGTTGTCTTTGCCATCCAAATGGTTATCCATGTCATACTCCAAATTGAGATCAAGATACGATGTAGACCCAAGTTTACTTCGAAATATATTTTTTCATAAACATATATAAAGTGGGTGTCTATAGATAGATAAAATTAAATTAAGTTCAAAAAAAAATTTATTTTTTAATTTTAACAAATAAAAATGGCTGAAATTTAGTTTAAAATAATTAAATGGGTCTCTTTCTCTCTCTCCCCCCCCCCCCCCCTTCTCTCTCTCCTCCATCTCTCTCCCCCTCTAAAGTCTTTACCTTCCACCGGCTGTGAAGGTGCCCAATTTAATTGCAAAAATGGCATTATGTCATTCCCTTGCCAATTTTTTGAGTCTTGGTCATTTTTGCAAAGTGTGCCAATATTTGGTATATTCATGCAAAACATCCTTTAAAAAATGCAGGTGGTTTGATTAAAAAAAAAAAAAAAATAAAAGAAAAAAGTTAGGGCACTAGAACATGTGTTGGAGACTTGGAAATTTGAAATCATGTTGAAGTGGCCCCCACATCTAATCACGCACCACACGCGCATGGAAGGAAGAGGTAAGTTAAAATTTAAACTGGGTCCCATTAATTTTAAAGCAAAAATTAAAAAAACACATTTAATCATAGTCATCCATTCTTTTAAATCTAAGGCCCATATTTGTACCTAAAGTATATCTTAAGGAGTGTGCACTCTGAAACCAATCCATATATATATATAATTTTATTGACTTGGGCTCCAGGGACCGAACCAAGAGAAGACCCGAATAATTATCCTTGGGCTCGACGGACCATCCTTCGGGTCGATGGATGAAAACCATGGCCCAATGAATTTCGTGCGATCGGGAGTAGAACTCCAACTAAGCGAAGTCGACAATGGTAATCCGAAGGCTGGTTCCAAAGGGTCTGAACGAGTAACTGTATATGAGTAGGAAAGGGAGGACGTGCCCTGGGAAGACGGGAAACCGCAGACCCACCTAACAGGGCAGCTCCAATGGCTCCCGGAGACCCCACACAAACGGCCCGAGTTCGGAGATGGCAGCGAGCGAGGGAAGAATGTCACCACCCATCTTGTTCTAGTACTTGTTCTTCAACATGGATGCCGGAAAAAAGGAGAGCGGCACCACTGCAGTATGGAGACGGTCAGAGCCGGAATGCAGCGGCGGAAGCCGGATGCAGGGGGAACTGGGCATGACAAGGTGTGAGGCCACATGGCTCTAAATCGTCGTCTGACCACGACTTAGGAGATGAACGAAGAGGGAGGGGAATAACCAAGAGCAAGAAGAAATCCTCCAATGAAGGATTGAAGGTGATGCTTGTCAGAAGGCTCGACAACTACACGAGCAACCGAAACCATGGTTTACAATATGAGGTTTTATTGAAGGAATTTGCAAAGGAGAATGAAGAGATGGGGAACGGGATTGTGAAACAACACAAGCTCCATCTCAATTTGGTGTCAGTCTAAACCTGAAAGAGAAATTTCAAATTTGGGGTTGAATCGAACCCGACGGGAGATGACAACAAGCGATGAAGCGGAGTGCAGCCAAGACAAATTGAGGTGGCCTAAGCCGAGATGAAGAGGCCTTGGGCCTGTGTTAGGTGGTCGGAACCGAGGGTGGCTCGGAGAAGGTGGTGCCAAATGGTGTTGGAGACCCAAAAAGGGGATTTAGATCTTCCTCTCAATATATCAATTGGTTCATTTGATTTTGGGGTGGACTCCACTAGTCTTGTGTGCTCAGCTTGGTTAACGCATGGTGTGCTCGGACGTGTGACCTATTAGAATTTAACAAGAATGTTCCCAGTTGTTCTCAATATAGATAATGTTACCCAATTTTTCTTAATACGGATGTAATTTCTAGACAAGTAATAGTTTAGGCGAAAAATCAAGATGTATCACACCTTTTTGGTGGCATGAGTTTACTATTAATCATACGGCTAGAGCATACCGGTAAAAAGTTGAGGTACTATTGTTTAAAGGGTGTGGATTAGAGTTAATATGTTATTGGAAGTGTGGGTTTGTGGTGAAGCAACTTTCATCTATAAAGCGCGAGGGTGACAAGATCATCAGGCGGTCCACTCTCAGAGAATTTAGAGACTCTAAGCCTATGCTTGGGCATATATTTGTTGTAATGGTAAATATATAGATATAGAGATTAACCAAGTTATAAAACAATAAGACCAAACCTAGGGTCTTATATAAGAAGGAATCGTGTACCCAAAAGGATCCCTCTATGCCCACCAACGAAACCAAAAGACTATCCATTTCATCCTAAACTCTCATACTCTACCGCATACCAAAAGTCCTACCCTTCCCAGCTGAGCTTTCGCTCCAACCTTTTCACTAGTGATTTTCACTTCCACTTAGCGGAGAGGCGGGAGCGACAACTTGCAATAATATTCATCGCACAAGTTTTAGGTTCAAATTGCTCATTACAAAAAATCAATTTGTTCCTATACATCCATGTCAAAAATATATGGTTGCTTCAAACGCTAGAAGTTTTGCCTGATAGAGCTGCGTGTTTTGGGTCTTCAAAGGTTCCCTCGCGAACCATTCGAGCCACTCGCCAATAGATGCATACCTACACGAGATGCCAATCCATCCGAACACCAGATTTTGTATCTCTTGAATGGTCGGGCAAACAAACCACAAGTGGTCTTCGCTCTCTTCTACTGTTTGGCATAGCTTACACTCGGCTGCCTCTATACCTGTTGTTGCAGGAGGATGGTCAAGTATGAAATAAATATAGAACAAAGATCAGACTGACTTCCCTGTCTCAGCAAATAAATACAAGACTTCCTCCCGTTGTAGTAGAAGGTTGTCAGGATCGAATCCACGAGGAAGCACGTCAGCAGTTCTTAGGTAGCAACAGATCTCACAGACAAGCAGTAGAAAGACAGAAATAAAAGTAGAAAAGCAAAACAGAAACCAAAGCAAAGACAGAAAATAGCGAAAGAAAGTAAAGAATAAAGCAAGACAACAGACGTACTCGATCTCGACAACTACCTACTCGAGATCGACTACCAACAGTGAAGACAGAAACTGCAAAATCGACAACAAACGCAGAAACTCTACTCGACCTAGACAAGACCGTACTCGAGATCGACTAAGGCCTACTCGATCTCGATGAGCTCCTCCTCTGTATCGACTGGAAAGACAGAAAACTTAAATTGCAAATTCTCGAACCCAAAACTCAGATTTTCGACGAAATAAATCAATATAATAAACGACTTCCAAGACCAGGGTATCAACACCACAACGATAACCATGCAAAGTAACACATAAAGGCATAAAAGATCATACTTTCCATCAAAATAACTTTCGTTACTAACAAATAGGCATATAGAGGCTTTCGCATAAACCCTAATTGTTACTAACCCTTTTCACATAATTAACCCAAGTTGCATTAAGATCACTTTCGCTTCAATAATACAAACAAGGATCACCTTCAACTCTCGCAAAAGAATCATGCTCATAGGGATAGAAGATGAATTGCATAACAAGATCTGACCTTTACTACATCATCTCACATGGCCACCGTCGGGCTCACCCCAGCCCCAGAAGTGGGTGGACTACTCACGCCTCATCGCAATAGCAGACATTGATGTATAAAAAGAAACTTGCATTAAACTATATTCAAAGCCTTTACAATCCCAACAATCAACTTTCGCAGAATGCCAAAACCCTAAAAACTTTAGAACTCCTAAAACTTCTCTGTGGAACTACTTCTCTCTCCCTGAAATTTGAATTAATGAAAAACCAGCCCCTAGGGCTTTATTTATAGCCTTCTATTCCTTTCTAATCAAGGATAGAATCATCTATCTATATCTAAAATTATATCTACTTGCTAAAAGATAAATAAATGCAACAAGGGAATTAAATCTTTAAAGGGAAATAATAAATCTAAAGTCTTCCATGGATAGATCTTCCTTCTTCATGATCAATGTTGATAGATTTGGATAGAATCGGCAATCTTCGCACCCAAGCAATCCCAAGTCGAGTAGAATTGGTCAAACCGAGTAACGCGGCTCTGGAGGTCTACTCGATCTCGACAAAGGTCTAGTCGATCTCGAGTAGGGTTATGGTCGACTGGCTCGGCTCGGGTAGATCTGCTCGACATGGCTCGGATCTGGGCTCCTGGGTGTCGTCGATCTTGACTAGGGCTCCTCGAGATCGACTAGGGGTGTGGTCGAAGACGGCTCTCTGGTGATGTCGAGGACTCCTCCTCGGCATGGACTCGGACTAGGGCATGGTGGCTCCTCGATCTCGACAAGGCCTCCTCGAGATCGAGTAGGGTTGCTCAGCGCCTTCATCCTCGACTTCTCGATCAGCTCCTCTTCTCGACTCCGGATGTGGCGTCTAGGCTTAGTCGATCTCGACTAGTGGTACTCGAGATCGAGTAGGGTTCCGGAGTCAGGTTGCCTCGGACTTGGTTTCCTCGACCAGGCTTTGTCGACCAAGTCTGCTCGGGCTCTCTACTCGAGATCGAGTAAGGTGTACTCGACATAGAGTAGCTCTGGCTTCAGCTCGGTTTGTCCAGGTTCTGTACTCTCGGATTCTGGACTTCTGTAGTTATTTTCCGAGCTTTTCTGACCTTCCTTAGAGTTGCTATAAAATGCCTCGAATTCTGCGAAATTAAACAGAAACTGGTGTAGATTCTATAATTTGGCAAATAAACATAAACTACATAGATTCTGTACTATTCTAACCCAAATGCATGCAATGTATGCAGAAATCGATATAAAAGTTACTGTAAAACATGACAGATTTAGCTCACAACAATACCCTTCCAGTGCTTAACTCTTCTACTTGTGTTGAGCCTTCTAAGAGCTACTAGCCACACAACAAATGCCCATTTCCGACATTGCAGCCTTCCCCAAATTAGTTCTCCCCAACTAAGCTCCTCATTCTTAACTCGCATCAGGTGGTATGCCTTTGAGCAAGACACCCCACCTGTCGGAGAAAGAATTAGATCAAGAGAAGCTAGCGGGGCATCATTCAAATTCAGCAGCCCCTTCATATCATCTCTAGTTGTGAGAAGGCTCTTTCATAGCCAACTATCATCCACCTTTTTTTGTACATCCCAAATAGCTTCACCTCGTAGATGATTCTGCATGCTCCAGCTGGTCCATATACTCGGTTTCATCGTCACCAGATCGCCAATCAACTTGGCTTGTATGCTCTTGTTCCATGAAAGAAGTTCCCTAATGTCAAGATCACCCTCCTTGAATGGCTTCGTTACATCCGACCACCTAACTGCGTACTTTCTTCCTTCAGGATTACTATTCCATAGAAATCTCTTGCACATCCCTTCTATTCTATCCATTACACCTTTAGGCAGCACAACTACTTGGCTCCAAAAGGAAGTAATTCCCCCATAAACAGCTTTTAGTAATTGTAGGCGACCGGCATAAGAAAGCTTTCTACATGCCCAAGAGTGCAAAAGAGACCCTATCTTATCATATAACGCTTTATACTCTGCCACAACCACTGTTTTGGAGTGTAGAGGTATGCCCAGATAGCGTACTGGAAAACATCCTTGAGCAAACTCCAGCTTCCGCATGATCAGATCTGACAGCTCAGTTGAGATACCTGCTAGGAATACAATGCTCTTATCTTTATTATCTCGGAGCCCAGAGACCGCAAAGAAGGTATCCAGGCAGTCCTTAATAATCCCGATTTCTCTTTAAGGAATGGGCTAATTTCTGAAAGTCAAGGTGCTTTCATTCCGGGTCGCTCAATAGCCCACAACTGTGTGGTTGCACTTGATATCGTTAACGGATATGGGAAAAAGAGAGTGTCTCCGAGGTGTGCTATTAAGGTTGATCTTCAAAAAGCTTATGACTTTGGCAGCTGGGAATTCGTTAAAAATACGCTACTCTATTTCAAGTTTCCGAGGAAGCTTGTTGAGTTGATAATGGATTATGTTACTTCACCTTCATACTCGGTTCTCATAAATGGCTCACCCGGAGGTTTTTTCCCTGGAAAACGTGGAGTGAGACAGGGGGATCCTTTATCCCCTTATTTGTTTGTGTTGTGTATGGAAATGTTGTTGCAACACGGCCATGCTTGGGCATGTATTTCATTTGCGAGGGAAATCGGGATTTTAAAATGGAGTAATTCCTAAAGGGGCATTTGAAATTTTTTTACACTAACATAAGAAAAATCAATTATACTTCCTTAAAGAGATTTATAAGATCCCTGAAACAAGTACAATTTTATTCTTACTGATTGATTTGGAAAATTAATAATGTGAATTATTGTGTATTTTGCATTTTTTTTCATTTTTATGCCCTAACATTGTAATTTTTTTTCTACCACTGGATAATCCTTGGATTAAGGGTTCATATCATTCCAGTATCCAGATCTAATCCTTCGATCTTTGGGTTGGTTATGGCTCCATACGTTGTGACAGAACTTGCAGAATTACAAGTTGTAAGAGAGTCTGTAGTTAATCTCAGTATGAATTACTACCATCTCCTCCATCAACGCATCATTGAACACGATGAGCTAGTTTTTGGGACATCAATTGGAGTTCATGTATTGCAATGTACCTGGAAATATTAGGGACATCAGTTGTTTCCTAGCAGGGTCCGACCCACATGACTAATATGAACATAACAATATCTCCAAGCTATTTTGGCCTCTATCATCATATTGGTTGTCCAATAATTGTGTTTGGTTGCAATGGCTCAACCATGGACTAATGAAGATGAGAGGAAGAAAATTTTGGAAGGTGAAAGCTATAAAGTATTGGATGAGGTTCTTAAGCTAGATTTCCTATCTCCATCAAATGCTTTAGAGGTGAACTTGTAATTATTCTTTATATTTGTATCATCAAAAAAACATATTTCTTGTCCAAAATTGAATTATTTAAATAAACAAGTAGCAACAATTTTGATGGGTGTGGAACACAAACTTCAAATTTTCTTCCAGGCAAATGCAACATTAAAGAAGCAATGTATTTAAGATCTTCTCAAGAGGAGAAACAACTAAAAATTTGACTGTTTGGATCCCCTACAACACTTTGTCTATTACACCCGGTGTTACACTTAATTATTTCATCTATAAATTTATGTTAAAAACATTTAAAAATAATATTTATACTCTATATACTTATATTAACATGTCTAAAAACTTTTATTTTGAAAATACATGTTTTAGAAAAATAAAAAATATTTTCTAAAATAATCAATCTTTTAATTATCCATACTTTTTCTTAATCAAATTTTATAAACATGTTAATATAAGTGTATAGAATATAAATATAATATTTTTTTAATTTTTTTAATATGAATTTATATCCAAAATAATTAATTGAAACATCGAGTGTAACACCCGATGTTATAGGGGATCCAAAATGATAATTTGAAGTGATTGTGCATTTAGGGCTTGAGAAATAGTTCAAGAGGAGAAACAATTGAGAATTTGAAGTGATTGATTATTGGCTATTGTCACAACTTCAATTAGATATTGTCTTAGTTGGATTATAAAACATACTCTACTCAGTTTTCGGCTGACTTAGAGGTTGTCGTTTTTTTTTTTTGTGGTATGCCATACAATTTGTAAGGTGCCACAATTCTGTTTTATGGCAAGAGAAGTACAGTTCTGAAGAAACCCAAAATTATTCAATTCTAATTTATAGAAAAAAAATCAAAACTGAGCTTTTAAATATCTCTAAGTTAGTGTTGATGATCATTACTTATTATAATTATAATAGGATATTCAATTATTCACCTTCCAATTTAATCAAACAAAAAACACAATTAAACACTAATCCTTTTCTTTCCCTTTAAATAAAGACAATGAATTTCTTTACTTTCCCTACCTCTAACCAAACAGAATAAAGACAATGACTATAGAGAAACTCCTCATTGCCTAAAAAGTACGCGCCTACTCCCCATCCCACGCGCCCCTATTTGCGAAAAATTATCCCAAATCGTCCGGCCAAATCCTCCACTACCCCATGGATTTTGATGAGTTCCAATCCAATCTAGAGCATAATCGGTTGAGCGATTCCAATCTGAGTGGCTATTTCGGTACCCTCCCTCGCCGATCATCTCAAATATCAACGATGGGCTTCAATTCAAGGGAGATCTCCATGGATGTCATGGTTGGCTACAGTTCTGGTCCCCTTTTGACCAGGAGCCAGAGAATTGAAAAAGTGGGGAGAAATTTCAGGAAAAGAAAGAAAGGATCTCGCAATCGGGGTCGGAGTAGGTTCATTTCGATGTCGCGGGTTTCTCACAAGGAATCGTTCTGGGGACGTTGCTTCTGCTGCTACTGGGTTCGTCCATTCTCTCCCCTTTCCGTTCTCTTATTCAAGTGTTGGAGAGAGAAGTGTTTTCTTCACTTCTTCTCTCTTAATCTTTTCTCCTATCACCTCCTTCTGTCTAATTCTTACTCTAATCTCTAATCTTTTGCTGGTCTAAATCCAATGGCTACATCTGGTGTTGACAAACGAAAGCGTCCGATGGGAGTAGATGATCCTACTCTTGTAATGACTAACCCCCGAAAGGGATCTACACTGCCGGAGGGCATAAAACTCACTGAGGTGCCTTCGGATGCCGAGGAAGGAAAGAAAACAATGGGGACAGATGATCCTGTTCCTCAAATGACTAAACCCCGTATGGGATCTAAACTGCCGAAGGGCATTAAACTCTCAATGGAGCTTCCAAGCTCCAAGAATGACCAAAAGGCTGAGTTGAAACCAAAGGTTAAGAAGAAATTCAAGAGGTGCACCATCAATAGGGAGAAGCAATTGGATCTTCTGAGCCGGTGGACTGCAGTGGATTGGATTCTTAAATGTGAACCTAGGTAAGGTCTGAAGGCCCTTCGAAGTACTGATATGGATCCGCCCCTGTTAAAAGGAATTTACAACAATATGTCCAGGTACGTTATTGTTGAATGGGGTGTTCTGTTTTCATTCATCAATTTTTGGGTATATATATTGTGCCATCTAAATTGCAGTAATTGTTTGATTGGCCTCACCGTTGGCCATGTCTGCAGTAGCTTGTGGACTGTTCTAGATAGGTTTTATCATCTTAACAAAATCTCGAGCAACACTCCAATCGTTGATATGAATGAAACCATGTTTATGTACTCTAGGGTGTCCAGAATTTCTTGTAATTTACAATGGCTAGAAATGCTAAACACTTCAATGGTGCATTCTTATTCTGTTATAGCTCCTGCTTGTTGGCAAAACAGCTCATGTTGCCTCTATTACTGTCATAAATTCAAGGCCTTGTTATTGAGGCAAACCATGTTATTGAATAACTTTAGTTCAAAAAACTCTAACAGCTCATCTGTTGTTCATGGCTACCAAATACACATACCATTTTGGGAGGAAGGTTCATTAACTACCCTTCTCTGGTGGAGTATTGGTCTTAATGTGGCTAACTGTGGGTCATTTAGGTTGCTTGACTACCGATTTCCTCTTGGAAAAATCATTGCCTATACTAAATTTGTTGACAGCAAACCTATTAAGGATATATTATATTGGCTTTGCTTTTTCTTATTAACTCTACTGTTGCCTATATATCACACTCACATTGATCAAAATCCTTGCTTTCTTAAGTTTGTCTATATAATTCATAGCCTCCATTTTGAAAGGAAAATAAAACGTTCAAATACAAAAAGGCTTCCAACTATATGTAAACCAAAGAAGTCTGGTGTGAGTAACCCCCTGCTAAGGGTAGGAAAAACTATTGGTGCAACAATCGTGATTTTAAGTGAACATAAAAGAGGAACATTTGGTAAGACCATAGCACACATGATCAATTCGAACACAGCACAAACTCATGATATATGCAATCAAATGAGAGTTAGGTGAATGCAAAATAAAAGTCTAACAAACCTAAAAAAATGTGTACAATCATCTTCTGTCAGAAGCTCCGCACCTTTGGCTTCTGATGGACCATGTAGTCAAATAATGAAAGTCTGCTATTGGAATGTTAGAGGTTTAGGAAAGTCGGATATTTGGACAGACCTTAAAGCTATGAGAATCAATGAGCATATCTCGATAATGGCAGTTGCAGAGATGAGAACAAATAAACTTCCTCTTGAGAAGACCTGGAGATCGAGTGGATACAATAATGCGATTTGGTCTGTAGGGAATGATAGAACCGGAGGAATAGGTCTCCTTTGGAATGAAAACATTCTTCAAAATGAATCAGTAGAGGTTGATATGGTGCTACCAAGAGCAATCCGTGTCAAATATTCATGCTTAGACAAAAACTTCATAGGAGTATTATTTTTTGTTTATGCCCCACCCCACGAATCTGACAAAGATATCTTCTGGAATGAATTGTCAAATATCATCATGAATGAACCCCCACCATGCCTAGTAATAGGAGATATGAATGAGATTAGTAGCAGCAGTGAAAAACTTGGGGGAATAGAGAATAGTCAAACGAGATACATTAGAATAAACCAATTCAAAAATCGATGCTCAATGCTTGAAATCCCATCCTTGGGCAATAAATTCACTTGGAGGAAAAAAAAAGGAAAGGGAGGACAATATTTGGGAAAAATTAGACCGAGTATTGGTTCAACATGAGTTTCTGGTGACCTTCCCTGAGCTAGCAACATTTAACGGAGCTTTTACAGGATCTGATCATTGCCCCATCTCTATCAGCCTATCGTCTGGGAAAGAATTTACGCCCTCGCCTTTTAAATTTGAAAACATGTGGCTACAAAGAAAAGACTTCAGAAACATAGTGAAACAGGCATAGAGAATCAGGTGTACGGGATCAGCGATGTACAGATTAATGTATAAAACTAAACTTCTGAAAGGAAAGATTAAAGTATGGAATAAAAACTCCTTAGGAAATATCTTCCGTCAAATACAAACTGTAGAAAAAGATCTGGTTAGTATCCAATCAAATACCATAGCCAGGACATGTAAGGATTACTTAATCGAAAAACAATTGATCAGGAAAAAAGAACAATTAC
This sequence comes from Persicaria tinctoria, assembly GCA_037127255.1. Classification (NCBI taxonomy): domain Eukaryota; kingdom Viridiplantae; phylum Streptophyta; class Magnoliopsida; order Caryophyllales; family Polygonaceae; genus Persicaria; species Persicaria tinctoria. The sequence continues at coordinate 23,601,886 of JBANSL010000015.1, forward strand.
TAAAATTCCAAAAAGAATATTGGGGACAGAGAGCAAAATCAAAGCACCTCAAGCTCACTGATTCAAATACAACATACTTTCATAGAGTAGCTTCTAGGAGGCGAAATAGGAAGATTATAAGAAATATCACGACTAGTGAGGGGGCACAGATTATGGGGGAAGAGAATATTAAAGAGGAAATTAAAAATGATTTTAGGAGGCGATTCTCCAAAGAACAAATCAACATGACACTACTTAATGAATACCTTGAGCTAATTCCACAAACGATATCGGAAGAAGAAAATAGGACCCTAAGCCAACAACCATCTAATAGTGAAATAAAAAATGTAGTATGGTCTTTAGGCCTTAACAAATCCCCGGGACCAGATGGAATGACTGCGGAGTTTTATAAGTCCCACTGGGACATTGTCGGGAATGATGTGATTAAAGCAGTTAAAGCATTTTTTCATTCAGGTAGAATTCTTCGACAGATAAATCATACATTTATCACTCCGCTACCAAAGTGTGACAATCCATCGAAGACGTCAGACTATAGACCTATTAGTCTGTGTTCTACAATATATAAAATAATATCGAGAATTTTAACGGAAAGACTCAAAAAGGTGATTGGGAAATTAATCCACCCCTTTCAAGAAGCATTTGTATCCGATAGAGCAATTCAGGATAACATACTGATAGCACATGAGATCTTCCATTCATTTAAGTCAAGGAAAGGATCAGAAGGATGGCTAGCTATTAAACTAGATATGGAAAAAGCCTACGATAGAGTTGATTGGACCTTCACCGAGGCAGTATTAAGAAAATTTGGTTTCAGCGACTATGTCATAAGTTTAATAATGGAATGTGTATCAACGGTTTCCTTCTCGGCTTTAGTGAATAATGAGCCTACAGAGGTATTTAAACCATCTAGGGGATTAAGACAAGGCGACCCCATATCTCCATTCTTGTTCATCCTTGGAGCAGAAGTGCTCGCGAGGAAACTAACGGATGAATCAAATCTCAACCAGTCTGGCATTGGCTTTAGGTTTGGTTCTTCTGGACCAAGAATCCCTTTCCTAGCATTTGCTGACGATATCATCATTTTCACGAAAGGCAGCATGGCAGCATGTGAAAAAGTAAGGAAAATTGTCGATGATTACTGTTTATTGTCTGGGCAAAAAGTTAACTATAGCAAGTCGGCTTTTCAAGGTTCCCCAGGGATTCCTGCATCGCGAATATTAACTATTGAGGGATGTCTAAGTATATCAAAGCATGTTAAACTTGACAAGTACCTAGGGTGTCCGATAGTTGACGGCAGAGTAAATAAAAGCACATTTGAAGAAATCATCGGAAAAACGACTAACCAATTGGCAAAATGGAGAGCTGACTCACTATCTCAACACGGGAGGTTAGTGTTAATAAACTCAAATTTAGCTTTTAAACCACTGTTTTCTATGCAAAGCTTTATGCTCCCGGTGACAATTCACACCGCGCTAGATAAAATCAATAGGACTTTCTTCTGGAACAAAGACCTCCAATACAAACCCCTAATTGGATGGGACAGAGTATGTAAACCAAAAGCGAAAGGAGGAATGGGACTAAAGAAAACCAAAGAAATGAATGAGGCACTACAAATGAAACTCATTTGGAAAATCATTGCGGAACCGGATAACTGTTGGGTCAATATTATCAAACACAAGTATCTAAAGTCAATACCAATGCTTAATTTTGACAAGAAAGGAAATGCATCGTGGCAATGGACACAACAAAGAAAACTCATTCAGCCATTTAAGGAAAGTCTAGCATGGTCAGTCGGCGATGGAAAAACAATCAAGTTCTGGATTGATAACTGGGCCCCCGTGAAGGATATTCAAAATGCTTGTCTCGACCCAACAAAGGTCAACTGGGAAGAAACGGTTGATCAGTACATACTTAATGGAGCATGGAATTTGGATAAATTACAAACGGTAGTACCAAATGGTATAGCGCAACAAATCACAGATATTCCACTCCTACTAAATTGAATTCAAGACAGAATGTACTGGTGGCCAGACAGAAAAGGATGGTTTACGACGTCTAGTGCATACAAACTCAACACGAAAACAACAGAATTAAATAACGACAATAATGCGTGGATTTGGAACTTGAACGTTCCGCCTAAAATCAAGAATTTTATGTGGAAAGTCTGTCAAAATTGACTCCCAACAGCGGCCCGTCTCGCAAAAAGAGGAATTGCGATACCCCCATATTGTACCTTGTGCAATCATCACGAAGAAGACACTACCCACCTATTATTCGAATGCAAATTCTCTTTCTGCTGTTCAAGTTTATCACCAAAAGTGAAATCCGAAATCAAAGACAATATTAGGATAACAAAGAATATAGAGGAACTAATGACCAAATTAGGCAGATTGCTTGACACACAACAAAAAATGGAATTGGTATTCCATTGGTGGACCATCTGGATGGTTCGTAATAAACTAATCTTCCAAAAACAAAAAGTGCCAAATGAAAGAGGATTTGTGAAACTTGTGGAATCATACATTAATGAATGGAATAAAGTAGGGAAGCAAAGTGAAGAAGACGACAACAGAACACAAAGGCAAGCAAATCCCCCCAGGAAAAGTGGGAATAGAAGGAAGAAGGAAAAATGGAAAAAGCCACCAATTGGGAAATTAAAACTAAATTTCGATGGTTCTGCATCAGGCCAACGACAGAGTTCGATAGGCTACATTATCCGTGACAGCACAGGGAATTTAGTAGCAATGGGTAGTGAAATGGTTGGATACCAAACCCCTCTAATGTCTGAAGCCTTGGCATTAAGAAATGGTGTTCTCAAAGCCCTCGATTTGAGAATCCCTAAAATAATAATAGAAGGAGATTAACTCACCATTATCAATCATTTACAGTCTAAAACTAGATATCCATGGGAAATTGAGCTAATCATGGCCGATATTAGCACCCTACTTACGGGGTTTTACGAAGTTTCGTTTTCACACATTCTTCGTAATGACAATTGTGTGGCGGATAAGGTTGCACAACTTACTCATATTGCCTCCACCCCATCTATATATAGGGCTGATATACGAGCTAACGAGCTCGAGTAGTGGGTGTTCAAACTCGGCTCGTTTACAAACGAGCCGAGCTCGAGCTCGAGCCTTATTTTCTCGAGCCGAGCCGAGTCGAGCTCGAGCTACTCACAAAATGTAGATATGTGATTCAAAGTGAAGGGAGTTCAAAAGACAAAGCGGCTGACAGGCTCTTTAGAAGAAGAGGTTAACTAAAACCTATGGACAGAACTGTAATTTCACCTACAAAACGAGATATACGCCCTATTTACAAAGGGTTAAATAAAACCTATTTACATGGGGTTCAATAAAACATAGGGGGAGAACAGTAATTTCACCCATAAAATGAGCTATACGAGCTACTCGAGCCGAGCTCGAGCTCAGAATTCTGCTCAAGCTTGGCTCATATTTAATTCGAGCGAGCCCGAGTCGAGCTTTTTCCGAGCCGAGCCCGAGCCGAGCTCGAGCTACTCGGCTCAAGTAACAACCCTATCTATATACAATGACCCAGGTCTCTTCGACCTCATCCGAAAGGATGCTGTTGGATAGCGGTTTCGCATCCGAATTTTTACTTAATCCAAAAAAATAAAAATAAAAAGAATAAAGACAATGAATTTCACCACGTACGGATTGAACGCATCCAATTAGACCACTGCACGTTTCAGATCAACATGGTCCATTTCAGAGTCATCTAGACTTGTCATAATTTTCTAATCCATGAGGTGAAGAAAAACAAACCAACAATTTTGATTAAGAGGAACTAGGAAATTAATACATGAGCAATCCTTGTGCCAGCAAGCACAGTCAATGGACATGCTGATAACAATGTAACATATGAAGTGTTGATAATTCAGAGGGTTCGTGAATATGTTTCTTAATAGTACAAGCTGGCACAAAAGGATCCCCTAAATAAACATACTAAAAGCAAAGAATTGACAGGTGGGGAAGGCCACATTTTCTAGTACAAGCTACAAAACATGAAAACAACTTTGAATTTGTTCAAATACCTAGTGCAGTTATTCGATCTACTTGCCTATGCAGTATACAATGCTGTATATATTAGATTTGTTTATAAAATACACTGTATTAGAGACAAATACACTGTAATAGAGACTGAAAATGAAGCTCTTAGATGAACAACAAAAATAGCTGGATAACAATAAATAAAACTTCTTCCATTTTTAGTATACCTCCACAATTGCATCAGTAAGCAAAGAAGTTGATTTAGTTTCTACAGTCCTGAAGGAGCATCACTCACCTTACAGCGAATATTCAAAACTGATTAAACTCACAAATCGCATAATACCACACGACCAGGATAGGCTTGTGACACAAATAAAAGTGAATCAATAGAAATTCAAGATCAAGATTTCTGTGTGAACGTGAGTGTGAGTGCAAGCGTGTGTCTGCAAGCGAGATGAAGCCACTTTTGTAGTTGGAAGAGCTCATAAAAGATGCATAACGAACAACTGCAGACTCACCAGAAATTTCTGTGAGATTAGAATTAGCAAAAACACCACAATAGCTGATACCAAATTAATACAATCTCAGAACACGACGAAATGAGCCATCTTAGGAGAAAGAATTAGACCATCTAACACAGTAAAACAAGATAAATATATTTGGAAGAAAACATCAGTAGCTCAACATCACAGCAGATCCAAATGTTTCAGCACTAAGATGATCTTAATTCACTAATGGGTACTGGACAAATAATAAGCAGCTTTCCAGACAACATGCTGAGTAAAAAGGGAGATGAAATTGCACTGAAATATTAAAAAAGCAGTTTCAGCACTAAGATGAAATGTTTCAGCACTAAGATGATCTTAATTCACTAATGGGCACTGGACAAATAATAAGCAGTTTCCAGACAACATGCTGAGTAAAAGGGAGATGAAATTGCACTGAAATGTTAAAAAAGACACATAATTGGCAATACATTACAAATAGATAACTGAATACCCCAGTGTATTAGATCCTTAAGCCATTACAACGCCTATGTTAACAAGCAACTCATCACAGTACAGATTATTAAAGTCAGTTTGGATCCGTTCACATAATTCTGACAGTAGAAAAAATAATTAACAATTAGATCTTATTCCATCACGAGGTTTAATCATTATAAAAATAAAAATAAATAAATAAAGGTTGCCAGCAATATGCCATTTATGAATTTTTAACTAAGGTCCCAAGTGGAGGAATTTCATTTCCAGCTTCCCTTCTTCTAATAATAAAATTAACCACCCAGAGTGGAAACAATGAGCTTGAGTCATTGCTCTAAACAATGAGCATGAGTCATTGCTCTGCACAAGTAAAATACACACAAGATTCATAAAAGATGACCTCAGGAGGAAGAATAAATATTGGATGTGAAAGAGGTGAAGATCATCAATTCAACAACAAATCAATCGATAAAGCCAACAACAAACCATTTTCCATAAACAATTCCATTATTAAGGGTACATAGAGAGATAGAAATAGAATCCATCTGTTCATACCAAAATACAACCCCTAATGTGGAAACGTCCAAGCATTTGCTCCTCTCTGAGTCTCTGAGCATCCCATACACAGCCAACACCCAAAAGATTCCACCAATGATCAAAAGACCCCTTTTTCTTATCTGTGCTTGCCCCCTTTCAATAATAACTTAACACCAGCCAAGCCAAGGCAAAACTAAATGCAAAACAAGAACAACGACAATACCAAACTGATAGAAAGGGAAAGCATTTGCAGGTAAAAGAGAGAGGTTCTCAAGCAGTACCAAATTTCAAAGACCTTTTGATCTTCGCCGGTTGCATTTCTTTCTACATGCTCTGGAATTCCCTCACCCATCAGAACTTCTCCATCTTATCCGACTTAACCAGCGGATTCGCCTTGGCGATGGCGTCGCGTCCAGCGCCCTTGAAATCGAACAAGCAGTTATGCTCCTCCGCGTACCTGTGAGATCCACAAAACGTGATCCCGCAGCGGCACTTGAACCCCGTAATTCCGATCTTCTTGTTGCAGGACCCGCACCGGTTCGCAGGCTTCATAGTCGAAGGTGCCTCCTCGACCTCCAGAGCCTTCTCCGAACCGTCAGAAATAATAGGCTTCTCCACCACAGCCATCGGAGGCGGTGAAGGAGGAGGGACCAAACTCATCGACTGCTCAACGGCGGCCATGGCCGAAGTGGCTTGCTCCTCACGCATCTTGTGGTCCCTGTAGCACTTGGAGCAGAGATTCATGGTCTCCGGCGTGCCGAAGAAGCCACAGCCGTTGGCGCAGAGGATCGGATTGCCTGATTGCTGGAAGCCGGTGGTGTTGCTCATCTGGTTCTCCGAAGCCATCTCTCTCCTTCGTTTGGGTTTACCGTCGTTTCCCTCTGATCTTTGCTTCGAGAATCGATCGAGAAACAATTGATTGAAGAACAAATCGATCGATCAAGAGAGGGCTGGGGGTTCGAAATTTTCTCTTCGAGGTGTGAAATGAAATCCCCTTAGCCCTCTCTCCTCTCTCCTTACCCCTTACCCCGGCCTTACCCCTTACCACTAGACCTGTCACTTGTGTAGTTGTGTTGTGTTAGGGCGTGTTTGATAGGGGATGGGAAGGGATGCCGCGGGTGGGGGTGGATTTTCGGGAACCGCGCCTGCGTGTTTGGCGAGGGATGCGCGGGGGTGGAAGAGGATGGGAAAGCGGGGATGCGGGGGATGAGACGGGATGCGCGACGCATCTCCTTCCAGGAGGATTTGGGGGATGGGAACCCGAAGAGTCCCAAATCTGCCCCTACCTCTCTCCTCCATAAATTCGAAAATTGAACACATCAATCTCACACCTCTCTCTTTTCACTCTTACCAGGGACGATTCGTGGAACATCGGCGAAGAAGACGACTGAGGAGCCTTCATTGTTGTCGATCTGCACCTCCAGGTAAGCCGATTGTGTTGTTTTGTGGATTCGATCGTTTGAGTTCTTGAATATTCTTCCTCATTTCGATTAAAAGCTAGGTTTTTTTTTTGAAATGGGGAATTTGTCGGCGGTTTTCAACATTTCGCCCCAAATCGATTGAAAGCTAGGGTTTTCCATGGAGTTAATTGCATGTTTAGGGTTATTACTCTCAGTTTTCCATGAAAAAACGATGCAAAACTTAAAAAGGGTTTTGGGGTACAATTGTCAAATTAGGGTCTCGAGTGTCAGACATGATTTTTGGCTTCCATGGATGGGGTTTTTGGAGTTTACGGTGTTCATATCGTCAAAACCTTCGATTTGAGTTACCATGTTCACTCATATATGTTGTTGCTTGATAACTAATTAGGAGATTTTGGTGTTGTTCAATCATAGAATGTGTTTCACCATTATGTTTGAGCTTATGTTGTTGTCCATCATGTTGTTTTCTTTAACATTATATATGTTGTTGTTGAATCTCATAAAATGTGTGAACTTGTTGTTCCTCCTGAGTTCATTGTTGATTCTGCAATGTTGTAGATGAGACTCAAGGGATATTTTCTACCTTCTTAACTGATGAGAATATGATATTGTTGGAGCTGCAGGAGATTTTTTCTTGCTTCTTAACTGATATATGAGAGACTCTAGGGATATGGTGTTGCTCCTGAGTTCATTGTCGTGAATCATGTTCCTTTCTTTTACATTATGTTGTTGTTGAGTCTCAGAAAATGTGTGACATTACCTTGTTCCTTCTGAGTTCATTGTTGCTTCTGAAATGCTTTAGAAGAGACTCAATGGATAATTTCTAGCTTGTTAACTGATGTGAATATGATATAGGAGAGACTCCACAGATTTTTGTTGCTTCTTAACTGATATATGAGAGACTCTAGGGATATGGTGTTGCTCCTGAGTTCATTGTTGTGAATCATGTTCCTTTCTTTTACATTATGTTGTTGTTGAGGGATAATTTCTAGCTTGTTAACCTACAAGGAACCATTAATTTTACCCACTCTTATCCTTTCTGTTGGAGATCTGAAACACCTCTTATTTATAGAGCTGTTCCTGGCTGCTCATTTGCTTACCTTATTGTCATCCAGTTTAATTAGTTAGGTGTTCGGAAGAGTTTTAAAGTTGAAACCAGCAGTCCAGTTAAATGGTTCCACATCATTTTGGAGGTGTTATCAAAATATCATTCAAAAGGAAAATAGTCTCTCATTTTGGAGGTGTTGTCACTTTCTTGTTGCATGATATTTTGTGTAAAATTGATGGACTCTTGAACAAAAGAGTTTTATCTGTTTGGTATTTCAATTTATGGTGTTGCTCCTGAGTTCATTGTTGTGAATCATGTTCCTTTCTTTTACATTATGTTGTAGTTGAGGCTCAGAAAAAATGTGTGCCATTACCTTGTTCCTTCTGAGTTCATTGTTGCTTCTGAAATGCTTTAGAAGAGACTTTTATTGCTTCTGAAATGCTTTAGAAGAGACTCAAGGGATAATTTCTAGCTTGCTAACTAATGTGAATATGATATTGTTGGATTGTCTTTTTAATTTGCTTTCTGTTAGGTATCTCCTTTCTTTCATATTTTTGTTTTGATTTAGCACTAAGTGGTTTATATTGTCCAACTGATCTATGGTTAAGTTAGGGTGTTTTAGGTGGCAATTGGTTTATATTGGCAATTGGTTTATATTGTCCAACTGAATATCTAATGAATGATATTTCCATTCCGAAGCATGTACCCATATTCGGACACCGAGGTTCTCTCCGACACCGACTCGGATAGCGACCGTAGCTACGCAAGTGGGGACCCCAGAGCGTACTATTGGCTCCACAATGACTATGACTATGGCGCCTCCAGTCGTCGTCGTCGCACTCGAGATGACGAGGACGAGGCGCAGTCGGACGCCCGCGACCCCCAGGATGTTGAGGAGGATAACGCGCTTTGGGCCATGTACCGTGACGAGGTTAGGGAGCTGCGCGCCCAAGTCCGGGGCCTCCTGGCACAGGACGCGCGCTGGGAGCACCAGCTGAATGCGCGCAACGACGAGCTGCAGGAGACCAGAGCCCTGAACGTCAATCTTGGTGTCACTAACGACACCATGGTGTAAAGGATTGCTGAGCTGAGCACATTCATGTGTGAGCGCTGGGTGGACCACGCTGGGGAGCAGCTCCGCGCTCGTCGCCTCTCCCACATGACCAGGTTGCTTGGGTGGATTATCCTCGTGCTCCTCATCGTCATTGCGCCACTGGTCCACAGGCCGTAGTCGTGGAGTTGTTATGAAGATCTTCTGTTAGTCTTTTGTGCTTGTTGTTTCTCTAGACTTTTGGTTTATGTTCAGTTTATGGTTGACGTAGTTGGGAACATGTAATTCAAGACAAACATTTGTGGTTGATGACCCCCATTTTGTGCAGTTTGGGGTCGCGGATGTAAGGCAGCAGTAACCAACATTGCAACCTCGGCACACGGGTAAAGCTTTTTGTATGTCGAGTGTTGTGGCACCCATTTTGCTATGGTGCATTTTGGGCCTTTGTATGTAGAACCATCATCGTTGTAATTTATAATATCTACGCAAATGTAAGCAACAAATCGCTCAACCCCTATGTCGTTGTTTATAATCAGCTGTATGTCGTTGTGTATAATATGTCGTTTATAATCAGTTGAATTGATGACGTCCAATTCAGAGTATGGCTTACGGTGTACAATGAATGACTAACAAGACGTACCTAGAACATCTGAAATGATGTCCTCGTCTACCACAACATCCAACACCAAAAACTTCCACAAAATGTTACCACAGGAATGAAATTTGTCGACCCCATGCACACACTACAAGCCAGCTGACTACACAAAAAATGATGTCCTCGTTTACCCATCGGACATCGAGCGTGCTTTCTATCTAACGCGACGGTCGTTCCAAATGTGGTGAGCAATTTCGTCCCTAAGCGCCTTGATCTCTTGGCTTGCCCCCGCGGCGTCGTCCACGGGGACGAAGGGGTCATCGTCCTCGTGGCCAACCTCCTCTCCTGCGTCGTAGGCGTCTTCGTCACCGTCCCCGTCGGAGGGTGCATCAGTGTCCACGGAGGGCTCGACGAACCTTTCATCTTCTTCTGAGTCTGAGCACGATGCATTGCGGGCATCCCGGGCGTAGTTGTGAAGGGCGAAGCACGCAATGATGATCGCAATCTGCTTCCGTATCGGATACTTGGGGAGACCACGGAGGATCCTAGACTTCATCTTCAACACACCAAAGGTCCTCTCGATCGCGCCTCAGAGGGATGAGTGTGACTTGTTGAATGCTTCCTTTTCGTTTTTCGGTTGGGATGCGACGAACTGAGGTCTGTGGTACTTCGTCGTCGAGTACGGGATCATGTAGCCATTTCGGAGACCATACCCCTTGTCGCATAGGTAGTACTTCCCTGCTGGTGGATGTGGGAACCTCAGCGCAGGCGTCTTCACTGCGTGATCAAAGACACGTGCATCATGTGCGCTACCCTTCCATCTAGCGGATACGAATGCGAAGTGAAGGTCGAAGTCACAGACGGCCATGACGTTGAACGTTGTTGTCCCCTTCCTGCAACGAAACCTTTGCTGTTCTTCTTTAGGAAGGGCGGCCTCAATATGCGTTCCGTCGATAGCCCCAATTGCACCCTTGAAGTATGGCCAGTACCTGTTGTCGTTGGCAATCTGCTCAGGAATGTCTCTGAAACGAGGGTCTCTGGGCCTGATCAAGGCCCCCGCAAGACCGCGGTACCCGTTGCAGCTCCCCCCGCATATGGCATCAAGCACATTGGTTATGGACTCCGAAATTGTACTGCTTGAGCGTTGGAAACGCTCGCAAGAATTGCGCTGACTGGAGCCCCAAGCCATGGTATTGACGAAGATGGCAACCTTCTCCATCACAGACATTTGGATTGATCCGCGCAGACCGTACTGATGTTGGAGCATCCCACAAAGTCGAATGAATGCTCCCTTTTCCATTCTGAATGCGTTGACGCTTCTTGTATGCGAACGGTGGGTAAGGATTTCGTCAACCCATCGTGCCCCTGTAAACTCCCCAATGAACTGGGGAACCTTATGCACATGGGTAAAGTAGTGGTGGGCATATGGGAGCCACTTGAGGTGGATGGCGATGAATCCAGCTGCGCCCTTGCCTTGTCGACGTATTCGTCGACGACGACGTTCAATCAGCATTTCCATCCGCCTGCATGGACGTAGTCGTATGAGCTCAGAACCAACCATATCCTAGCACATGGGTTATGTTATTGCAACCATACATTGGGAAGACACAAATTGCAAGGGAAAAAATTGTCCACTACATTGAAACGGTTATTACATCGCAAACAACAATGTAGGCATCACAGAACAATGTATTTTGCACACATAAACGTATATATGAAGGCCTTAACCTGCCCTTCAAATGCGATAACACACGAACACAAATGTAATGACAAACATAAACATGTGGAATAAACGGGGTCCTTATTGAGATGCTCACTTCTCACATTGAAAAAAACGTTGGTCCGGGGGTACTTGTGGAGGGTCAGTCAAGGTGTATGGTGCTCGGCTGCTGCCCGTCGTTCGTCGAATACAACCACCTAAGCCACTTCAGCCTGGCGACATTGTTGTCAAGCTGAACAAAGACATCACGTCGTGTGCTGTCTCTGATGACAGCTAAGCTGAAGCACCAAATGGGATCACCTTCGGCCACAAGACCCTCTGCAACCATCGACCGCACCACATCCAACACTGCTTTCGTTGTGTCTTGGGGGGCATTCGATGACACCTCGTCCTTGTGCATAGCGTCAATGATCTCTCGGGTGCTATCTTTGATGACCCCTACGCTGCGTGCGAACAGTCTACTCCCCTCCGACACGCGGACGTTGCGCTTGGAGCTCCGCCGGGAGGAGGTAGTCTCAGAACCAACCGGACGCTTACACGTAGACGGTTGTGACGGACCGGCGCCTGGTGCCCCTTGAGCCACTTGAGGGGGGGATTCATCGTTGTCCACAATGCCTTGCACAAAGTCTTGCATGGAGGGTGTTGCGGCATCGTTGCGAGGGGTGTTGAAAAGTTCGTCGAACTCCTGCTCAACACCCTCAAATTGGGACTCCTTAGGGTCACCCCTTGACTCGGTGTCACCGTCATCATCCTCTTGCTGATTGGCTTGCCCATTGATGGCCTCCTGCGCCACCTGCGCAGCACGGACAGACGGGTCCATGGAGGGGGCTACGCAGAACTCGCCGGTGGCAACTGTGCCGCCGAACACCTGGTGGAACAGCTCGTCCAGTTCCGGAGGGATTTCCTTCTTCCGGAACCTACTAAAGTTGCTATCCTCCTGCGCAAATGAATGACGAGGTGACGACGTACCCAACGGGATCTCTTTGAATTGACATAAGGGGAAGGGAAAACGAGCACATACCGCAATTTTTTTATCCCACCATTCGTCCGGTGCACTTATGGTTCCAGTCGCCTCATCCCATCCTAGGCCAGTCTCCCCTTTTTTCAACTTATTCCACAATAGGTATATGCCCTTCATGTCACGAGTTCGGTTCTTAAGAGTGTACTGGTTGCACCTCTTCCCAGTCGCCGCCTCAAATGCGGTATTGATGGGCCCCCATTTGAAGGACTGGTCCTTTCCATTTTCCCACTGATAGTCCAGGAGCACAAGCATCAACTTCTTTGACAATTCCAGAGACCAGTAAAAGGCGGGGGGTACGTAGTTGTTGGTGTCAGTACTCGTAACCGTTGATTTCTTAGCCTTGCGTTTTCCTTTCCTCTTCGGATTGGAAGAGGAATCCATACTCTCAGCTACAATCAGTTCACGAGGATCGCGGATTTCGAATGAATCATGTGGGTTGTGTAAGGGAACATTGGAAGGACGACAAAGGCAAGCACATGAATGAACAGCACAACATGAACAACAACAGCAACAACACCATCAAGAACAACAACATGAACAACAACATGGATGAACACAATAACTTTGTATAACAACGACATGAACAACAACAACACCAACAACAACAACAACCCCAACAAGAACAACCACATAAAGCAGAACATGAACATGAACATCAAGACCATCTTCGTTTATAACAGCCCCTACTACACAACGGAAATAATCGTGATTATAAACACATAGAAATAAACACCTAATTGAACTCATCGATTCTCTCCATCAACATCCTAATCCCCCAATGTCCAATTCGTGGCAACCAATCAAAAATCAGTTCAAGTACACAATTTCCAATTCCGGAACCCTAATTCCCCAAAAATCCTCGACCCCAATCGACTTCCCCTACCTCGCTAGTAACCCCAATGAGGGGCTCGAATCTTCAATGAACGAATTTTCCAGATCCCATCAACACAGAAATTCATCAAATTCCCCCAATTCAGTCTCCGACTAGAGAAAATAGGGGACACGCGAATTCGATTTCTGACATCAGCGAAGACACCACACATATAGGGGTAGATGACTTACATGGAGACCGAGGTTGTCGGCGGCGTCGGTACCGCAGGGGGAGGGAGGTGACGTGTCGGAGGCTTCCGGGGTAGAGCTCGCCGCCAACGTTGACAGATTTGGGAGGAGTCTGAAAATGTCGAACTGAAGAGGAAAGGGCTTGGGCTTGACATCAGGGGTATGTTTGAGGGGTATTTTTGTCATTTCATGTCACAAAGTGGGGGCAAAGGTGTCTTTTCCATTAACCCCCATCCCATGAACTTTAAACTTCAACCAAACACGAACGGGATTAAACTGGCTTCAAAATTCCACCCGGTTCCACCCGGGTTTCCATCCCCATCCCGTCCACCCCACAAAATCCATCCCATTCCACCTACCCCCATCCCGTTGCCAAACACGCCCTTAGTCATTCGAATGGGTAGGGGTGGAAATGGGTCGGGTGATGGATGGGTGGAGCCATTTTTTCAACCGACCCATCGCAAAAAAATTTCACCAGACCCATCATCCGTCCATCTAATATTTCACCCATCTCCCGATCCGTCGGGTGAATCAGGTGGGTAATCGGGTAAAGTAAATTAAAAAAAAAGTCATAAGACATACTTAGAAATTGATCATATTTCATAATTTCACAAACCACGATGGAAATCTTATATTTAATTGTATAAAAGGTTTATTTATACGTTATATCACTATCATCATCTTACCAAGTTAGCATTAAAAGTTTAATATCAAATCAAATGAGATGAATTTTAATCCCTTGCTAAACTCGTAGTTAAAAAAAAAAGGAAAAAAACGATTTGGCTAAATCATGTCTTCACACACTAAATGCTAAGTCGTTGAAATGGGCGAAATTGCTAACATTCCTAGTAGTGTAAGCAAAACAAATAAAATCTTTTTAAAAAAAAGATGTGATGAGGAGTTAAATAAAATAAGTTTATATTCGTTTAGATTTTTTTGCATAAAAAAAATTAGAGAATAGAGAAGCTACAGTTAGAAAAAGGAAAAATATGTAGTTATGTTAGGCTATATTTTAATAAAAACTATGATTGTTTTAAAAATAATCGGGTGGGTTAGCGGGTAGTTAAACGGGTCGGGTAATGGGTCGAGTGATGGGTGGGGTAATGGGTGAAAAACATATCACCCATCACCCGACCCATCACTCATTTCACCCACCCATCACCCATCCATCACCCGGTTTTTTTCGGGTTTTCACCCGTATAATCGGGTCGGGTGGGTCCGGTGAGTCGGTCACCCACGGGTGAACAGGGTAAAATTTATAAACTGTTGGTAAAAAGTAGTTCAAAATTTATGAAAAAATATAAACTCCGTATGGGGTGAAAAAACTATTTATTTGTAAAAAGTGTAGTTTATTTTGTTATTATTAGGGGTATCATGGTATTTTCAAATCAAATAAACCACATAAACTCCCAAAAAGTCATCAAAAATAGCTTCTTAAATAAACCCCCAAATAAACTAAAATCTCCTAATTAACCTCTCCCCATACAATGTTAAAATTTTCAACCCCCAATTTTACTAGTTTATTAACTACTAAAATTGCGTCCATACACACCCATATAGAGTAATTTTGGGGTTTATATTTTTTTTTCTTTAAAAAAAACCGTATTTTGATAATTTGAAAATGTTAAAGTTACAAAATGTTGTTAAGGGTGTGTTTGGCAATGAGTTATTTTTTGAGAGGTGAAGATTATTTTTAAGGGGTTATACGAGGTGGAGATTATTTTATGGGTCATGAGGATGGAAGAGGTGGAGAATTTTTTTGATAAATAATCCAGGTTAGGTATTTAGCTGGTAGGAGGTTATTTTAGGGTTATTTGTTACAAAAAGACAAATTTGCCTCCTCCCTCCTATCTCCATCTTCTTCATCCCATTCCAAATTCCAGCCCAGATTTTCCAAATTAAGCACTACCTGATCGACGACATATATATGTATATTATAAAAACCCAAAAAAGGGTAAAAAGAAGAAGATAAAGAGGGTGTGTGGGGATAATTGGAACACATCAGGCCCCAAAACAGCCAACGATGAAACACAATCAACAAAAAGTAAACCATATCAAACAATGAACAAACAAGAGGAAAACCACCAAGAAAACCACCAAAAACAATGAACAAACAACAAAAAGTAAACCAGCAAAATCAAACACAAGAGGAAACCTTAGCACTCAGGTAAAACAAATCATGAATAGACTGTCCGTGTGAAGGTGAGCCTTCCCCGTCATTGGACCGGAAAGTGTTCATAAATTCATTTCGAAAGTGCTCAAATCTTTTATCTATGTGGTTCTCTAAGTGGGTTTTGAGGTCCCCTACAAACTCTTTGGCAATCTCCCCTACAAACTCTTTGGCAATCTCGCGCATATCTTGAACACCGAGAGGAGGTCTTCATGAGGAGTTATACACCAAATGCGGAGGGGCACTGGCACCATAGGTCCGACAGTATCCGTGACCATCTTCTCCAATAAGCCGATGGAATATCATATCCTTCACTTCGTCAAGAGCTCGATGATCCTCAGGTTCCATCAGTAAGAGGACGTTGAAGTCCTTCAATATTAGTAAAACAAGTCAACATATGCAGTTCAATAATGGCAGAAAATTAAAAGGGTCCGGAGAAACTTACAACAGTCTCAATCACATCAGGATCATCTGCATTTCGAGATGAAACCCACATGCTCATCTTGTCAGTAGGTTGGCTAGCTTTGCGCCGCTAGTTAATTCGCACAAATCACTCAAGTTAAATACGAATGTCATGGAGTTGATACACAAACAAGTAGTCAAAAGTGCAAGAACTAAAAACAACTAAAAACTGAACGATATGCACTAATTCAGACAACGTGCACATACGGACCTCGTGTCTAACTTCAACAAATGACTTTCTCCCAGTAACGTGCACCGGCCCATGCTTATCTCTATTCTTTGAGTTCTGGACGAATTGTTTCTAAACACGCGAATACGTTACAATAGGATGCACCAAACTTGCAGATGGACCATCTAAGATAAGAGGGAAATAAAGAATACCTGGGCAACCTCACTTCTCCAATATGCAATGAGCGTAATCCAATCAGGTGGGAGGACAGTTAGAGGATTATGCTTTTCCAGCTCAGGGTCATCTTGGCAACAAGTAAAATATTTCGCCTTTGTTTTAGACTTATAGCCCTTCCACATGATGTTTAACATTCTCAAGCAAACCTCTTTGAACTCATCGGAAGGATCCACCAATTTTTTCTATAAGTGTTAAAGGCAATAAGATAAAAAAGAACCAAATGGTCAGGTGAAAGTTTGTACATGCTGAAAAAGAAAGTATAAAGGAGAAAGAACATCATCCATATTATAAAAGTGACAAAGTAGAAAGGAGAAAGAAAATACCTTAGCTTCTTCCCATATACCATCCATCACATCTTGTCCGAAAGAGGTCCAGTCCAACATTGTAAGAGGAAGTCGTTGTCCGTCACGCACTAGTATCCCTAGTTGTGACTTGAGATGTTTGGCGTTAGCCCCAACTGGTTGGAACTTGTCATTAAATTCGACTGCAACCTTGGCTCCAGTGTTCCACCCCAACACACCGTTACTATGACCTCTAGGGGTTGGACGTTCATCTTCAACTTGAAGCACCATATATTTGATTATTTATTCAAACAACTATAAAGGATCGAGGAAGATATAAGGGTTGGATGCCAATTAATGCATAACTAGATGAATTGACGTCGAGGTCTGCATCATTAGGGGCATCTGCATCATCTGGTGCAGCCGATTGTGGAGCTACATCTGGCTGCGTTGTCAGTACATTGTTGACTTGAGTGTTCGATTGGGCAAGAAGCGGAGCAAGTGATTGAGGTTGACCTAGAGCAAGGACTTCATTTGGTGGTGGAGTCGTGAGAGGGAGGGTTCCAGCTGCTGATGCCGACATTGAGCACACACTTGGGGAGGATCTTTCTCCGGTAGGCAGTAGAAAGTCAGATATGGTTCGCGGTCTCCCTAGTCGACCCTTTCATTTCTTAATGGTTGAAACATGAATACATTATAGTTAGACACTCATTAAAAATATATATGGAAGTCTCACGAGTTTTGATTGAATGTGCAAGTATCAAAGAACTATGAATGTTGCTGAAATTAAAAAGCAACTTAGCAAAATAAACAGCAGCGAGAAATGGAGCACCAACGAACCTTTTCTTCAGCTGGATATGCAGTCGGTGGTGGAGCTGTAGGAGGAAGTGTTCCAGCTGTTGATGCGGACGGTGACGAGCCACTCTGAGAGCCATGTGAGTCAGTAGATACTAGGAATTCAGCCATGGTTCGCGGTTTGCCGGGTCCACCCTTTCGTTTCTTCATGATTGTCTACAAGTGACATGAATGATTGCTTATAAGATAAAGGGTTTATGTACTTGTAATAAAAAACTCCAAATCCCTAACATCTTCATTAACCCTAAGGCACTGTCTATTACAAAAAAAAAAAAAAAAAAAACAGAGAAAAACACAAGAAAACCCTTCTATTGAGACAACAACTCCGGATGTCAACATCTTCCAAAAACACACATTTGTGTTCTACACAAAATAAGCAGCAGTAGCACAGATGGTACTGACCTCTGTTCGAGCTCCAACTCATCATCAAAGTCCACATTGCCATCATCTAAATGGGCATAGTCCTTAGATTCAACTTCATTGACATTTAACCATCCATGTCTAGACGCATCCGGATTATACCACACTTGGCGAGCTTGCGATGCCAAGATAAATAGTTCATCCCCAAGTTTATCACGTGGGTATAGTATCCTATCAAAGTTTACTAAGGTGCATTGTCGATACGCATTGTCATGACCTATGAAAATATGCCTTAGAAATCCTAGTACTCCAATCAATCCATGACTTGTCGATACGCATTGTCATGACCTATAGAGGCACTAATTAAGGAAACCTGCATCGAACACGGTAAATATTCTAGTAAGTAACTAAAATGCTTGCAGAAGGAATAATATGAATGAAGACCGAGAAAGACAAACTTTCCAGGTCAGAAGGAGGAAGATTCTCCTAATTAATGAAGATCGAGAAAGACAAGATTTGATGGTTAGAAAGAGGAAGATTTTCCTTCTTAATGAACATGGAGAAAGACGATATTTGAAAGGCTAGCATGAAGTCTATTCATCCATGTCTTTAAAAAATAGATCACCTTTAAGTTTTCGTGCCATAGAAGTATGAACGGGAAATCAAGTGAAGGCATGCTATTAGAGTTATACAATTTAGTAACTAATAATCTACAAACAAACACAGCTCACTTTGCATCAATGAATACCAATCAGAACCACATAATAAACCAAAGTATGAACGGGAAAGTATATATTTCTTTAATAAATACTTTATGTAATTTCATTTTTGTGTAATATACACTCATTCAGAAGGTATTTCATTTTTCTTATTATTACAAAGGAATATATGTATTTCTTCTTTAATAATAATAACAACTTTATTTAGATTATCTAAAAGAGTTGAGCCCCGTTTTCTAGTAATGTCATTAATTTAGTAACATTAAATTGTACATAAAAAAATACAAGAGGATACCAGAGATGTTGATGTACAAGTTCTTGCTTAGTTGCTAGTTGTATATCAATGCCTTTGCCTCACGGACATGTCTGCAGGAATCAGAAGGAAACATCAATACTGGATTTTTGTAAGCATGCTACTGTTTTCTGAGTACATAACAGTCATAATAAAACAGAAAAAGGAAACACATCAGTGGCCATCGAAAATATTGAGGGTGTACAGAAAAAGAAAATACCAGAAAAAGGAAAAATAGAAAAGGACTTTTTCTGAGTACATAACAGTCATAACAGTCATAAAATAACAGAAAAAGGAAAAACCAAAAAAAGGAAAAACTGAAAAAGGAAAACCAGAAAAAGGAAAAACAGTGACATGCTCTAAGTCCTTTTTTGAGTACATAACAGTAAATAGTGAGGGTGTACAACATTGGTAATGTTTCATTTTTGTCTTCTTGTCTTTGTATGTTTACTCAATTAGTGCATTGAAACAAAACCAAGACATGGAAACAAGCAAGCACATGGAGACATGGAGACAACTGTAAAAAAAAAAAATGACATGCTATAAAAAGCAACTACAAAGCATAAAAAAAGTAACAAAAAACGAGGACCCGAACAAATGCACCTGATTGCTACAGTACCCAAGTGAAAGAAAGTCACATGCTGAACATTAGGACAAACCATAAATTTACAATGTATATATATCCTACCAATTCATAACTTCTTCCCTACAGATTTCTACCCATTCATAACCTCTCCCCTACAGATTTCTACCCATTCATAACCTCTCCCCTTCAATTATATGGAATCCTCTTCATACCACAACGGCTCCTCATCTGGCCTTTCTCCCCGCCCTGTCCCCATCAATATATCGTCCGATATCTCGGACGAAGGGTATGATTACATAGGTTAGTCATTGATTTTATCGGTTTAGTATTCTTTTTTTTACATATATCCCTAAATTAGCTTGTGTTTGGTTTGTATGCAGCACTAATGTCGGGGCCATACCGGCCAAATAAGAGAGTGGAGGTCATAGGGGCAGAAGGCGGAATGCTAGGATCATTGTACGAGGCGACCGTTCTAAGGAGAGTAGATCCAAGCCACTATGAAGTGGAGTAAATCACCCTCACAAATGACAACGATGAGCCACTTGTGGAAGTATTGCAGGATGGACGACTACGTCCACGACCGCCTCGGGTTAGGTATCAGTTGGTTTACACGATCGATGACCGCGTCGATTGCCGCGCCTTCGATGGGTATTGGACAAGTAAGGTCGTTGAGCAGAGTCAATGGTTTGGGAGTATTCCAACTTACAGGGTCCACTTCCAGTTGACCGGGGATATATATGATTATCGTGCCCATGAGATGCGCCCACACTTCGAGTGGAATGGAACTAGATGGACCACGCAACCCCATTTTCGCTACTTGCTACGATAGACTTCTATTTTATTGTGTTGTATTGGTTTATCCGTACTGTGTTTTATGAGCTTCCTTGTTTGTTGGAGGATTTTAAATGTTTATGTCGTTGTTATCTAATCCTATGGTATTTTGCTACTGATTGTTTGGTTAATGTTGATCTATTAATGTTGGATTATGGCACATTATTGTCAGTTTCTTAAAAGAAATGGTTTTAATGTTTGAAGATAATCTTCTTTGAGTTTCCACTTGAGAAAATATGACCATTAATTATTACTTGAAATTAAACTAAGATTACAACTTGTGTGTTGGGTAGTTTTCTTAAGGAATTTTATTGGTGATCTTATCTTATTCACACTTTTTGTGCTTACTTCAACTGCTACCTACTGTTTTGACCCCTCTTGCTTCTCTTTGACTATATTATTTATACATTTATTCTTTAACAATTATTAACTTCTTAAACTTATCCCTTTGTCCTAGCTATCTCTCTCCTTGTGTTGGTGTCATGTCCTCAAATAAGAGATCGAAACCCAGCCCTTAACATGTTACTATAAATTAGGTGGTAAAAGAAATCAAGAGGTGTCACCAATGATAAATGGGATAAAGATCAGATTAAACCATATGAACATGTTCACCGCTAATCTAAAAGAGAATATCATTAAAACAATAAGTGTTAGGGCTTCTAGTACTTTTCCTTTAAAATGCACTTTTAGCACACAAACACATGAAATCTCCATTATAAAAAAGCTTAATAGTAGCTAGCTTTGTAATTCTGAAGCCAACTAGGTTAATTAGAATAACAATGGATACAATAGGGTTCAAGGGTTCTGAAACAAATTCAACTTTCCAGCCCCAACTTTCAAACAAATTGATTCAAGTTTTTCTATCACATGATTAAAAATATATACAGTTACACTAAGTTTTAGAAGCAAGGACAAGAAAATTGATAAGACTTTATGCATTACACAGTACACTAAGTTGTTAGAATGGTTAGTTCCATAAATATAATATTTTTTAAGCTAATGTGACTTGAAGCCTTGTTAAAAATTCATGCTTCAAATGTGAGGAAAACATTAACAAATGAATAGAAAATTTGGACATGACAAACACGAGTAAAAGGAAAATGAACTCACCGTGGAAAGTCTTCAAAAGCTGAACTTGGGTTTCCCTTTCCTTAGTTTCATGCTATACTTGATCAACTGAGTACCTATCCACAAAGCAACAAGGACCTTCAATAAGCATCCCAAAATGCACACATTTGAGATCTCTTGATAGTTCACACAATCACTGTAATCACATATTTGTATGTTCTCCTCGTGATCTCCCAATTAATTTTGATTAAGATAAGAAATATGAATACTATCTGACTGATCATGTTTCAAGGGAGGTAAACTCAGCATCAAAAAAGTATTGGAGAAGATCAAAAGTAAATATAAGAATGTAAAAACACACTAAGACATCTAGGAGACTAGGACTTATGAAACATTCAAGTATAAAAACTAAGATCAAAAGTAAATATAAGAATGTAAAAACACTAAGATCAAAAGTAAATATAAGAATGTAAAAAAGTATTGGAGAAGATCATCGGAGAAACAAAGGCTGCGTAAAAAAGTATGATGGGGTCAAACTTACTTAGAGTTGTGGTCATCAAATGATTAATGAAATGTTATATACATGCTAATGCAACAAGAAAAAGTCGCAAAAGCCTCAACCTTTCTTAGAAATACCATGAGTATTGTTCATTAATCATCAACCTAGGTAGATATAAACTCATCAGTCCTTCACTCCTTCCCCCCTCCCCCATATAACAATTCTTACTGTCTCATTTTTATAGTATAGGTCTTTTAGTTTCACGATAATAACATACTGAAAGTCTGCAAGCAATATACCATGTCATAGGTAGAGATGAGCATTCTTCATTAATCATCATCCTAGGTAGAGATGTAAAGTCATCAGTCCTTCCCCTCTTCCCTATATAACAATTCTTACTGTCTCATCTTATAGTACATGTCTTTTTGGTTTCAACATAATCACATACTGAAAGTCTGCAAGCAATATACCATGTCATAGGAGCAACCCTAAATCACACAGCAAAATCCTTCCTAAACGCTAAAGGTAGCCACTTGGCTATTCACAAGGAGATGACACTTGAGCATAACAATTCAAGGTTGAAGAGTGTCAAACACAATTAGAATAAGCTTCTCTCTCGTTCATTTTTTGAGTCTCCATACACATGCTAACACCTAATATTGAAGCTATCAAACTAATGGTTCTATGCTTGCACATTTTTTGTGCAAAAGCTCAGTGAAAATTATTAAATAAAAACCAAATCAAAGCCCATGAACTGGGAACAAAGGGAGAAAAGAGGAGAGTAATCATCTCAACTCAGAAGCTAATGTACGTACTTGAGATTCTCAACTGGAGATGATCGGCAAGCATATGGATATCGCAATCTCACATTCTACAAAGAGAAAAGAGAACATAGGTATTAGGGCGAAGATTTCCGGATGGAAGAGGAAAAAGGAAATCTCATATTCTGCAATTGATGTCTGCGAAGTGAACAAAAACTGGCAAATCATAACCCTATTTCATTCCCTACATTCGGAACAAATTTGAAAAACCCTAGATGGAGAGAGATTACACAAATTCGGAACAAATCGAGAGATTACCTAGTAATTTGACACAAAATCGAACAAACCCTTTCCCCACATTAAACCCTAACAAACATATTCCACTACCGCTCACTTCGACACAAAATCGAACAAAGAACGGGGGATGAGTACCCGCTGCAGGAGAGTCTCTGGCGACCGAGACCGGCACCTTGGCTCTACAGACTTTTCCGCTGTCGACCTTCGGTCTACAGTCTCCGGAGACCGACACCGACCCTCGAGCTGGTTAGGGTTAGGGATGCCGGTGGGAGAAGCGTTCCCTCTCTTTTCTTCTGGTAGAGAGATACTGAGAGGTCGAGATGGAATCAGAACTCGAAAGTAACTTGTTTTCTAATTGTGTGTTTGTTTCAATTTTTTTTTTGTCACCGAATTGAATAAAAAAGGTTCTTTAGCTACGGAGGCAATGGAGCCGTGGCAAAATTTACAAAACCGCCTCTTTTTTGCGACGGTCGAGCCTTGCCGTTGCTGCCATCCGTAGCAAATTCTAGTGTTTTTTTTTTGTGTTTAGCTACGACAACATCATTCTGAAGCCGCTGTTTTGATTTTTTTTTTCCTGATGCAACGCCTACCGTAGCTAATGCCGTAGCAAAAGGGTTGGATCATTCTGAAGATAGTCAAGCAAGGGATTGTTGGATTCGACAACCCTGACAACCTTGCTGGAAAAGGGTTGGATTATGGCAAAAAATAACCCCAATTAATCCACACCTTCTAAAAAATCAACCCCGAACAATCCCTTGCCAAACACCAGCCGTGGGATTGGTGTTTTTTTTTTAAAAAAAAACTCAAGAACCCCTTAGAACCCTTTGCCGAATGGGGCCTTAAGTTAATATTTTTCGATTGAGATGACCTATCCCCAAAGTCCCTTCCCCCTGAATGTTGTTCCTCCCCAACCGAAATAAAAGAAAAAGCAAAAATAATAAAAATTTGAAAAATTTATATAAAAAAAAGGTGAAGGATCGGATGATTTGAGAGAGGGTATAGGGGAGAGATAGGTATGTTTGGCACAACAGATCCGGACTGGTTATTTTTGGCCATGTGCGTATTAGAAGATGTTATCCTATGTTCGAGCATTTGTTTTTTTTTATTTGAGTAAAAGTTCGGCTGGATGAATCTAGATGATAGCATCCTGACAGATGAGATCAGAAATATCTTTATGTGATCCTAGTGCACGCTGAGAAGAAGAGTAGCTAAGGTGTGCAACCTTATCTGCTACTATGTTCCCTTCTCAGGGCACATGGGAAATTTTTGTTCTCAAGAAGGATTTAGAAATCCATTTATTGTCGCCCATAAGAGGTTCTATCTGTCGGGGGTAGTTACCCTGCTCTTTTAAACTTTTAATAATTGTGAGGGAGTCACATTCAATGATTAGAATTTGGATATTCAGTTAGCTTATCTGCATAACATATTCCCTTAACGCAAGGGCCTCGGACATCACATAAGTCTGTTTACCAAATAATTTGTATCCATGATTGACCGGATTACCTCTCCAATCTCGAATGATATATCCTCCACAACCCTCTCCCTCTAGAGATACTGCTCCATCAAAATTTAGTTTCATGAACCCGAATTCCGGTTTCCTCCATCTAATGTTCTTTCTACTTATTTTCCTCATAGTAGATTTGTGCAGATGATCAGAATCGTTGTCATATTCCTTTTCATTTTCTTTTTTTTCCTCCAGATTTCCCGAGTAACCTTCACTCTTTCCTCAATTTCCTGGGACGAGGGGATTTTATTATCTCTGAATGTTACTTGATTTCAGAAAAACCAGGTTAGCCACAAATTTGCAGCTAATTTTTCCTTCTCTTCTTTGTTAAGCTTCTCCACCAACTCTCTCATGATTTATTTGATGTCCCTTGTTCTCTTTCTAATAGGTTTCGTAGTATCTTCCAACTTCTGAAAATGAAGGCAAGATTTTTTTAACGAATTCACATTTGATAATATAGATGTGCCTCATCTTCCACTTGTACATCACAAAAAGGACAACAATTCGGGATAGGAACCCCTGTGTTAATTAACCTTTCATTCGTAGGAAGACCGTCTTGACAAATTTTCCACAAATTTTTTTTAACTTTTGGTAGAGTGTTTAGTTTCCAAACCTAGTAATTTGGGTCAACTGCTTCGCTATCTGGATTTGTTATGATATTCATGGCGCTTTCCATTGTAAACGACCCACAATTGTCGGCCCACCAATATAGTCTATCTGACATTAGGTTTATTGGAAGTGGTATGCCAATTATTTCATTTACAATGTCTGTAGCTAGGTATTTTTCAAGCTTTTCCTACCACAACCCCCCCTCCCCCCATTATATATTTATTGACTCAGGTATTGGGTTGGATTCGATGGCTTGAATTGATTCTTTTTGATAAGGGTTCTAGCAAGACCCATTTGTCTTCCCGGAATCTAACCGACTTTCCATTTCCTATAGTCCAGATGAGACCTAATTTCAATTTTTCTATTAGAAAACTAGCTTTTCGGCATTGCCAAGAGGCATTGTCTTTCCGTTTATAGTTCAAAGTGTCGGTTTCCTTCAAATATTTGTATCTTGTAACCCAGTAGTTATTTGGTTCTGCTAGCACTTTCCACGACAATTTTATTTGGAGAGTTTCATTCATATCTTTAGATTTTCTTATTCTCAATCCGCCGATCTAAAATATTTGATTTTTAATATTAGTCGTGATTTTAATAAAATTTAAAACACTATTAAATATCAAAGTTTAATATGTTCGAGCATTTGTAATTATATACTATCCATTATCTAAAGTATTTGATTTTTAATAAAATTTAAAACTCTATAAAATATCAAAGTTTAAATTGATTTTTAGAAATTATTTCATATCGATTAGTAATGAGTATAAAATTATTTTAAAATTTTAAGTAAAAAAAATCTTGGGTCAGAATTTTTAGAAATTATTTTAATGTTCAAGTAAAAAAAAATCTTCGGTCAAATAGGGCATTTGGGTTGGACAGATCAGGTTGTGTTTTGACAGCTGTATTTACATCCTCTAACTTTTTGATGTGATTTTTGGCTTAGTGGGTAGTCCTGAGCAACTACCTGTGCGATTTGGGCTTAGGACTAGTTTCTCATCAAAATTTGCCATATATTATGGGTGAAAGTGAAAAAGACCTTGTTTAGTGGGTTCAATGTCTTTTTCAACCTCATTTGATATTGCATCCCTTGGCAGTTTGGAAGCACTCGTAAATCTTTTTTTAACTATGCAAAAAAATATCAAAAGAACAACAAAATAAGAAGTTGATTAAGGGAGCCTTAGTTGTTTGTTCGTTCAACGATGGTTCTAAAAAAAGGCTAGGACTTGAGTAACCCACAAAGAATGGGTTTGATAGGAGTCCGTTTTGGATGAGGCTATATGATATGTCGTTGGTAGTGAGATGGAGGGAGATGGCGGAGAAGATGGCGATGACCCTTTTTAGTCCAACGAATGCTCTTAAGAAAATGGAGCAATTAATACACAAGTATTTCCCAACTTACACGAAAACCCTTGGTCAGCTCACTGACATAGATTTGTAGTAATTATATTTGTTTTAGAGTTGTAATTGATTTGCCAAAAACTAGGAGGGGTGGAGAGAAGGAATTGATGGTGCTGAAACTCGATATAGATAAGGCTTATGTGGAATGGGGGTTTCTTAATCATTATATTTGTTTTTGGTATTGTTTGGAGGTCAACCTTCTCAAAAATTTGTTTTGGGAAGAGGGTGATGCAAGGGAATCTGTTATGTGCGGAGGGATTATCGGGGCTGATTTGGATGAGTGAGCGGGCCGTTCAATTATTAGGCGTAACTATCGGCATGGCAGATCAACATGTGTCTAATCTGTTCTTTGCGAAGGATAGTATTATTTTTGCGATTGCGGCTTGTCAGCAGAGGAATGAAATATCCTCCAGGTATTGCTAAATCAGAACTCTCTTTTACCAGAAACGGGGATCAAGGCCCAGGCCTGGTCCCAGTGATTTATGGGCCCTTGGGCAAAATAGAAACTAAGGTCCCTAATAAAATATTTTTATAATTAAAAAAAAGGGCCCTTTTCTAGATTCGAACCTACAACTATGTGGTATAATCACCATAAACCTACCAACTGTTCTATTTAGTATGTTTGTTTATGGTTTCTAAATATATTACTACACTATTACAAATTTACTTATTATGGGCCCCTAAAATTTACGGGCCCTAAGTCGTCGCCTCTCTCGCCCACCCCCTTGGGCCGACCATGTCAAAGGCCATAGAGCGCCCTATACTTAAAACACTAGCTATTATAACGGTGAAACTCATCTACTGATCCCACAAAGAGCATGTGACTATTGTATTTCGGTGCTAACATTTCAGACAACAAAGGTGCATAAGAGAGAGAGAGAGAGAGAGAGAGAGAGAGAGATTCGAAAGCAATTGTAAAGAACAGTGATATATGGATGTGTGAGTGGTTTGACCCCCTCATCGCAACATGGTTAGTTTCTCAGTCCTTGGGCTTCTTCTCATTTATTATTGTAGGTATTGGTTTATGTATGCATGATATGTGATCACACTTCTTACTTTGACATGGGGGTCAAGTAACATTATGTACCAATATCCTAGAATCTAAACAATACTAATATCAACAACTTTTTCACCTAGTTAACAACCCTAGCTATTGCTTCTACTAAAAGTAATGTTCCAAGATGTCGATCTCTTTACACTATTATTGTACCAATACTCAAAGATGTCATCGCAACATGTTTGATTTCTTGATCCTTGGGCTTCTTATCATTTATTATTATAGGTATTGGTTTCTGTATGCATGATATGTGATCACACTTCTTACTCTAGCATGAGGGGGTCGAGCAATATTATGTACCAATATCCTAGCACCTAAACAATACTATTTCAATATCAACAACTTTGTGACCTAGTTAACAACCTTAGCTATTGCTTATACTAAAAGTAATAATCCAAGATGCCGATCTCTTTACACCATTCAAATTCCTGAACTATTCTTACATGATGTGTTTACTACTATAGATTTGACCCACTAATGCGGTTGTAGTCTAAATCCTAGCTTGATGCAACTATATCTAGGTAATGACTCTAAATACAATAACAACATAAAGCAATGAAGCATAATGAAGATGGAAATAATATAAAAGGATAAAACCTAGAATTAGTTCTCATGATTCATCAAACTTATGTCTTAAATCGCGAGCAAAATAAGGGAATTAGTCTAGCATAGTCATCCCTAAACTAAATATAAAGAAAAGAGTACTTAGGGTTCCTCCATCCAAAGAAGGAGGAGGAACCCTCTCAAAGAGGCAATGAATGAATTATGAATTGAATTGTGTTGAAAACCCTAGGTTAGAGGTCCTTATATAGTGCAGGCTAGAGGTCCTTACATAGTGCTTGATAATGCGTATTTTATATAGGCATTATAGGTAGTTGTTAGTGAGTTTATGATAGCTTAATTCATGTTTATTTGACTAGTTCGAGTCAGTAGTGTTGAGTCTTGCAAGTTTGGAATCTATGCTCTTTTTGTGTTTATTTGCATATTTATGCCGCGATGCTGGAAGGACGCATCTATGGCTTGCCAAGGATGAGTTTGGAGAGCTAGGAACATGAGGAAACATGTGAAGAAGGCAAGAAAGAGGCGTGGAGGAAGTTAGCTTGGGTTCGGAAGTGAGAAATTGAAGAAGATCGCTACTGATGAGACGGTGCCCGCCGCCTGATGCACGACGCCCGCCGTCCGTGCCGATACAGAATTGCTATTCTGTCTTTTGGAAACTAATTAGGTTCAAGTTATTTATTATGTTTTGGCCGACTTTGGCATAGTGTAAGAGTTTTGAGAAGAGATCTAATCAAGAGAGAGCTCCTATGGAGATATTGAGAGGAAGACTTTCCATGAGGAACTAAACCTCTTTTGTTTCGCCTGCAAGTCGGAGACATGGTTATATGATTTGTGAGACTTAATTTCTATCTATTCTAAGTTTGATTGATTCAATGTCTTTGTGTGTTATTGTTTGATTGCATGTATTCCCTCTTGATTGACCACCTTGAGGGAATTTGCATTCCTGCTAAAGGTTTGATTAACCGTTGCAAGTTAATTGGATTAGTAGCACAACACAACTGATTGACCCCCTGAAAGCATCGACTGGGTGTGTAAGACATTAACAATTCTACTTTATCAATTATACCAATTAGGGGTAGGGAGTTGTGCTCCTATCTTTGGTTGTTTGTGTTATTGGTATTGTTAAAATTGCTTAGGGTTGGAGTGGTCCGCCATTAGATGAATCAAACAAGGAGAGATAGATAGAGTCAAGGATCAAAGACATAACCATTGTTGATGAATTGTAGGGGAAACTATCTCATTCATAATTATCACCAATTTACCATTGTTACTTTTGCTAAGTTCAGTTGTTTTGATATTCAATTGCTCTTTGGTATTTTTCTTTTCTGATAGCGACTTGATAGTTACTAGGTTGCTAGTTGAGTTGTTGGTTTGAGTTATTCTTTTTGGTGTTGTAGAAAGGTAACGACACTCAGCACCACACCAAATTTTGGCGCCGTTGATGGGGAGAATTAGTTTATTTCCTTTGTTTTTCTTATTGCTATCTTGGGTAATTCACCTTGGTGGATTACTTTTTGGTTACTAATCAATATTTGTTGAGTCTTTTTGAAGGTTGAACAAAGATGGATGAAAATGCTGAACATCCTCTCAAGAGGACATTGAGAGAGATAAGGGAACCTAATTTGAATTCACAACACCTTGCGGTTACATTACTTGAACTCCCTGAGGGCTCCAAATTGAGATACAAAGCTCATTGGTTACTGATTCTTCCAGTTTTCCACGGGATGATTGGAGATGAGCCAAATAAGCATCTTTCTGAATTCGTTAGTGTATGTGATCGACTCAGACCTCAAGGATTTAATGATGACCAACTCATGTTGAGGTTTTTCCCGTTCACCCTAAAAGACGTAGTGATGGATTGGCTACACTGTCTGTCTAAAGGAAGTATTACTACTTGGTTCGAATTGAAGAAAGCTTTTATGCTAAAGTATTTCCCTACTACTCGTCTGAGTAAGGCAAAGAAGCAATTGACTAGTGATAGCATACATTTAGATAGGCATATTAGGATGCATTTATCATGATTTAGATGTATGTAATGCATGGTTTAGGCTAGAATTGCATTTATACTTGTTTTGTTGGTAGAGTCGGAATCTACACGCTTTTATGGATTATTTCAGGTATATGCGGATCCGACGAGGAATGAGGAAGCTCGTGGATGAAGGAAGAGTGAAGAGGAGGAGAAAAAGTGAAGAGCCCGGGAGCGGAATCGAAGTTAGAGAGCCTAAGTGAAGAACAACTCCGTAGAAGTTGTCGCCAGACATGCTGAACTTGTTTCGCCTTTTCTGGAGGCCTCGTTGGTCCGATTGACTATTATAAGCATGTGTTGGAAAGCTCTTTCCGAGATATAAAACTATTGTGTTGACATCGAGACCAAACTCGAAGGGAAAAAATCATTGTGAACAGTAAAAGCCGCCCCGCGGCCAAGCAAACCGCCTCGCGGCCCGAAGCTTTGATGAAGGATTTCGCTGATCGCCTGGCTGCCCCGCGGCTTCTGCAGAAACGCTAAATTTGCTTAATGAACTTTTTACCTCTTTAATTAGGTTTTTAGAATTATTATTTGGCCGACTCCTTTGAGGCTTTTTAAGGGCATTTTAATTAGGGTTTGTTTTACGAAGGAATTCATTAGTTTATGCACTTGGAGATTATCAATTGAGAGAACCCTAGAGGGGAGCCTCCATGGTCATGGAGTGCTAAACTCTTTCGTTTAGTCTATGAATTGAAGCTTTAGTTTGATAAAGTTGTGAGATTTCTATTCTTGTTCTATTCATATTGATTCATATTGATTTTTTTGCGAATATTGTTGATTTCTTCTAGTTCGTACAACTAGTTGAGATTATTGCTAGGATTTTGTAGATTCCTCGTAGCGAACCTTAATCCATAGTAGCAATCATGCCTTTTTAGGACTCGTAGGACTAAACTGGTGTGCAGAGAATCAATTATATGTTAAATGCTGATTCGTAGCTTGGTGTTGCATGTATCCTGGTTAATCCTTAATCTTAATGCTACTATTAGGTTGAATCTTGACCGCGTTAGCTAGGGTTATCTAATTAGTAAGGGTTACTAGGAATTGTAGGACTAGTAATTTACACAAGATCAGGACAGGAACAATAATAGGATGAAAAGAGAACTTGAAGAAGAATCGAGGATCAACTGACCAAACTAAAGTGGATATTTGTAGATGAAACTATTTTCTCAATTGTTATCTCTCCTAACTTATTTATAGTTTATTTTCTCATCTTCAATCACCAAAACCCCTCTTTCCTACTAATTGGTAAATATACATTGCTTAGGAATACTTGATTCTCTGTGGGATCGACCTCTTACTTGCTTACTATACTAGTTTGTAGGTTTGAGTTTTACTTTGATAGGAACAAGGACAGTTTCCTCCTGTCAAATATTGGCGCCGTTGCATGGGAATCAAAGTTTATTTCTTTGTTTTATGTGTTTATCAATTTTTGTATATATCTAATTTGTTGTGAACCTATCTTGCGGTTCATAACACCCTTGCTACTAACTTTTAGGATGTTGAGGTTGTTGTAGTTTGTAGGTGAAAACTTTCACCAATATCTTACCAGATTGCAGAGATATGTTGACATTTGTAATTCATGGGGTTATCAAGACAACATCTGAGATATGATTATTTGCATAATTGACGGGATGACTGCTGAGACACGAGTGCTTGTTGAGTCAATGAGTAACGGAGGTCTAGCACGATTAGGTTTGTCGGGGTTGTGGGATTTTTTCTGTTACATGGGTTACCATGTATCACTGGAAGAGTTGCCCACCATGTCTTATCCAACAATGGAGGACTCTGTCACACACTTGGATGATGAAATCCAAGCCCTTACTCAACCAATATAGGAGAATACTGAGAGGATCAAAAACTTGGGGGAACAATTGAGCCAACTTATTCAAACATCGAGCGAGATAATAGCAGATCGAATAGCCGCCCCTCAAGTTGATAAAGAAAGCAAAACCATTCCGCCATCCACTGTGACATTGAAGGATGCAAGAATGGAAGATCCTGTCAAACTCATTGTTCTTAATTCATTCCATCCTAGCTGGTTTCATAACGAGGAGGAATTGTTCACAGACAACAATAGTTTCTTTAACGATGGAGAAGAGGGTCTAGTGCTTCCTGACATGGAATTTCATGAGTCGACGCATGAGGTTTCATTTGTTGTGTCTCCTACTCCATCTGATGCATTCCTTCTCAGCTCCCCCATTGATGAACCATGTCTAGAGCCACTTGCTGAGGCTCAAGAGGTAAGAAAGGTAAACTTTTGCAATTTGGAAGGTAATAGTGATTATGTTGATCCTTTTAATTGCTATTTTGAGAAACCACTAGTGGAACTAAACTGGTGGTATTATATTCCTCCATCAGAGAGTCATGCTCAACTCTTTGATAAATTGAAAAAGGTATTTAAGTGTTATATTATATAGTTTCAATTTATTATTGGGGTATGATGCCCTGCTTAAGATGTGTGCACAGGATTATGATATGTTGTTGAGGGCCTTAACGATGTCTGATAGGTAAGGAATTGAGATTGAGAATAAGTCATGCCAGTGACATAAAAGAAAGGCGCTACTTGGGAGGCAACCCAAGGTAATTAGTTTTACATTTTATTTTTCTTAAATTTCATTAAATTAGTATAGTTTTGGAATTTTTCGTGGGGCACTAACACTGCAGGGATGAAAGTTGAAAAGAGCAGAGGCCGCCCTGCGGCTTGTAAGGGCCGCCCCACGACCAGTATCTAGCCGCCCCGTGGCCTAGCATGGCCGCCCTGCTGCCTCTGACGGGACTGACAGGTTTCCCTTCCTCCCCTCCCAGACCTACCAACACTGCAATTAACATGTCAGTTTTCTCTCTTTTCTTTATATTTTGATCTTTGGTTGTTTTTAATTTATATTCATTGAGGACAATGAAAGAGTTAAGTGTGGGGGAGGGATTGCGTTGCATATAGATAGATTTTCCACAACATGTTTATTTATGTTTTAATATTTATTTTTACTCGTATATTGCATGTGTTAAAAAAAAATCATAAAATATCATGCATTTCATAAACTTTAGGTCTTATTTTCCCATCTAGGCTACTTGTCCTCTATATTTATCTTATCATGTGCCCCATGACTTTCTTGAAGTGTTTGAAGCTTTGAATTATTTTTATAGACTTTTTTGGAACAAGATTGATGAAATAATTGAGCCTGTATAGTCTTTGGAATTTAAGTGGTATTGAAGTTCTAACAATTTGACCTTGTGAGTTATTTTGGCCTTATTGCGACTACACATATATGTCCTCTAGTTTCTTTGTGTGTGAATACTCTCCTTGATTACTTCCTCTTTAAATTGCGTTTAGATATCTTTATTGAGGCTGCGTTTATATGATTTTTGCATGTAACCTTAAAGTGATTGAGACATGATTTTCTTTTAGCCATATTATACTCTACCCACCCGTACACATTATCCTTTCCTTGAAGCCAATTTGAGCCTTATAAGCCTATTTTGTTAGCTCCACAAAATCTTCCTAGCCAGTTATTAGCCTGACACATCTGTAAATTAGGAAAAGAGTTGGTTAATATCTTGATGTATTGATAGAGTTGTTTTGAGTTGAGAAATTATGTTGGGTGATTCATTTGTACTTCATAGAGATGGTTTATGTGCTTATTAGTTGGGACCTAAGGAGGATAAAATTCACTTAGGGGTAAAAGTCAAGAAAAAAAAGAGAAAAAAAAGAAGAAAAAAAATCATAAAAAAAAGAAAAAATTAATGAGTTTATGTGGATATTTGAAAATTGGGTGCGCATTGTACTGTGGAGGAGTAGATGTTATTGGAATGGCATATGAAGTATTTTGGTGTTGGTGTTTTTCTGGTTGTTTACTAACCCTTTTCCCCAGATTTTTAGCACCACATAACCTAAATAATTTCCATACCCTATGTTCCTACCATAACCCCGTTACAACCCAAACAAAGACCTCATGATTTTGGTTACATGTGAAATCACTAGTGGTGGAGATTTAGACCACTGACCCAATTTTGTTGTAGCTAAGTTTTCAAGGGTTGAGTTTGAGCGTGAATATTTAACCTTAAACACATGAGCGAGAGTGAAAATACATTTTCCTGGTGAGGTTGAATGAATATGCTTGCTTTATTCCTTGGTTTGCACCTATACATGTTATGACGTTAATTATCAATCTTTGTTTCCCTACTTTGAGCTTTAGGTATTTTACCAAAGTTATTACATGGATTGCTTGTCTGTGGGGTGTTGATTTGATTTTGGTTTTAATTGCTTGAGGACAAGCAAAGGCTTAAGTGTGGGGGAATTTGATAGCATACATTTAGACAGACATATTAGGATGCATTTATCATGATTTACATGTATATAATGCATGGTTTAGGCTAGAATTGCGTTTATACTTGTTTTGTTGGTAGAGTCGGAATCTACACGCTTTTATAGATTATTTCAGGTATATGTGGATCCGACGAGGAATTAGGAAGCTCATGGATGAAGGAAGAGTGAAGAGGAGGGGAAAAAGTGAAGATCCCGGGAGCGGAATCGAAGTTAGAGAGCTTAAGTGAAGAACAAGTCCGTAGAAGTTGTCGCCAGACATGCTGAACTTGTTTCGCACTTTCTGGAGGCCTCGGGGGTCCGATTGACTATTATAAGCATGCGTTGGAAAGCACTTTCCGAGATCTAAAACTTTCATTTGACATCGGGACCAAATTCTAATAGGAAAAATCATTGTGAACAGTAAAGGCCGCCCCACGGCCCGAAGCTCTAACGAAGGATTTCGCTGATCGCCTGGCCGCCCTGCGGCCTGGGTTGGCTGCCCCGCGACTTCTGCAGAAGCGTCGAATCTGCTGAATGGACTTTTTATCTCTTTAATTAAGTTTTTAGAATTATTATTTGGCCGACTCTTTTGAGGCTTTTTAAGGACGTATTAGGGTTTGTTTTAAGGAAGAATTCATTAGTTTATGCACTTGGAGATTATCAATTGAGAGAACCCTAGAGGGGAACCTCCATGGTCATGGAGTGCTAAACTCTTTCGTTTCGTCTATGAATTGAAGCTTTGGTTTGATAAAGTTGTGAGATTTCAATTCTTATTCTATTCATATTGATTCATATTGATTCTTTTGCGAATATTGTTGATTTCTTCTAGTTCGTACAACTAGTTGAGATCATTGCTAGGATTTAGTAGATTCCTCGTAGCGAACCTTAATCTATAGTAGCAATCATGCCTTTTTAGGACTCGTAGGACTAAACTGGTGTGCAGAGAATCAATTATATGTTAAATGCTGATTTGTAGCTTGGTGTTGCATGTATCCTGGTTAATCGTTAATCTTAATGCTACTATTAGGTTGAATCTTGACCGTTTTAGCTAGGGTTATCTAATTAGTAAGGGTTACTAGGACTTGTAGGACTAGTAATTTACACAAGATCAGGACAGAAACAATAATAGGATGAAAAGAGAACTTGAAGAAGAATCGAGGATCAACTGACCAAACTAAAGTGGATATTTGTAGATGAAACTATTTTCTCAATTGTTATCTCTACTAACTTGTTTATAGTTTATTTTCTCATCTTCAATCACCAAAACCCCTCTTTCCTACTAATTGGTAAATATACATTGCTTAGGAATACTTGATTCTCTGTGGGATCGACCTCTTACTTGCTTACTATACTAGTTTGTAGGTTTGAGTTTTACTTTGATAGGAACAATGACAGTAGGACCTTGATAGGAACTATTTTCTCAATTGTTATCTCTTCTAACTTGTTTGTAGGTTTGAGTTTTACATTGATAGGAACAATGACAGTAGGACCAAACTAAAGTGGATATTTGTAGATGAAACTATTTTCTCAATTTTTATCTGTACTAACTTGTTTATAGTTTATTTTCTCATCTTCAATCACCGAAACCCCTCTTTCCTACTAATTGGTAAATATACATTTCTTAGGAATACTTGATTCTATGTGAGATCGACCTCTTACTTGCTTACTATACTACTTTGTAGGTTTGAGTTATACTTTGATAGGAACAACGACAATTTCCTCCTGTTAACTAGGATAGAACAACTTCCTAGAGAGAGTCTCTATGACTACCTTGAGTGATTCATGCCACTCAAGGCAAGTTGCCCACACATTGGATTTCCTAAAGAGGATTTGATCGTCTATCTTTACGAGGGGTTGCTTGACCAAGAGCGCATTTTCATCAACGCTACTAGTGGAGGTGATATACTAGACAAGGCGCCGGAAAAAGCTATGCAAATCTTCGATGGATTAGCAAATTCGACTCAGCAGTATAGTAAGTCTAGTGGATTTGGGAATCCATTTGCATTGGATGACCCTGTAGAGGGTTGCGAGGAGAAATTCGCGAAGCTAACAGAGGTTGTAATAAAGATGGCAAATCAGATTGCAACATGGAATGCTCAGGGGAAGCAAGAAGCTGGAGAATCATATTGTATGAACTCTGAAGTTCCCAAGGGAGGTGCTATTAGAGATTTGATGATGATGGTAAGGCATTAGGGAGAATTTCTGTGACATATGTCCCAAGAGCTACAAGAACTCAAGTTGAGAAATTGGAAAAAGGATTTGTTTGGAGAGGACTCTATGACTATGGCTTTTGGAGGAGATGACTTGGGTTTTTCCAAAGAGAATTATGAGAAGAGATCTAAGGAGATGATTTGTGAAGAAAACGTGGAAAAAGAACAATCGGAGGCACACTGTTGGAACGACGCCCGCCGCCTTTTGACACGGCGCCCGTCGCCACCACCAGTGACGGAGCTGTTTTTTGATGGTGTTGAATCTTCAAAGAAGTCATGGGATGAGTGATATTCCGAGGTTTTGAAGCTTGTACCACCCCTATCTTATGCCTCGAATCTTGATCGTAAGTGGGAAAACGACAAGGACCTATTCAATACTTTCACCAAGCGGCAAGTAAATATTCTTCTCCTTAATCAAGTTGAATCCATTCCTCGTTATGCCAAATGCCTTCGGGAAGTTTGCACGACCAAGATGACGTAACGAGAAAAGGAAAGAGAAGGTAAGGAATTACACGAAAATCTTTCATTGGTTTTTCAAAAGCGATTGCCTGAAAAGTGCGGAGACCCAAGTATGTTTACTCTTCCTTGTACAATTGGTGAAGTCACATTCAAAACTGCTATGGTTGATCTTGGTTCATGTATTAATGTGATATCGTACAAATTATATGATTAATTGGGTCTGGGTCCTTGATAATGTATATTTCATATATGCATTTTAGGTGTTTCTTAGTGCTATTAGATATTGGTTTTGTTATGTTTTGAGTCTAGTTTCGTTTATTACTTGTGAAGTACTTGAGTTTGGAATCTATGTGTTTTTAGTGTTTATTCTTCATAATTACATTCCGGCCTTGGATGGACTATGGAAAGAGCTTAAGAAGCATGTTTTGGAGCATATGGATGCTAAGGAAGAGCTAAGGAGGAGTAAGGAGGCACGACATTGGAATTCGTTGAAGGAAATGAGGAACGTCGAGCACTGCAGGAACGGCGCCCGCCACCCTATGCACGACACCCGTCGTTTCCCATATCTTGGAAACGCTTTTTGGACCCGAATATTATTATTTTTAGATTATTTCTTTT
Organism: Persicaria tinctoria; assembly: GCA_037127255.1. Classification (NCBI taxonomy): domain Eukaryota; kingdom Viridiplantae; phylum Streptophyta; class Magnoliopsida; order Caryophyllales; family Polygonaceae; genus Persicaria; species Persicaria tinctoria. The sequence continues at coordinate 23,639,657 of JBANSL010000015.1, forward strand.
ACTTCCCCTAGGGCTTTTTCGGACCCTTGTGAACCTTATTTAGGTTATTTTCAGTTTATTTTGCCGGGGTATGGCTATTGGAGAGAAACTATGAACACCATTAGAGAGAGAGAGAGAGAGAGAGAGAGAGAGAGAGAGAGAGAGAGAGAGAGAATTGGCCTATGAGTTGCTAAACTCCCAATTTCGCCTATGATTCAAAGACATGGTTGTTTAAATTGTGAGGATTTGAGTTTATTTGATTATTCGTGTTCTTAGTTATCATCTTGTGCTTAATTTATATTTTTGTTCCCTTGTATGGTTGATCAACATGTTAGGAATTGCATCTCTAGGTATGAATTCGTTGTTGTTTTCTTGATAGCAAACAAAGGTATTGATGATAGTGATGTCTTTTTGTCTTTGTAGTGGATGATTTCAGTTGATCTATGTTGAGGATATTTGATTAGGATTGAGTTCGGTATGCGTCTATCTGTCTTGATTGAATAGAGTCAATGTGCCAATTGGTCTTGATTACTTGAGTTCTTAATGCTATTCTTTAGTGATATTGAATAAGATAAGTGAATCTCTAAGGATCTCTCAACTTTAGTCAAGTAGACCTAGGAAAATGAATAATTGATAAAACAATATGAGGACCATGATTTCCAACCATTGTCAGAGAATTACAGGTGGAATGTTCTTTCTACTTTGATATCAATTTGCTTTGTGATTTGCAATCTGGTTACTTTTATATTTGCTATTTGTTCAAAAGGTTATTGCTTTGCTTTCAAAAAGTCTTGTCTAGAGTCATTGAATAGGAAATTGCTTCTCCCTATGGGTTCGACACCGGACTTCATTGTTATATTAGTAGTTATTTGGTTTATCAAGTGATTGATTGCTTAATCTATTGGTTATGTGTTTATGTTTGGATTTTTATTACTATTTGGTAAAAGGGAGAAAGTGCCAATGATGTTCGTCCGGCATCAAATTCCTTGTGCCGTTGCCGAGGAGAAGAAAGGAGTTTGATTTTCTTTAACTCTATCAATTACTCTTTATTTTAACTTTGTTTTGTCTTTACATGGTTCAAAATAGATCTTCTAATTCATCGTCTTTATCTTTTGATCCCGAGGTTGAAAGATCTTTCTGATTGAAGAGGAGGCTTGCATTTGAGACAGACGAAGAGATGGCAAACACTGTTGTTAATCCGCCAAGAAGGACCCTGAGAAACCTTAAGGATCCTGATTTGAGTGTTCAACCACTTGCAATCAGTCTTCCGGATTTCCCTGAGGGTTCAAGACAAATTGGTCATCTATTTTGCCTTACTTTCATCGATTGCCTAGGGAGGAGCCAAACAAGCACCTTGCTACCTTTGTGAGTGTGTGTGATAGACTGAGACCCCAAGGCTTGTCTGACGATCAATTAATGCTGAGAGTGTCGCCCTTTACTCTAAAAGATGCTGCAAGAGATTCGCTTTACTACTAACCCCAGAAAGCATTACTACTTGGGTGCAATTGAAGAAAGCTTTTCTGAAAAAGTACTTTCTTGCGACTCGCCTCAACAAACTGAAGAAGGAGTTGTCCAGTATTGAGCAATCACCTACAGAGAGTCTTTTTGAGTATGTTGAGCAGTTCAAGAAGCTTAAGGGTAGTTGCCTACAACACGGTATACTCGAGGATGATCTAGTGCTATATCTTTACGAAGGCTTGCTTGACATTGATAGGAGTTTCATCAATGCTACTAGCGGAGGAGATATTTTTGATAAAACACCTTAAGAAGCAATGCAGATTTTTAAAGGGTTGGCTAATGCATCACAACAATATGGGAGACACCAAAGAATTAAAGAAGTTCATAAGTTGGATAATTCTAGAGATGGGCACAAGGACGATATCGATAGGCTTATGGAGATCGTGAACAAGATGGTTATGAATCAACCCCATCAGTCTAGACCGTGTGGAGTTTGTGGAGATCTAACTCATCCGAATGATATGTGTCCATTGATTCAGGAGGGCACCATTGAAGTGAATGCTATGGATTATGGACCTCACCACAACTTTGGTAACAATTGCAATCAAGGCTACAATTCAAACTACAAAAGTGGATTCAACGGGAGAGGCCAACAGCAACACGTTCCTTTTCAAAGAGAAAAATATGGAAATCGACCTAGAAACACTTTACAAGATGACTGAGATGAGACATTGAGGTTGTTATTGGACAAGATGAGTGTTCGAGAAAAGTTGTTGAGTCAAATGGCTAAGGAGATTAGTGAATTGAAAGCGGATGATTCAGAAAAGTTTCCATCGCAAGTGGTGGTGAATCCGAAGGAAAATGTCAGCGCCATGACCCTTAGAGGAGGTAAACAAGTGAATACACCCACTAGGAATATTGAAGAGAGGCCTAGAGAGGAAGTTGTTTTGGGAAATAAGGACGAAGAGACGGAATTGAAGACGCACTGCAGAGACGGCGCCCGCCGCCCCTCACCACGGCGCCCGTCGCCACCTCCTTTGACGGATCCGACTTCTGACGTTGTTCAATCCCCGAAGAAAGCTTCTAAAGAGTGGTCTTATGAGGTTTCAAGACCCGCACCACCCTTTTCTCACGCCTTAAGATATGATCGTAAGTGGGAAGATGAACAAATTCTTTACGACACCTTTGCTCGTTGTGAGGTAAATATTCCACTTTTTAATTTGATTAAAATTGTGCCTCGCTATGCTAAATTCTTGAAAGAGCTATGCACGATGAAGCGCAAGCAAACGATGAGAAAGAAGGAAAGGGTAAGTTTAAGTGAGAATGTTTATGCTTTGCTTCAGAAACGATTACCTGAAAAGTGCGGAGATCCAAGTATGTTTACTATACCATGTGCGATAGGAAATGCTAGCTTCACGAAAGCTATGTTAGACCTAGGTGCTTCAATTAATTTTATGTCTTATAACTTATACATGTTTTTGGGTCTAAATTCATTGTCTAGAACTGGTGTTACTATACAACTTGCTGATCGTTCTAGTATTAAGCCTAGATGATTTGTTGAAGATGTATTGGTTAAGGTAAATGATTTTATTTTTCCGGCCGATTTCTTCATTCTAGACATGGAACAAGGTACGCTTGAAACCCCGATTATCTTGGGAAGGCCATTCTTGTGAACGACTAAGAGTAAGATTGATTGTTTTGAAGGTTCACTAATTATGGTGTTCGATGGTAGAAAGATTGAGTTTTCTATATTTGAGCCTATTGTTTCTTCTACCAATGATTCCGTAGATGTTCTTGACTCTAATAAAACTAATCACACGAATGAATCCAATGCTTTGTTAGATGTTTCTCTTAAAAATGAATCTATGAATATTGAGTTTTCTTACAAAGATGAAATTGGATTAGAAAAAGATGACATTGAAAAGAAAATTGAGAATTTGTTTAAGTCGTATGAAAATGTGTCTCATTCAAATGATTCTAATGATATTCCCTATAAAAATTCGATTCCTAATAATGTTGAGGATTTTGCAATTGCAGGACAACCTCCCGGAGTTACTCATTTTAAGAAGAAATCGATTGATGCTATTGATGGCTATGTCGGAACAGCTCCTAAAGTTCCGCCTCTTGTTCTGAAAAGAACAAGTGTGGGGGATCTTAGTAGAATAACTTGATCAAGATTGCATCACGTCGAGCCAAAGACATGAAGCAAAGGTGCTTCTTGGGAGCCAAAGACATGAACCCAAGGATTTTTGATTTTACAGTAAGTGAAACCAATTTTAGGTTTAAGTTTTGATTGATTTAAAAGATGGAGTTGCACTCTGTGGACACGAGGCCCGCCGCCCCAGCCACGGAGCCCACCGCATGTGTGTCCGCCTGACGAATCTGAATTTTGGTGAACTTGGAAGGGACGTTTCTATCTTTTTGTTTTTGGTTATTTTCCGAGTTTGGTTATTTATTTTTATATCTGAATAGGACTAGATTGTTTTATTTTATTTTGATTCTATGATTAGATTATTTCTTATCTATTTTAGGTTAGATTATCTTTTATCTATCTTAGGTTAGTATTTTATCTCCTATCTATTTTCTATTTTATTTTAGGATTAGATTTTTCTTTTTAGGAGTAGTTTACTTATTTCGTAGGACTAGATTTATATCTTTTCTATTTCTCTTCTATCTAGATCTAATATTTTCCTTTTTCTTTTTGATAGATTTCCTTCCAATTCACCATATAATATTTCTCCTTATTTGTGGATCAATCAAACTTGCTCAAGAGGAATCTCAAGAACACCAAAAGTCTACTGGAATCCAATCCAACTACCTAAAGTCTTGCGTTTCAATCGATTCAATCCACCAAAACACTTTTCCGCCACTACCCTACATCCACAAAAATCAATCTTTACCCATTCCATTCCCTTACCTTTCACAAAAGAACCTTTTGAAACCAAGTTGTTCGAGAAAAGTGGAAGTTTAGAAGAGTGGACGGCGGTTCTCCAACGTTTCCACTCGGATTCGTGGTTCTACGTACACGGCGCCCGCCGCCATATTAACGAGCCCGATTTTTGGTCATTTTTGTGGATTTTCTTCGATTTTCCCTCGAGTTATTCCATGTCGTCTACTCCTATCAACAACAAGGCACCATCCTACTTCGATAACACGGATGTGCTATGATGGAACGCATTTGGAGAGCGCACCTACACGTCCACCATGTTCTTTGATGAAATTACTTTGAGACGGTTGAGCTTGTTTGATTCGGTGCTCGAGTTGATGACACATGGAGGGTTGCCTGATTTTATTGGCAGAAGAGCACCCACCTACCTTTGCTTGGTAAAGGAGGTCTTTACTACGTTAGAGGGGATATCACCCAAGGATATTCGTTTTCGATTGCAAGGAAGAGCTTGTAATTCATCATATGCGGCGATGGGAGTTGCTTTTGGAGTAACAAAGAAGTGCTCTAGGAAGTGGAATAATGGCATGCGAGTTTTTGATTTAGCAGAGATTTGGAGGAAATTGACGGGAACACCTAAGCACTTCAAAGATTTCAGACTAGATAATATGGTTACCCATCCTGCTCTTCGTCCCTGTGTGCGAGTTTTGGGCTCCATTTCTACGAGTCTGGAAGTACTACTATTGTTGATCCTGGTGTGATTGATCTCATATATTGCTTGATTCCTGAGTCTACCATAGTACCGGATTGGGTATTCTTATGTTTGAGGATGTGTGATAGGGTTCGTGGCCAGCGCAGCAAGAATTATCCTCTTGTCACCCCTTTTGGAGGCATGATCACACTTTTGGAAATATTTCATGGTGTCGATGTTAGTTCACTACAGCATGTGAGTCACTCCTATACGTGGGACATCGATGCTCTTTTGTCTGCAAGGATGTTTGAAAAGTTGTAGTTACCATATGCTATTGAGAGATTTCGGTGGTTATCCGGACCTCTGCAGTCTCATCATTAGTATGTGCCTACTATTTCACATGTGGGGTTAAAGTTAGTTGATTTCTGCCAAAGCCATGTCCATGTTGATACTCAATTACGTAAGCCTGACGACACTGTGGCCCTGCGAGCGATGTTGATGATATGCAGATCGAGATGACGCCGCCTAGGGTTCAAGATACCTCGCGCATTACCTGCCTGGAGAAGAAATTTGTTGAATTCGAAAAGCGGTAGGCTGATGAGTTGATGAAGCTTACAAAGTCCCATGCGATTCTGGTTGGGAAGATCGATCAATTACATGAGATGTGTCTCTTATCGATGGATTTGAACAATCAGCGGTCTGAAACCCAGACCCCGCCTTCACAATAATTGGTCAGTCATTTGCTTCTTTCAAACCCTTTATTTTTATATTTTCATTGTTCATTTTAGTGCTTCTATGCATTGAGGACAATGCAACATGTAAGTGTGTGTGGGAGGGGGGGGGGGGGGGGAGATTGAAGTGAATTAGTTAGGTTAGTTCATGTTTGAATTTATGTTTGTCTTTGAATTTGTGCTTTTGAGTCTTTGTTATTTCCTTTATGTTATTTCTTTTATGTTATAGAAAATGTCAAAAATGAAAAAAAAAATTGAAAAATGTCACAAAAAAATATGGAAAAAAGTGAGTTTTGTTTTGTTGTTTTCCATATTGTGTTGTCAAGGATAACCATCTTAAATTGAGTTTGTCCTGACATGATCTTATAAATACCATGGAATTCTGGAATGATTTGATCTTACCTTGAAAAATTGGTTTTTATGTGAAATATAATTGAGCATATATAATTAAGCATGTATGATCTAAGTTTGGGAGTATGCCTGAAATTGAACAAAAATTTGTCCCAGTGAGATATTTTTAGCCTTATAAAGGATATATCTTTATTCCTTTTGTTTTTTCTTGTGTGATATACTCTTCCTATTCATTTATCATTGAGTATTGCTATAGTTATCTATTTTTGAGGCCGATTATATACATGTTAAATGCTTGATAAGTTCAAATGATAGAGGCAACCTTTTAGCCACATATTTATCCATATCTACCCTATGTTATATCTTGCTTTGAAGCCAATTTGAGCCTTTAGCCTTTTTGTTGTTATCTCCACAAAATTATTATTCTTAGCCTATGATAAGACTTACCCTTATTCCGGGGGAATTGAGATTTTGAGTGAGTTATGGAATCTATTTTTGGAGATTGGGGAGAATGAAGCTAAAGTGTGATTCTATGGTTTATGGTCTTTGAGAAGATGTAATGTTATGTGCTTATTTAGTGCCTCATGTATATGCGTTTGATTTTCATCCATTTTGGCTCAAGAAAAAATATATAAAAAGCTTGGACCTAGGGAGGATAAAATTCACCTAGGGGTAAAAGTAAGTAGAAAAAAAAAATCTGAAAAAAGAAAGAAAAAAAAGAAGAGAAAATAAAGAGCCATTTATCTTATGTTTGCATATTGAGGAAGAATTGGGATTTATGTTGGTTATGAGATACATTGGTTGGGTGTTGAGATTGCACTATATGTAAGATGGTGAGATGATGAGATTTGAGATGATTTCGGAGTTACTTTAATGATATTGAGAGATGTTGTGCATTTGTGAGCTTTATTTATTGAGTTGGTTTGTGTTATGTTGGGAATTTCGGAATCTTGTTTTCCCGGAATTTACAGCACCACATGACTAAATACAATTCCTTGCTCTTATGTTTCTACCAAGCCCCATTACAACCCCGCCGAATGGGATCTTCAATGAAGGTTTCCATTGAGTGAAAGTCCTCTTGATTTTTTATTCTTGCATTGACGTATCCGGTGGAGATTTTGTGATATAAATGTCAATATTCTAGTTGATGCTTGTATATGGAATTGAGGTGAGTGTGTGCTTAAAGCCTAAAGACATGAGAGTAAGAGATACACATTTTATCCTTGGTAAGGTTGATTTTTGAGCATGCAAGCTACTTGATCCCATATATATATATATGTTATGACGTTTATATATTTGGTTGTATTTTCACTATTGATGATGTTGCTTTTGATGAGTAAGGTTCTGAAAGATTTCTTGTGGGATGCGTGGATGATGTTTTTCCTTATGGTTGCTTGAGGACAAGCAAGAGTTAAGTGTGGGGGGATTTGATAATGCATATTTCATATAGGCAATATAGGTGTTTCTTAGTGATATTAGATATTGGTTTGGTTATCTTTTGAGTCTAGTTCCATTTATTACTTGTGAAATACTCGAATTCGGAATCTATGCGGTTTTAGTGTTTATTCTGCAGAATTACATTACGGCCTTAGAGGGACTATGGAAAGAGCTTAAGAAGCATGTTTTGGAGCATATAGAGGCTGAGGAAGAGCTAAGGAGGAGCAAGAAGGAATGACATTGGAATTCGTTGAAGGAAATGAGGAACGTCGAGCACTGAAGGAACGACGCCCGCCGCCCCTTGCACGACGCATGTCGTTGCCCAGATCCCGAAAATGCTTTTTGGATCCGAAGATTATTATTTTTATATTATTTCTTTTATTTCCCCTAGGGTTTTTGCTAGGGCTGGGAAAAAGTTGGATCGGACCGGAATCGGACCGGGATCAGAGCAAAAATTACGATCTTTGGATCGGACTGGAAGTATTACGGTCTGGTCCATGGTCCAAGAATTTTTGAATTCCGGGTTCCAGTCCAAACTCGGAACCAGACCAAAATTTCCGGGCCGGACCGGAATTGGACCGGTTTCTGTTGATTTCTTTTTATAAAAGAAAGAAAGAAAGAAAGTAGGAGTCCCAAACACGCTTCTTCTTCTCTATATTCTCGGCTTCGCGCCTCCGCTCATCCCTCCTCCCTCGTGCTCACCAGTTGTCACCCGCCACCATCGGCGCTCCCGTGCTCGCCGCCAGTCCCACCGCTCTCCCACGACCGGTTGTAGCCGCCCATCGCCAGTTCGCCCTTCGCTAGTTCGCCACCGTCCTTGCCCTTTGCCGCCCGTTGCCGCCACCCTCTCTCTCCCCTCTCTTTTTAGATTTGTATGTATATTTTCATATTTATACAAAGGTAATCAATTTTAGTTTTTAGATTTAGAGAAATCTTATATATCCATCCCAATTTCAGATCTAGATCAAGGGTTTGAGAAATTTTTCAATTTGTACTTTAACTTTCAGATCTAGTTTCGATTGTAGGGAATTTCAAATTGTATTTTGTACTTTTTGTTAATTTGATATCATGTATGAGGCCATGAATGGATGAATGTAGGCCATGGGCATGTATTTTCAATTTTTACAAATACTTGAATTAGGGATTTTAGGGTAGTGCCGTTGTGCATTTATTTATTTATTTATTTTTGGTCATTCAAGTGCAAACTGAAGGCTGCAAGAATTCCGATCCTAATGGTCCAAACGGTCCGCGGACCGGAAAACCAGGGGCCATATATCCCGGTCCCGATTCCAATCGGCGGTCCAAGTTCCTAGAATTTCCGGTCCACCGGTCTTGGACCGAACCGGAAGCCCAGCCCTAGTTTTTGCCAACCCTTGTGAACCTTATTTAGGTTGTTTTCAGTTTATTTCGCCGGGGTGTGGCTATTGGAGAGAAACTATGAACACCATTAGAAAGAGAGAGAGAGAATTGGCCTATGAGTTGCTAAACTCATAGTTTCGCATGTGATTCGAAGACATGGTTGTTTGAATTATGAGGATTTGAGTTTATTTGATTATTCATGTTCTTAGTTATCATCTTGTGCTTAATTTATATTTGTGTTCCCTTGTATGCTTGATCAATATGTTAGGAATTGTATCTCTAGGTATGAATTCGTTGTTGTTTTCTTGATAGCAAACAAAGGTATTGATGATAGTGATGTCTCTTTGTCTTTGTAGTGGATGATTTCAGTTGATCTATGTTGAGGATATTTGATTAGGATTGAGTTCGGTATGCGCCTATCTGTCTTGATTGAATAGAGTCAATGTGCCAATTGGTCTTAATTACTTGAGTTCTTAATACTATTCTTTAGTAATATTGAATAAGATAAGTGAATCTCTGCAGATCTCTCAACTTTAGTCAAGTAGACAAAGGAATATGAATAATTGATAAATCAATCCGATGACCATGAATTCCAACCATTGTCAGAAAATTACAGGTGAAATGTTCTTTCTACTTTGATATCAATTTGCTTTGTGATTTGCAATCTGGTTACTTTAATATTTGCTATTTGTTCAAAAGGTTATTGCTTTGCCTTTAAAGAGTCTTGTCTAGAGTCATTAAATAGGAAATCGCTTCTCTTTGTGGGTTCGACACCGGACTTCATTGTTATACTATTAGTTATTTTGTTTATGAAATGATTGATTGCCTAATCTATTGGTTGTCTTTTTAAGTTTGGATTTTTATTACTATTTGGTAAATGGCGAAAGTGCAAATGGCGTTCATTGATGTCTCAGAGTAGCCATGTTTTTATGCATATTTTAGTTCCATATTCTTTATATTTTGCATATTTCGGGTTGGGAATATGTCGAACTTATGTAGTATATGCTTATTTGTCAGAAATGAAGATCTACATAAGTTTCTGTTTAATATTGCAGAATATGGAAACATTTCGGGAGAAAACCAAGAAGCGAGAACCGGAGCTCAAAGCTACTCGACATCGACAAAGCCTTAGTCGATCTCGACGGATCACACCTAGACACACCCTAGTCGAAGAACACATGTCGAGGAACCAGGAGGGATTATTCGGAACCAGGACAGACTATCCGGAGTCGAGGAGAGATTACCCGACCATGACCGGACAGCTTCCTCGAGATCGAGGACCGGTACCCGAGATCGACAAGCCCGTGAGCTTGTGTACGATCATATCGAGAAACACCTGCCCGACCAGCCAAGCCAAACCTAGTCGACGAGCTTCCCTACTCGATGTCGACAAGGAGTCCTCGAGATCGACGAAGCCTGTGAAGCTGTGTCCGAGCATGTCGACAGGAGGCTACCCGATGCACTAAGCCGGCCAAGTCGATGATCCACCCCTACTCGAGATCGAGGAGCTCTCCTCGAGATCGACGAACGCCAGGAGCCATGAACGAGCCACACCGAGGACCTGCTAGCCAAGACGTCAAGCCAAGACCAGTCGACAACACTCCTAGTCGAGATCGAGTAGGCTCTACTCGAGATCGACGACGGTTCCAGAAGCCGCGTGACGCGTCGACGCAATTCTACTCGGATTGGGATTCCTTGGGCTCGAAGTTTGCTGATTCTATCCGATCTATCAAGATACATCAAGGAAGAGAGAGATCTATCCACTTGAAGACACTTTAGATATATTTCCCTTATTTAGATTTAATTATGTTGTTGCTTTTATTTATCTTTTAAAGTTTTAGATGTAGTTTTAGATATAGATAGATAGTTTCTATCCTTGAATAGCAAGGTTTAGAAGCCTATAAATAAAGCCCATGGGGCTGATTTCTATTCATTCAATTCACAAGTTAGAGAAGTAGTTCCACAGAGACGGTTTAGGAGTTCAGAGGTTTTAGGGTTTTGGCGTTAAACAAAAGTTGGATCACCGGGATTGTAAAGTCTTTGGATTTAGTTTAATGCAAGTTTCTTTTCATACATCAATGTCTGAGGTTGCGATGAAGTGCGAGTAGTCCACCCACTTCTAGGGTTGGGGCGAGCCCGACGATAGCCCTGCGTGTTTGAGGTAAAGATCCGACTTTTATCATGTTTTGAGCATCTACTACTTGTTTATGTGTTTATTACCCATCTAATGGAGGTCCATGCTAACAAGTTGGATTGTAAACATAAAATCAGTAGAGACAATTAGGGTTTCTTGAAAGAGTTGTCTAATTGTTGGAAAAGGTGAAAGCTTGTCCTTTGATGCAATTCACATGATTATCTATTTTATTCTTGCCTTATGCATGCTTGGTTATCGTTGTTGCGAACCCCAATCTTGGAAGTTCTTTTACAATACTGTTTATTTCGAAGTCCCAAAGCCTTTGCCTTTACTTTATTTCTTTGTTTCGTTTTTCTGCCCTTACTCGATCTCGACCAAGTCTGGTCGACCTCGAGTTACTGATATTCGATCTAGCATCGGTGTAGCTTCTGTGTGCAGGTACTCGACAAGCCAAGCCGAAGTCGACAAGGGCCCTACTCGATATCAAGTAGCCTCTAGTCGAGATCGACGAGACTCAGTGCCTGTGTCTGCTACGCTGTTCGACTTGGATGGTCTCCTGTCGACTTACTCTAGTCGAGATCTAGCACCTGTTGTCGACTTTCGTGAGATTTCTCCGCTGCCTAGGATCCGCTGACACGCTTCCTCGTGGATCGATCCTGACTTCCCGTTGCTGCATCAGGAGGAGGTCTTGTAATTATTTGCAAGGGACGAAATCTGGTTTGCTGTGATTTATTTATATTTTATATTTGCATTCTCGATTTCCTCATACAACATTCATCCCGCACCAGTCCTCTGAATGAAACTAGGGTTGTGATACAGCTTGCTGATCGCTCTCAACTTCACCCAAAGGGGATGGCTGAAGACGTTTTGATTATGGTTGATGATCTGATTTTCCCTGCTGATAGTTATGTGATTGACAAGGGACTTGGTATACCCGAGACACCCATCATACTAGGTAGACCCTTTCTTCGAACTGCTAAAGAAAATATTGATTGTTCTTCTGGGTCTCTAACTGTGGAAGTCGATGGAAAAAAGGCTGAATATTTTATCCCTGACGGGATATCTGCTTCTTATTCTATGAATCTTGTTGATATTGTAGATGCTTTTTGATGTGAGCCTAATTTTCCATGTTTTATATTATCTTTTATATCGATTTCTGCATACATTTTATGCATATGGGTTAGAATAGTACATAATCTATGTAGTTTATGCTTATTTGCCAAATTATGGAATCTACACCAGTTTCTGTTTAATTTCATAGAAATCGAAGCAATTTACAACAGTTCTGAGAAAAGGAGAAAAGCTCGAAGTCAACTACAGAAGTCAAAGGCCAAGGAGCAGCGGAACCAGGACAAATCATGCTGGAAACAAGGAAAATCAAGTCAACATAGCTTGGTCGATATCAAGCAAAGATAGTCGATATTGAGTACAGTCAAGTCGATTTCCACCAAAGCTGCCCAGAATCGAGTAAGCCAAATCGAGCTGAGCACCAGACATCGACGAACAAGCTGGAGCTGGAACATGTTACTCGATATCGAGGAAATCACTCGATATCGAGGAAAAATCAAGCCGATGAGCTGTCCTGGAGCCGAGATCGACGAAGAAGACTGATGGCGAAGAAAAGTTGCTCAACATCGAGGAATTAACTCGATGTTGAGGAAAAACCCAAAGTCGACTTTGCTCCCAGAAGCCGAAATCGAGTTGCTGAGCGGAAGACGAAGAAAGTGTTACTCGATATCGAGGAATTCTATTCGATATCGAGAAAATCCCAGTGGCCGACGAAGAGTTATCCGGGATCTTGTTAAGTTTCTACCCCGAGTCCAATGGTGATATTTTCGAGATGAAATTCTATCAAGATCTATCAAGGGCCATCAAGTAAAGAGAGAAAATATTTTATCCACATTAGATATAATCCTAGTTGATTTAATTATTTATTTCCATTATTTAATCATTAGATAAAAGATAGATAGAAGTAGATATAGATATAGTTTTCTTTCCTAGATTAGCTTGGAATGAAGGCTATAAATAAAGCCTTAGGGGCTCATTTTCATTCATTCAATTTCACACACAATTAGTTACATCAAGTAAGTAGGAGAGAGAGAGAGAGAGAGAGCTTGTGACAAGAGGAGAGAAGGTGTTGAGAAACGGTTTGTCTTCGATCGGTTGTAAGTTCTCTTTGGTTTATTTTAATGCAATTTATTTTCCTGAAATCTTTGATGAGTTTATTCATGATGAAGAGCGAGTAGTCCGACAACTTCTAGGGTCGGGGTGAGCCCGACGGTGGCCATGTGAGGTGATGCGGTAAAGGTTTGATCTTTTTATGCAATTCGTCTTCTATCCCTGCAAGCATGATTCTTTTGCGAAAGTTGAAGGTTATCGTTGTTTGTGTTATTGAAGCAAAATTGATCTTAATACAACTTGGGTTAATTATGTGAAAAGGGTTTATGCGAAAGCCTATATATTCCTATTTGTTAATAACGAAAGTTATTTGATGAAAAGCATGATAATTTATGCCTTTATGTGTTAGTTTGCATGGTTATCGTTGTGGTGTTGAAACCCTGATCTTAGAAGTCTTTAGTTTATTGATTTATTTCATCGAAATTCGTGTTCTGGCTTGCGAAAGGTTGCGATTAATGTTTATGTTATTTACTCGATTTCGAGGAGTGTTTACTCGACATCGAGGTATTTGCTCGATATCTTGGAAACTTTTGACGAGATCGAGTTGCTTTTGCTGAGTTTTCTTTCTGTTAGTCGAATTTGAGTGCAGTTGGTCGATATTTTTAGTCGATATCGAGGAACTGTAGTCGATATCAACCAGTTTCTACCTTCGTTTTCTTTTCCGCTTTTTCTTTGTTATTTCTGTCTTTCTGTTTAATTTTCTGTCTGTGAGATTTGCTGCTACCTGAGATCCGCTGACACGCTTCCTCGAGTATCAATCCTGACTTCCCCCTGCTACATCAGGTGGAAGTCTTGTAATCATTTGCAAGGGACAAAATCTGGTTTGCTTTAATTTATTCGTATTTTATTTGCAATCTCGATTTTCTCCTACAACAAATTGGCGCCGTTGCCGGGGAAGCAATCATTCGCACCTTAGGTAGTTAGATCTCACGTTTTCCTTGAGTTACTTTGGAGGTGTATGCGTCGTTCTGGTCACACACCTGAGTTTGACGCCTTAGACTATCTGGAACGCCTTATACACGTCCACGCTAAATTAAAAAGAGTCATGGCAGCCGCAGAAATACAGGAACAATTGATACAGAGGCTAAGGGCGGAAATAGAAGCCAATAATGCTGCTCTCACCGCTGAGAGAGCACGCACTACATAGGAAACGGAGCGAAGAAGGCAGGTGGAAGCTGAGCTTGCCCAATACCCTACCACTGCAGAGGATTACATGCACCCGACTCTCGTCGTGCCTGAATCGACCATTTTTATCCCTGAAAATAATTATGAAATTCGCACTCCTTTCCTGATTGAAATTAAAAATAATGCTTTCCTTGGTAGATTTAATGAATGTCCTCTTCAACATATTACCAACTTTACTGATATGTGTTGTACTCTTGCTGAAGGTACCACTTTGGAATATGTCATGATGAAGGCTTTTCATTGGTCTCTGCTGGTCCAGCTTTGAAGTGGCTTGAAGGTCTCCGTCCACGATCCCTCATAACATGGGCTGAAGTGAGGCAGGAATTTCTCAACAAATTCTTTCCTCCTGCCAAGACAGCGCTCCTTCGCCAAAAGATTACAGCTTTCAAACAAAAGCCTAGGGATCCGCTAGCAAAAGCATGAGAACGATATAAGGATCTACTGTGATCCTGCCCTACACATGCACAACAACCCTGCATCGTTCAGGAGATCTTCTTCAATTCTCTTGACCTGACCACTAAGGATAGGATCAACACGTATACTCATTATGAGTATCTAACAATGCCGCCAGCTGAAGCATGGGCCACCCTCGACAAGCTGACCAACTACGACAACAAGTATGGGACTCCAAGCAACTATGATAAGAGTACCTATGCCAGGCCAGCCCCATCCATGCCCCTCTACGAGCCTTCTAAGGAGATTGACCCAGATGTTAAGGAGCAGTACTATAGAGATCAGAATCGCAAGCTCCTCAAGCAAGTCAAGTATCTTTCTATCAACCAGCCCTACATCGAATGCGGATCACAGCGATACACCACTAATGAGTGCCAACACACAGAGCAAGTCAGGTTTCAGCAACCACAATGGAACCAAGGTGCCCCTAGGAACCCCCCGCCATACAGAGCTCCAGGACATCCGGAAAGGGACCAGAAGAGGGATGACCTACAGACAATCCTTGAGGAAATACGAAGGAACCATTCAGACACCAAGCAGTTCTTCAATTCCGTCTATACTCAGACACAAGGTGTCAACGCTAGGCTTGGAGAAATGGATGTCTAGAGGAAATCGATTGATACACAGATTGGCCAGCTAGCAGCAGGCGTCCCCAGATAGTCAGGTACGCTCCCTGGATCTTCTGAGCCCAATCCCAAGGGGAAGACCGGACACATCGCAGCCGTAAAACTCAAGAGCGGGCAGCAACTACGCGAGCCAGAGGACGAAAAGCAGCAGAATAGAGCTGAACAACAACTCGATATTGACAAACAGCAAGTCGATATCGAGGAAAAACTTGGCCACGATTCGTCTGCGCAGTACAGTAACTTGACATCGAAGAATTTAGTCGATATCGAGGAGAATCCTGTTGAGGTCAAGAAGAGCCAAGTCGACGTCGAGAAAGCTGCAACACCTCCAACATCTGTTCTGGCTCCGAACCAGAAAAAGAAGCTACCTTTCCCAACAAAATCTCCAAAGGATCCAGCAGAGAAGAAGTTTCAGCGCTTCATCAAGATGCTTCAGAGGCTCAATGTCACCATACCTTTCACGGAAGCTCTTAATGAAATGCCATCATATGTCAAGTTCCTCAAGGAGATCCTAAGAAAAAACGCTCAATGGGTGAGATTACAGAGGAGTGCAGCCAGATGGACGTTCTTGAAAAAAGGCCAGATCCAGGTAATTTTGCTATAACTATTGGATTTGGTCAATATAAATTCAATGCTTTATGTGATCTTGGAGCCAGTTTGAGTATAATGCCTTTAACCATATGGTCTAAGATTAAGATAGGTGCCCTAGAGCCTGTAGATGCTAAGCTTTATATGGCAAACAACACGGTGGTCATCCCAACAGGCATGACGGACAATGTGCCAGTGCAAGTAGGTAAGTTCTTTGTCCCTGCTGATTTTCTAGTTATTGATATGGCGGAGGACCCTGCTTGTCCAATTATTCTAGGAAGGCCCTTCTTGGCGACGGTGGATGCCAACATAAGCGTAAGAAAGGGAGTACTCACTTTCAACATTAGCAATGAGGTAATTGAGTATTCTTTTAATAAAACTGGAAAGGACACAGGTCCCATGGAAGAGGTAAAGTCTATATCAACCGGTTACATTACTTGCGGGGAGCCTAGAAAAGAGGGATATGGAAGCCCAGGTGGAGAAAATCATGGTCATCCTGAACGACGACACAGATGATCTGCTCGACATCGACCAAGGTAAGTCGACATCGACTAATTATTTCTTGGATGCCTTGACAGGACGCAAGTATGGGGTCGAAGTCCATATGAGTTACTCGACATCGAGTAATTTGGTCGACGTCGACCAAAATCAGAACCCTCCACCAGCAGCAGCTTCGTCGAGCAATCCATTAGAAGTCAAGGACTCATCGACATCGACCAAATTGGTCGACATCGACCAACACCCTTCTTCCTTGACTGCTCCTCCCTCGACGCTGATTCCCTCGGATGAGCACAACTCCTCGACATCGAGCAAATTACTCGATGTCGACCAACAACTGCCATATTTTATATTATCTTTTATATCGATTTCTGCATACATTTTATGCATATGGGTTAGAATAGTACATAATCTATGTAGTTTATGCTTATTTGCCAAATTATGGAATCTACACCAGTTTCTGTTTAATTTCGCAGAAATCAAAGCAATTTACAACAATTCTAAGAAAAGGAGAAAAGCTCGAAGTCAACTACAGAAGTCCAAGATCAAGGAGCAGCGGAACTAGGACAAATCAAGCTGGAAACAAGGAAAATAGAGTCAACACAACTTGGTCGATATCGAGCAAAGATAGTCGATATCGAGTACAATCAAGTCGATTTCCACCAAAGCTGCCCAGAATCGAGTAAGCCAAATCGAGCTGAGCATCAAACATCGAAAAGCAAGCTGGGGCTGGAACATGTTACTCGATATAGAGGAAATTCCTCGATATCGAGGGAAAATCAAGCCGATGAGCCGTCCTGGAGCCGAGATCGACGAAGGAGACTGAAGGCGAAGAAAAGTTGCTCGACATTGAGGAATTTAGTCGATGTCGAGGAAAAACCCAAAGTCGACTTTGCTCCCAGAAGCCGGAATCGAGTTGATGAGCGGAAGATGAAGAAAATGTTACTCGATATTGAGGAATTATACTCGATATCGAGGAAATCCCAGTGGTCGACGAAGAGTTATCCGAGGTCTTGTTAAGTTTCTATCCCGAGTCCAATGGTGATATTTTCGAGATGAAATTCTATCAAGATCTATCAAGGGCCACCAAGTAAAGAGAGAAGATATTTTATCCACATTAGATATAGTCCTAGTTGATTTAATTATTTATTTCCATTATTTAATCATTAGATAAAAGATAGATAGAAGTAGATATAGATATAGTTTTCTTTCCTAGATTAGCTTGGAATGAAGGCTATAAATAAAGCCTTAAGGGCTGATTTTCATTCATTCAATTTCACACACAATTAGTTACATCAAGTAAGTAGGAGAGAGAGAGAGAGAGGTTGTGACATGAGGAGAGAAGGTGTTGAGAAACGGTTTGTCTTCGATCGGCTGTAAGTTCTCTTTGGTTTATTTTAATGCAATTTATTTTCCTAAAATCTTTGATTAGTTTATTCAGGATGAAGAGCGAGTAGTCCACCCACTTCTAGGGTCGGGGTGAGCCCGACGGTGGGCATGTGAGGTGATGCGGTAAAGGTTTGATCTTTTTATGCAATTTGTCTTCTATCCCTCCAAGCATGATTCTTTTGCGAAAGTTGAAGGTGATCCTTGTTTGTGTTATTGAAGCGAAAGTGATCTTAATACAACTTCGGTTAATTATGTGAAAAGGGTTAGTAACAATTAGGGTTTATGCGAAAGCCTCTATATTCCTATTTGTTAATAATGAAAGTTATTTGATGAAAAGCATGATATTTTATGCCTTTATGTGTTATTTTTCGTGGTTATCGTTGTGGTGTTGAAACCCTGATCTTGGAAGTCTTTAGTTTATTGATTTATTTCATAGAAATTCCTTTTCTGGCTTGCGAAAGGTTGCGATTTAGGTTTCTATTATTTACTCGATTTCGAGGAGTGTTTACTTGACATCGAGGTATTTGCTCGACATCGAGGAAACTTTTGACGAGATTCAGTTGCTTTTCTGAGTTTTCTTTCTCCGATTCAGTTGCTCGACATCGAGGTATTTGCTCGACATCGAGGAAACTGGTCGATATCGACCAGTTTCTGCCTTCGTTTTCTTTTCCGCCTTTTCTTTGTTATTTCTGTCTTTCTGTTTAATTTTCTGTCTGTGAGATTTGCTGCTACCTGAGATCCGCTGACACGCTTCCTCGAGGATCGATCCTGACTTTCCGCTGCTACATTAGGAGGAAGTCTTGTAATCATTTGCAAGGGACAGAATCTGATTTGCTCTACTTTATTCGTATTTTATTTTCAATCTCGATTTCCTACTACAACACTTTCACTAAGGATATTATGCATATTGATCATTCTGATCGGTTACAGGTTGTTTTTTAATCGCTCTTGGGTGAATTATCTTATGACTATGCTTTTCCTAATAACATGCAATAATTGTCTGTGGCACTTGATGCCACCCCAGATGATTGGTCTCATGCTTATAGAACCGAATCTTTAGATCCACCTATTGAAAAGCTACTTCCGTCTGTCATTCAGACACCTGAAGTTGAATTGAAACCTTTCCCAAATAATTTGAAATATGCATTTTTAGGAGATGGTGACACTCTTCCGGTTATTATTTCTAATAAGCTGACTCTTGACTAGCAACAAAGGTTGATGGATGTCCTTAGGGAACATTGCACTGCCTTGGGACGGACCATTGATGACATCAAAGGGATCAGTCCGACATTGTGTATGCATTGCATACTCATGGAGGACGATGTGAAGCCCACGAGACAACCTCAACTACGGTTGAATCCGCCCATGATGGAAAGTCATGAAGAAGCTAAGGATGTTGCAGCGGGAGAAAAGCCCACTTTTCTCCATTCATCATTCTGATTCAAATTCTGATGTCTTCATGAGAGTTGTAGCCCTCGAAAAGAGCTTTCCAACACATACTCATATGCATCAATCGAACAAATGACGACTCGGGAAAGTGCGTTTCAAGAACGGAGCAGAATGTTGAGAGCTGACAATTCTACTCGACGTCGAGTACTTTAGTCGACGTCGAGTACATCCAGTCGAATTCGTGCACACGAGGAGAAGACAACGCCACACGACGTTGAGTACTTTGTTCGACGTCGAGTACTATCCAAAAGCAATACGAGCCGAGATCGATTGAAGTTCGAGCCTCGTGTATTACTTACCATGCAAGATATGTGGTGTTCTATCAAGATACATGAAGATCTAACAAGAGAGAAGATAATTATCCACTTTATTCTTATTTTCCCCTAGAGATTTATTTCATTTATTAAAGTTTTAGCATAAAGTCTTTAGATAGATAGAAATAGATATAGATAGAGTATTCTTTCCTTAGATAGCGGGGTTTGAATACTATAAATAAGGCCCTAGGGGCTGAGTTTTTAATTATTCAATTTCGATTCCAATTTACACACCATACAACTTATAGGGAGTAGGATAGAGAGAGAGCTTGGAGCCGTGAGAGAGTTTGCTTGGCGAGAGCGGAATTGACTTTGATCGGTTGTAAGCTTTGTTTTATTTCATTAATGCAATTTAGTTTCCTTTTACTATTAATGAGTTTCTTGATGATGAAGAGCGAGTAGTCACTAGACTTCTAGGGTCAGGGTGAGCCCGACGGTAGCCATGTAAGGTAAATGCGATAAAGGTACAATCTTTTGATGCCATTTCGTCTTCTATCCCTATGACCATGATTCTTTTGCGAAAGTTGAAGGTGATCCTTGTTTGTGTTATTGAAGCGAAAGTGATCTTAATACAACTTGGATTAATTATGTGAAAAGGGTTAGTAACAATTAGGGTTTATGCGAAAGCCTCTATTTTCATATTTGTTAATAACGAAAGTTATTTGATGAAAAGCATGTTCTTTTATACCTTATGCATTATTTTATATGGTTATCGTTGTGGCGTTGTAACCCCGATTCTAGGAGCTTTTAGTTTATTGAATTTCCCATAAATTTCGTGTTACTTCTGTTTTATTTCTGTCATTGCGAAGGTCACGTTTTTACACTACAAAGCATTCAACATCGCCTGAATTCTACCCGACGTCGAGTACTCTGTTCTACTCGACTTTGCTTCGTTTTCGTTCGTTTGCATTTCTATTCTTCTACTTTTTAGTTTACTCGACTGAGGTAGTCGACATCGAGTACTTTATTCGACGTCGAGGACTTCTGTTGATCGAATTCGAGAGTTTTCTGGAGCAAAAAAGGTGAGCGCTGACACGCTTCCCCGTAGATCGATCATGACTGCCTTCTACTACAGCGGCATGAAGTCTTGTATTTATTTGCGTGGGCACAATTCGATTTAATTTATAATTATATTTATTGAAGTCGATTTCCTCCTTTGTCATCGATGCCTTCTGGAGGTAACTTTTGTTTTGAGATATTGTCATTCGCACCGAAGTGGTGGACATTTTGGAGCAAAAAGAACAGCTAGGAATGTCATGGAAGCGAGATTCTAGTGGCCGTATATCTTTCGCGATGCTCATGCATTCTGCAGGACTTGTGATCGATGTCAGCGAATCGGAAATATCTCAGGAAGGAATGAGATGCCACTATCTTCAATTATGGTATACGAAATCTTTGATGTCTGGGGTATCGATTTCATGGGACCATTTCCTAGTTCATTTGGAAATGTCTACATCTTGCTTGCAGTTGACTATGTTTCTATGTGGATTGAGGCAAAAGCGATGAAGGCTGACGATGCTCGCACTGTTGCTAGTTTCTTGAAGAGCCTATTTGCTAGATTTAGGATGCCTAGAGCTATTATCAGTGACAGGGGAACTCATTTCTGTAAAAAGATTGTCAGTGCTCTTTTAAGAAAATACAATGTGACTCAAAAAGTCTCTACTGCTTATCATCATCAAACCAGCGGATAAGACTATAGTACCGAATAGAAAAGACTGGAGTCTCAGACTAGAGGATGTACTATGGGCTTACCGCACTGCTTATAAGACAACTATTGGGATGTCTCCGTTTCGACTAGTGTATGGAAAGTCGTGTCGGCTGCTAGTTGAGCTCGAGCATAATGCATTGTGGGCAATCAAACAAGCCAATATGGATTCATTTGAAGCAGGAGAGTTGAGGAAGCTTAAGTTCAAGAGTTAGAAGAGATTCGTTGGGATGCTTATGAGAATGCTAGTGAAGGTTCGATAACGTAAAACAAAGTAATGTAAAGATACTCTAGAAGGGGGGTTGAATAGAGTATGCCGGTTTTTCGCAGATAGTCTCAAGACTTTTGAAGCTCGTGCAAAAGCCTTTAAGATTCGACTTAGTCTTTTCTCTGAAAAACCTGAATGACAAAGTTAAACAATTCGAACCAAGTGTGGAAATAAGGTAAAGCAGTAAATAAAGGACTCGATGAATTGTTTACGAGGTTCAGCACGAACTTGGCCTACGTCCCCGCCTAGGGTTCTTCCACAACACTAGGATTCAACCGGCTTTTATTGATTCACAAGACTTAGGATCCTAATAGCTCACCGAGAAGCCTATCTCCCATGCAATTGCAATCTAGTCAACTCACGTTCCATTGGAGTCGTAGACCAATCTAGAAGAGCCCCACCTCTCTCTGCTATCTAGTACAATCCTCTTACACTTCGTGAATCAATCGCCTAGTGTTCACTTCCTGAGTTATAAACTCTCGAGTATAACACTCTCTCTGAATATATCCTATAAGCTCACTGTGTAACTCTCAAATTCTTTGAAATGAAATATAAGACTCTTAAGAACAAGCAGAGAGAACACGCTGAAGAGAGATCGTAAACTTGAGGGCAGATTGTGCAATGATATTCGTGAATGTGCGTCCATCCTCTCTCTCTTCTTCATCTCCTTTATATAGTGAAGATCATCGATGCCACTTAAGGAAGGAATCTTCTCCAACGGCTGGGCTGATTATGGCCATCTTCGAGATCTTTTAAACTTGGAAACTTTGAAGCCATGATCTCCGATTATGTCCTTCTTTGCTTTTCGACTTTGGAAGGAGATAATATTTGAAAACCTTCCTGAAAAGTTAGTATAAAATATCTGGAAGCATATAATAATATATAATAATATTCGGACATAATATAATAAAGTACAGGTTTTGTGTTTCATCAACATAATTGTAGCTTCAAGACCTTTGACACAAACTGTCGGTCAAAGCCTTTGAAACTAATTCTGATTTTCATCAAGGGAGTGGAGTTATCAATCTCCCCCTTGATGAAAGACAAAACCTGTGCATCCCTACAACTTAGTCAAACAGATATATCATAAGCAAAATCGGACTAAGTACCTGCATGGGTTAGACGAATGTTGGATAATAAGCTTTCAAAGCCAAAGAGAAACATCCAACAAAGTAAAACAAGGTCTTCCAAGACCCTTGGTTCACAGCAGTTTCAAAGTCTAAACCATCAAACCATCTCCCCCTTTTTGTCTTTCAACAAAGGGAGGAGCGTAAACCAGTAACCAAAAGTTTAAATTTTAAAAAGATCCTTTCAATTCTTAAAGGCAGGAAAAGATTTATCCGATATTAAAATAATTTCCACAAATAAAATATAATCGGATAATATCCCATGAAAAGATTTTCCCGAAAATAAAATAGGTAACATATAAATAAGGTTAAAATTCATTATAACTATATTTGACCAAATATCTAAAAAGATATCAACAAAATATCTGATCCGTTATATGTACACTCTATTGTTCAGTTCACAACCATTGAAATGAGGTTCAAGGATCTTGACACCGAGTAGAATTTATCTTTCGTAAAGGGAAAGCTCCCCCTACGAAAGTGCATCCCTGTTAAGCATTCCGATCTCACGTCTAATGAAGGTGAACCTGTCCTCTGTCAAAGGCTTAGTAAAAATGTTAGCCCATTGATAATTAGTTGAAATAAAGGATTTGGACACATCACCTTTTTCGACATGGTCTCTAATGAAATGATGCCTTACATCAATATGTTTGGTCCTTGAATGCTGAACATGATTCTTTGTAATGGAGATGGCACTTGTATTGTCGTACTTAATGTGAATGCCTTTGAGGTTGATGTCAAGATCTCTCATTTGTTGAGTGATGTGGTCTAAACCAACACAAGAATAGTGTAGCCTGAACCAACCTCGCAAGAATACGAGATCAATTGCATTATACGGATATCGATCACGAGGATTGGTACATGCTAAGCCAATAAAGAGAGATTTGATTTTCAACTAAACCTAGAAAAACAAGCAAAGATTATGAATAAAATATGTATGAGAAATGATTCCAGGGTTAAGGATTCCGACGACAATGCCACAAATAATTCAACCCGATGTTCACTCGAACTTCATCTTCTTAGTAAGTCAAATTGAAGGTAAATTATCTAAAGCCATCACTACTCAGCTGTCGCATGTTGTAGTGATTGTGTCTAAATTAACAAAATCTAGACCCTTTAAGTTCTTTATAGATCTTCGGAGAAAATCAATTAAACATTCGTTATCGCGTTCCGCCTAACCGATTCAAACCTAAGAATCTACGATAATTTATTAATCCTCAAGAGTCCTAAACAATCGTTTAAATGTCACAATAACAATTGTTGATTCCTCAAGTTCAATCCTAGGGTTCCAATAGACACAATTCCCCTTTCGGGTTCATGAAGTCCATCCAAATATCCAATTTCAATTCTCAGCGGTAGCATCTCGAATCTAAAAAGGACTCTAATCGATTGACATCAATTAGGTTAAGCAACTAGGATCAAATCAATTCATAGATTTCAGACAAAGTTCAAGCAACCATCGAAATCAAACAAATTGCGACATTGTCGGGTTCACCCTAACCCTAGAACGGAGAATTTAGCCAAGCATGGAAGAGTTCATCATCAAATTACTAAATTGAAACATGGAAATAGATAGAAAAAGAAATACTAAAAGGGAAATACCAATCTTGAATTGAAACAATGTAATCTCCCATCAAATCCGTCTCCCGTTCTCCAAATCTAACTCAACAAAGGTCTTCAAAGAGGGCGTCCAAACGAGGGTTTCGAGAGAGTCTCAAAGATGTATTTCCGTCCCATTAAATAGTCCGGGACATCCGCTAATATAATATTATTAAACCCCTAAAATAATAATAAAATAATGTCAAAAGCAATCGGGTCGAAATCAGCCGAATCTGTCCGAGCTGAAGGGTGCATGCCCACGCATTAATGGAGCACGCCCGCACGGCCAAGGTGCACGCCCGTGCACATGTGTTCTGATGGCTTTTTCTTTGATCGAGCTTCTGCACGCCCGTGCGGCCAAGGTGCACGCCCGTGCACATTTGTTTTGATGTGAAGCCCATGATGTACGACCGCCTTGCTCCTTATGTTTTTTTTTTCCGCCTTTTATCCTCATTCCTCCTATGTGATTTCCTCTCGGCTCTTCTTAGATTCTGTACCCATCTCACACGTCCTCTTGCAATCTCCTCTTAGCTCCCAAAAACACCTGAAAACACCACCATATAGACAGTAGATCTCTATCTTAGAAACTAAACGAAAAGCCTCTAAAAACACATAAGACGCATGAGAAACGACACAAACTGAAGGTTCGATAATGTAAAACAAAGTAATATAAAGATACTCTAGAAGGGGGGGTGAATAGAGTATGCCGGTTTTTCGCAGATAATCTCAAGACTTTTGAAGCTCATGCAAAACCCTTTGAGATTAAACTTAATCTTTTTCTCTGGAAAACTTGACTCACAGAAGTTAAACAATTCGAACAAAGTTCAGAAATATGGTAAAGAAGTAAGTAAAGGACGCAACGAATTGTTAACGAGGTTCGGCACGAACTTGGCCTACGTCCCCGCCTAGGGTTCTTCCACAACCCTAGGATTCAACAGGCTTTATTGATTCACAAAGCTTAGGATCCTAATAGCTCACCGAGAAGCCTCTCTCCTATACAATTGCAATCTAGTCAACTTACGTTCCCTTGGAATCCTAGACCAATCTAGAAGAGCCCCACCTCTCTCAGCTATCTAGTACAATCCTCTTACTCTCGAGAATCAGTAGCCTAGTGCCCACTTCCTGAGTTATAAACTCTTGAGTATAACACTCTCTCGAAATATATCCTATAAGCTCACTGTTTATCTCTCAAATGCTTTGAAACAAAATATAAGACTCTTAAGAACAAGCAGAGAGAACACGCTAAAGAGAGATCGTAAACTTGAGGGCTGATTGTGCAATGATATTCGTGAATATATGTCCTCTCTCTCTTCTTCATCTCCTTTATATAGTGAAGATCATCGGCGCCACTTGAGGAAAGAATCTTCTCCAACGGCTAGGCTGATCATGACTATCTTCGAGATCTTCTAAACTTGGAAACTTTTGAAGCCATGATCTCCGATTGTGTCCTTCTTAACTTTTCGACTTTGGAAGGAGATAATATTTGAAAAGCATCCTGAAATGTTAGAATATAATATCTGGAAGAATATAATAGTAAAAAATAATATTCGAGCATAATATCATATAGAACAGGTTTTGTGTTTCATCAACACTTCTAAAGCTTCAAGACCTTTGATAAAAAACAGACTGTCAAAGCCTTCGAAACTTATTCCGATTTTCATCAAGGGAGTGGAGTTATCACAAACCTATGCTAAATGCATGTCCTAAATAATGCAAACTATGATAACATCAAAATACCCCATACTTGAACCTTGCTTGTCCCCAAGCAAGACTCACTAACTAATAAACCACAAGTGTAAGATAGGATCATTGTCTCAACTTATTCAAGCCCCTTTTGAAATGATATTTTGTCATCAGAAGCTTAAGACAGTTGCCATCATCACATGGTTGCTCATTATCATTAATACACAGCAATCAAAAGCCCCTAAACCTCACAAGGGTTTTTTTCTTAATGACACACTCACTCAAATGTGTTTAAGGTTTAACATTACGCTCGGTCTCAACCATTTCACTTAATCTACCATATGCTTGAAATAGCGTTCTAAATCTCCACCGTTGAGGATCATGCACATAACAGAAATCATCAGGGCCTTCTATAAAGTTGTGATGGGGCCAAGGTGGAAAAAAGACAAGGTATGGAAAATTTTGAGCTTGTGGTGCTAAAATCCGGGAAAAAGGGTTAGGAACCAACCAGAAAAACAACCACTTCATAGAAACTCATACCAAACCACCATACAACTCCATCACAATAATGTTTTCATTCTCAACTTTTGTGAACCACATTCCATCTCCCTTTCTTTTATTTTCTCTAGCTTCAACACCGTTTTGCGCGAATACAAACATTTGTGATGAATGCACCCGGTTACTAAGTGTCTCAGCCTCCTTACATGCACATCTTCCTCCTTGTGTGAATTTTATTCTCCACAAGGAGGATCGATTACTAACCGTATTTTTTTCTTTTTCTTTTTCTTGACTTTTGCCCCTGAGTGAATTTTATCCTCCCCAGGTCTCAAGATCTCATAGAGCATGCCAAACCAAACATTACCAGACACTCAAAGCATCTCCAATCATAAAAATAAGAAACATTATTTCCTAATTCCCGGATGGGTCAAAGGCTAATAATTGGCTATGAAGATTTTGTGGAGTTTATCGAATGAATAGGCTAATAAATCTCAAATTTGCTTCAAGCATAGGACCATATACAAGGATATGCATTGAGAGACATGGTTAACAAAAAGTGTTGCCTCAATCATCTTTAAGCTATGTGCACAGATCAAGTAATACGACCTCAATAAAGAGTCTAAAGCAAGTTCTAGAGATCAAGCACAAAGTGAGTGTCACATAATATAAGAAATGACAGGATTCATCAAGATATATCCATAAGGCTCAGAACCTCACAAGTTATTGTCTAGGGACTTAATCATGCAAACTCATTCAAGAACTTCATGCTAGGCAATTTGTCTCAAGACATGACACATACAAATTAGGGCGAATATTAGCATCTTAGACAATTATCCCATCATTGTAGCCTACATAACATGTTCAGGGGACACTTGTCATCAACCTAGACTACCAAAATACATCAAAGAGCCAAAAGAAAGACTCAAGACACTAATGACAAATGCAGACATACAAGAATAACATCCCACCCCGTACTTAACCCCTACATTGTCACCAATGTAGAAAATAAATAAAAGATGAGAAGGTACTCACAAAGACACTACTACTGTGGAGGTGGTGGGGGAGGATACGGGGCGCAAGGATCGAAATGATGTACACGGAGATGATAATAGTTGCGCTGGGACATCACCATAATCTGCTGGAGCTGTAGACGATCTTGTTGTGCTGAGTATCCCAAGATGAGAAGCGTTGAGACACACTAGAGATAAGCTCCACAATCTGAGTCTGCAGAGCGTCTTGTCGAGTAGAGAGGGCAGATAACTGAGATGAAAAACTGTCAAACTGGCTCTGAAAGTAAGCTCTGTCATCAATAGAATAGGCTCCGCTAGAAGAGTCCCCCTGTTCATAGTTATGGGTAGGCGACGCATCGGGAAGAGTCTCATCCTCTTCCACATTCTCAGAAGTGGGGAGTGGTGGACGAGGAGCACCAATCCAAGCCTCATACCAGTTGGCTTCCTCATTTGTGCTTATATACGGTGAACCAAATAGCGGACGAGTGGCGGAGATCTAAGAGAGATAATAGCAAAAGCTTCCTTCCTCCTTCTTAAGAGTGTGACCAGTAAGGAGATGCTTCACATCAATTTCTCTTACCGTCTCAATTGGTGTGTACCTCTCCAAGTCAACCCCAAAATGATGTGCTAGCGAGGTGATCATTCCTCCAATGCAAATTACGCCAGATATACTTTCATTTACTCCCTTCAACTTGCGAGCTAACTCATAGCCAAGGTCAAAAGGACGATCATAGGCTATGGCATAGAGCATCTCGAGCTCTCCCTTGTTCACCTTAGAAGGTTCATCCCGAGCAAATATAGTATTTCCCATGATGCGATGGAGGATCCGGAAGCAAGGATGAACTATAAAGGTAGCGGTTGCATTTTGCGATCTATAAGGCCAATAACCCGTGAGCCTATACCAAAAGGCATTATGAGTATCATTGGAGAGCGTTACTCTCCCTTTATGAGCTGGGAAACCAAGGTCCTCATTTAGTTTCGCTACTGTCATTTTCCGAGCTTGGTTTCGCTACTGTTAGCATTCCCGAGCCGTCATCAGCATCCCTCTCAAATTTGTAAGAACTCATAAACTCAGAAGTGATGGCCGGATAAGAGTGCCAACTCAATTGGAACAAAGATTTAGCACTAATCCTCAAGCACAGTTTCAAGATTTCATCTTTTAGATCCAATTGGGATAGAGAAACCACACTAGGCCATCGAGTACTAAGATGTGTCCGAGCCATGAAGTTTGTAAAGAGAACCTGCTGACCTCCTTCACATACTACCTTGTCCATACTTTGAGTTATCCGCCGCTTTCGGGATGCACTACCCTTAGCCATAGTAGCTCTACCTTGCATAATGGAACTACAAATCCACAAAAGAAACCAAGAACGAACACAAGCAAGCACAAGAGTTAATTGTGAATTCCAAGAACCTTCGAATCCAAACAACACATAATAAGTAAGAGATATCCCAAAGAACTAACACAAGCCTCCAACACAACCACCCCATACTTAGAAATTTACCAAGTCTACAAGTTTATCAAAATCTCACCAATATGCAAAACTCGTAGACATCACATAGAAAACCAACACATCTCATCACACAACCAAAAGCAATATGCTCATTTCAAATGCCAACATGAATTCAATCCCAAATAACCCCATACTTGAAACTTGAAATAAGTTATAAATATCAAAGTTTCAAGCTTCACTTGCACAAATTTCAAGAGGGCTATCACCACCACAAAGCAAAGCAATCACCCAAATAGAATAAATTACTTAGGAATTGTGCATATCTTCCATGAGAACATACACAAAAATTCAAAAAAAAATCAATTCCACTTCATAAATCACAACCAACCCATCAACTACATTTCATGAGCATCAATAATCATCAACTTGACACAATGTGATGCAAGGGCACCCCCAATTTACACAACTCAAGATTTTCCCAAATCAAGCCCATCAACTTAAACCCTAGAATTTCAAAATCTCTAGATCAACCAACAAAATTATCAATTGATAAAGAAAATTGAAGTAAGAGAGATGAGAGGTGATGAAACATACCAATTTTCTTCAAATTCAAGAGGGAGAATGAGGCTTAAGACAAGGGAGGCAAACGGGGGAAGTGAGGAGAGGGAGGGTGGCGCGCTGGCTGTCGTGTTGGTCCGGCGTGTGTCCGGCGGCAGGGTGGCGCAACTTCCGGCCAGTTGTGGTGCGACGACGACGAGTCTGCAGCGAGGGAGGGGAGGCGCTGCTGGCTGTCGGGTGCGCGAGAGGCTCAAGGTGAAGGCGTGGTGTGAATGTGTGTGTGAATAAAGGGGAGAAGAAAGACCGACCTAGCTGTTAAGTTTTTTTTTTTTAATAGACATGGGTCTTCGAGGCCGCGCGCCTAAGGTCCACGCCGGCGCAGGAGCCCACTGATTTTCACGGTAGAGAAATATTTTTTTTTAAGGGAAGAAATTGAACAAAAATAATTACAACTCTATTCTATTAAGCATGAAAGAAAACTTACCTCGGGTTGCCTCCCGAGAAGCACTTCTTTAAAGTCTTGAGCTGGACTTTCACTTCTTCTTAACCACTTGAATCCTTGAGATGAGTAGGACTCACCTTCTCAATCGGGTTTCCACTATAGTACCGCTTCAAACGATGTCCATTCACCTTGAATTCACACCACTTTTCATTCCAAATTGTAATTGCACCGTGGGGATGAACCTTTCGGACTTCAAAAGGACCACTCCATCGAGACTTCAACTTACCCGGAAATAGCTTTAGGCGAGAATTATAGAGCAAAACCAAATCACCTTCAAAAAAGTCTTTAGGGACAATTCTCTTGTCATGCCATCGCTTTGTTCTCTCCTTGTAAATCCGGGCATTCTCATATTCCTCAAGTCTCAACTCCTCAAGCTCATGAAGTTGTAGCATTCTCTTCTCACCGGCTTCTTTCAAGTCATAATTCAGCGCCATGATAGCCCAAAATGCCTTATGCTCCAACTCGACCTGCAAATGACAAGATTTTCCATATACAAGCCGGTATGGTGTAGTGCCAAAGGGGGTCTTGTACGCCGTTCTGTATGCCCACAAAGTATCATCAAGCTTTTGTGCCCAATCTTTCCTTGTTCGAGAAACCGTTTTCTCGAAAATACTCTTGATTTCTCTATTGGAGACCTCGGCCTGATCACTTGTTTGGGGGTGATATGGAGTAGCAATGCGGTGGTTCACCCCATACTTCTTCAAAAGTGCTTCAAACTTCCGCTCAATAAAGTGTGATCCTCCATTACTAATAAGCACTCGTGGAACCCCAAACCTTGGAAAGATGGTAGACTTCAAGAACTTTGCTACCACTTTAGAGTCATTAGTAGGTGTGGCGATTGCTTCCACCCACTTCGACACATAATCTACAGAAACCAAGATGTACTTGTAGACTCCAAAACTCGGGAAAGGACCCATGAAATCAATTCCCCACATATCAAAAAGTTCCACCTCTTGGAATTTGGTGAGTGGCATTTCATTCCTCCAAGATATGTTCCCTGAACGTTGACATTCATCACAAGAAGTTACATATCTCTGCACATCCTTAAACATGGTGGGCCAAAAGAAACCGGATCGGAAGATCTTGGCGGTAGTCTTGAAAGCTTTAGCATGTCCTTCATCGGGCAAGTTATGACAATGCTTAATCACACCTTCAATCTCATCATCCGGGACACACCGTCTATAAATCCCATCATTACCTAGCTTAAAGAGCAGCGGTTCATCCCAATAATATTGTTGCACGTCATGGAGGAATTTCTTCCTTTGAGGAATGACAGACCAGGGGGCAACTCGTTGCAAACTAGGTAGTTCACAAAATCAGCATACCAAGGAAACCCCTCAATGGAGAAGTTTAGGAGCTCTTCGGTGGCATGAGAGACGGTCGAGGTTGTGACTTGGAACAAATGGTCATCTGGGAAAGAATCATCAACTAGCAATCCTTCTTTTCCCTTCTCAATCTGCTCTGGAGGAAGCCTAGAAAGGTGATCAGCAACAACATTCTCAGCCCCTTTCTTGTCCCTAATTTCCAAGTCAAACTCTTGCAACAACAGAATCCAACGGATGAGGCGTGGTTTTGCATCCTTTTTCTGCATCAAGTAACGCACAACAACATGGTCAGTAAAGATAATTACCTTAGAACCTACCAGGTATGACCGAAACTTCTCAAAGGCAAACACCACTGCAAGCAACTCCTTTTCCGTTGTGGTGTAGTTCATCTGAGCCTCATCAAGTGTCTTGCTAGCATAGTAAACATCATGAAGCTTCTTATCCCTTGTTTGCCCAAGTACAGCGCCCACGGCAAAATCACTTGCATCACACATAATTTCGAAAGGGAGATCCCAATCCGGTGATTGTATGATGGGGGCTGACACTAATGCTTGTTTTAGCCTGCAAAAAGACTCAAGACAATCTGTGGAAAAATCGAAGGCTACATCCTTCAACAATAGGTTAGTCAAATGCTTGGCAATTTTAGAAAAATCCTTGATGAATCTTCTATAAAAACCAGCATGTCCTAGAAAGCTTCTAATCCCTTTTATAGAGGTAGGAGGTGGCATCTTCTTAATTATCTCAATTTTAGCTTTATCCACTTCAATTCCTCTATGGGAGACTAGATGTCCTAGCACGGAGAAATCTTCCATAAATACCTCCACAATCCCCTCAATCATATCAGAAAATATAGCCATCATGCATCGTTGAAAAGTTGCAGGAGCATTACATAAGCCAAAAGGCATCTTTCTATATGCAAAGGTGCCATAAGGGCACGTGAATGTAGTCTTTTCCTGATCATCGGGATGAATGGGAATTTGCCAAAACCCACTATACCCATCTAGATAGCAAAAGTATGAATGCTTAGCCAACCTTTCTAGCACTTGATCAATAAATGGGAGAGGGAAGTGGTCTTTTCTAGTGGCGGTGTTCAACTTTCTATAGTCTATGCACATTCTCCACCTGGTGACGGTTCTAGTGGGAATTAATTCATTATTTTCATTTCTTACAACCGTTAACCCACCCTTCTTAGGCACAACGTGAACCGGACTTACCCACTTACTATCGGAAATAGGAAAAATAATCCCTACATCTAACAATTTTAGGACTTGTTTTTTCACTACCTCTTTCATGTTTGGGTTAAGTCTCCTTTGGTCTTCTATGGTGGGTTTGTGGTCATCTTCCATGAAAATACGATGCATGCACAAAGAAGGTGAAATCCCTTTCAAATCATCTATAGAATACCCTATGGCCTTTTTATGTTTTCGAATCACAATTAAA
Organism: Persicaria tinctoria; assembly: GCA_037127255.1. NCBI lineage: Eukaryota > Viridiplantae > Streptophyta > Magnoliopsida > Caryophyllales > Polygonaceae > Persicaria > Persicaria tinctoria. The sequence goes on from JBANSL010000015.1 coordinate 23,672,530, forward strand.
AGCTTTTCAACTTGATCATCACTCAAATTAGCATTCACAATCACATGCCATGTAGAGTTGGGTCCAAGGAATTCATACCTCAAAGAAGATGGGAGTGGCTTCATCTATAGCTTAGGGGCTTCAGGAACATCATTCGTGGTTAGAAGTTCGACCTTGGACTTAGGGAAGGTAGGAGCTTCCAGCGACAACTCCAAATCAGCAACAACTTCAGCAAGTGGTGGACATTCTCCTGTCGTCGTCACACTAGTAGTCAAGCAAAGCTCCAAAGGGTCCCTAATGATAATAGACATCATTTGCTCCTGGGTTGTCCTTTCCATCACATCTTCCCTGAAATAATCATTCTCAAAAGAAGGGGTTTTCTTAGATTTAGGAAGGTTAAATTCTATTTTCTCATCTCCAATGTCGAAGGAGAGAGTCCCCTTTCTTACATCAATCACAGTACCTGCAGTGGCCAAGAAAGGCCTTCCGAGAATAATAGGGACAGACATATTCGCATCCATATCCAGCACTACAAAGTCTACTGGCACAAAAAAAATTCCCACTCTAATAGGGATATCCTCTAAAATACCAGCTGGGTGGGCAATGGACCTGTTAGCCATGAATAGTTGCATCCTCACTGGCCTAAGCTCTCCTAAATCAAGCTTATTGTAAATTAAGAGAGGAAGCAAGCTTACACTAGCTCCCAAATCACAAAGGGCATTATAATCATGCTGATTGCCAAAGTTAATAGGGACACAGAAACTACTTGGATCCTCGAGCTTACGTGGTAGCTTGTTTTGGATCAAAGCGCTGCACTCCTTACTAAGAACTATTGTCTGGCATTCATCAAGCTTCCTCTTGTTAGAGAGGATCTCCTTCAAGAACTTGACATATGCCGGCATCTCCTTGAGAGCTTCGGTAAATGGGATGTTTATATGCAGCTTCTTCAAGATCTCTACAAAATTCCCAAACTTCTTCTCCAACATAGCCTGATTCTTCTTTTGTGGGAACGGAAGAGGAGGTTGATATGGCGGTGGGGGAACATATACCGTGTCCTTCTCAGGCTCATCTGTTGCTTCAGTCTCAACCGCCGGTGGAGCAGCTTGCCCTTTAGCTTTAAAAGGTTCATGCTTCTTTACCTCCTCTAACTGTTTACCATTCCTCAAAGACACAGTAGAAATTTGTCCTTTTGGATTCTCATCCGGTTTGCCTGGAAGTTGACCTGACGATCTAGGAGCATTGACAACATGTTGAGCCAACTGATTAGCTTGAATTTTTTGTTCTTGCTCAATCATTTGTATCTTGGTACCCATAACTTTGAATTCAGAAACCAGATTCTCGATAGCAATAAGTTCAGGTGATTTCTTAAGAGCCACGAGCGGAGGCTGATTCGCCCTATTCTGGTATCCCTGATTTGGTGCATTCTGAAATCCAGGTGGGACTCCATTTCCATATGATGCTTGGTTTTGGAATGACTGTGGATTCTGCACATTAGAATTGTTCCCATACCTGAAGTTCGGGTGATTCCTCCAACCAGGATTGTAAGTAGATGAGAATGGGTCATTCCTGGGGTTTATGTAGTTGTCTCTAGTGAAGTTTACCTCCCCTTGAGCCGTGCCTGGTTGTGTTTCTAGAAAAGCAAGGCAACTGGATAATGTGTGGTTTAGCATACCACAATATTGACATTCAACAACAGGGGGAGGCACCCATGTCGTACTAGATGAGAGCGGCTTAGCAAGAAACTTCTTCTTTAATAACGCAATGTCATGTTGTAGAGCTTCCATCTGGGCTGACTTGTGAGTTTCAGCAACAACCTCATAGAGACATGTAGGCCTCTTAGTAGCAGAAATAGAAGAGCGAGGAGAGTACCTCGCAACATGAAGAACAGTCTTCTCATTCAAAGCCCAAGCATCATCTAAACTCATCTCCATAAATCCTCCATTAGAAGAGGTGTCTATAAGCAATCTAGTAGCATCATCAACTCCTTGATAGAAGATTTGAAGGAGAACATACTTGGTTTGCCCGTGATGTGGGCACTGAATCAGCAAATCCTTGAACCTCTCCCAAGCTTCATGAGATGTCTCTCCATGTTGCATAGCGAAGGCATTCATCTTCGCCTTCATCTCAGATATCTTCTTGGGTGGAAAATATTTGCTCATGAATACCTCATATAGTTGGTTCCATGTTGTAATGGAGTTCTCAGGTAAGGATCTATACCAAGCTTTAGCCTTCCCGTGAAAAGAGAAACGGAAGGCATATAGACGGATGGCCTCCTGAGAAACGTTCTCCATATGCATCGTGCTCATTAGATCGAGGAAGGTCTCCATGTGTTGGTGAGGATCTTCTGATGGCGATCCCCCAAACTGATTAGACTGGATCAAATTCAGCAGTCCAGACTTTTGCTCGAAGTTATAAGCTTGCAACTCAGGGAGGACCACACCAGAAAGTGAACCAGTGCATGGCGGCATCATATAGTCCCCTAGAAATTGGGGAGCATACTCAAGCGCGTGCACACCTTGCCCTTGATTATCACGTTCACGTTGGAGTTGAGCAGTAAGATCATTCAACTGTTGGCGCAGCTGAGCAACATCATCGTTATCTTCCGCCATTTCTTGTCTAGCAATCAAGAGATTTTCTCTTTGTCTCCTATGAAAAGTCCGTTCAGGCTCGGGATCGTAATCGTTGAGTTTGATAGAACGTAATCCTCTTCGCATAGGCTTCAAGAGTCACCTGAAATCACCAACAAGCAAGAAACAAATCAAAACAAATAAAAAGGCCTAGCATAACTAGTCCGTAAAAACAATCAATACTATCAACAATCCCCGGCAACGGCGCCAAAACTTGATGTGGTCTAAACCAACACAAGAATAGTGTAGCCTGAACCAACCTCACAAGAATACGAGATCAATTGCAGTATACGGATATCGATCATGGGGATTGTATATGTACCAACTGTTATCTTGAACTAATAGGCTAAGCCAATAAAGAGAGATTTGATTTTCAACTAAACCTAGAAAAACAAGCAAAGCTTATGAATAAAATATGTATGAGAAATAATTCCAGGGTTAAGGATTCCGACGACAATGCCACAAATAATTTAACCCGATGTTCACTCGAACTTCATCTTCTTAATAATTCAAATTGAAGGTAAATTATCTAAAGTCATCACTACTCAGTTGTCGCATGTTGTAGTGATTGTGTCTAAATTAACAAAATCCAGACCCTTTAAGTTCTTTATAGATCTTCGGACAAAATCAATTAAACATTCGTTGTCGCGTTCCGCCCAATCGATTCAAACCTAAGAATCTACGATAATTTATTAATCATCAAGAGTCCTCAACAATCGTTTAAATGTCACAATAACAATTGTTGATTCCTCAAGTTCAATCCTAGGGTTCCAACTGACACAATTCCCCTTTCGGGTTCATGAAGTCCATCCAAATATCCAATTTCAATTCTCAGCGGTAGCATCTCGAATCTAAAAAGGACTCTAATCGATTGACATCAATTAGGTTAAGCAACTGGGATCAAATCAATTCATAGATTTCAGACAAAGTTCAAGCAACCATCGAAATCAAACAAAGTGTGATCCTAACCCTAGAACGGAGAATTTAGCCAAGCATGGAAGAGTTCATCATCAAATTACTAAATTGAAACATGGAAATAGATAGAAAAGGAAAGACTAAAAGGGAAATACCAATCTTGAATTGAAACAATGTAATCTCCCATCAAATCCGTCTCCCGTTCTCCAAATCTAACTCAACAAAGGTCTTCATAGAGGGCGTCCAAACGAGGGTTTCGAGAGAGTCTCAAAGATGTGTTTCCGTCCCCTTAAATAGTCCGGGACATCCGCTAATATAATATTATTAAACCCCTAAAATAATAATAAAATAATGTCAAAAGTAATCGGGTCGAAATCAGCCGAATCTGTCCGAGCTGAAGGGCGCACGCCCGCGCACAAATGGAGCACGCCCACGCGGCCAAGGTGCACGCCCGTGCACATGTGTTCTGATGGCTTTTTCTTTGATCGAGCTTCTGCACGCCCGTGCGGCCAAGGTGCACGCCCGTGCACATGTGTTCTGATGGGAAGCCCATGATGTACGACCGCCTTGCTCCTTATGTTTTTTTTTCTTCGCCTTTTATCCTCGTTCCTACTATGTGATTTCCGCTCGACTCTTCTTAGTTTCTGTACCCATCTCACACGTCCTCTTGCAATCGCCGCTTAGCTCCCAAAAACTCCTGAAAACACCACCATACAGACAGTAGATCTCTATCCTAGAAACTAAACGAAAAGCCTCTAAAAACACATAAGACGCATGAGGAACGACACAAACCTATGCTAAATGCATGTCCTAAATAATGCAAACTATGATGACATCATTGAGCTATCCAAATGATTTGAGAGCAACATGCTCCAGCTGCTATGTATTCGGCTTCGGTAGTGGAAAGAGCAACTGAGTTTTGTTTCTTTGAATGCCAACTGATCAAGGATGCTCCTAAGAATTGGCAACATCCTGACGTGCTCTTTCTATCCACCTTATAGCCTGCAAAATCTACATCAGAATACCCGATTAATGCAAAATATTTTTTCTTTGGGTACCACAAGTCAAGCTACTTAGTTCCATTGAGATATCGAAAGATCCTCTTCAAAGCTACGAGGTGAGATTCTTTAGGATCAGCTTGAAACCTAGCACACATGCAAACACTAAACATGATGTCAGGTCTACTAGTCTTGTCTTGATCTAGAGATAATGTTGAGCTCATGGGTGTCTTGGCTGCTTTGGATTGATCCATCTTGAACTTCTTCAAGAGATCCTTAGTGTACTTGCTTTGGTTGACAAAAATCCCTTTCTTGGATTGATGAACTTGTAATCCCAAAAAGAAGTTGAGTTCACCCATTAAGCTCATCTCAAATTCACTGCAGATAATGTCAGAAAATTCCTTGCACAAAGATGTGTTAGTAGCACCAAATAATATATCATCAACATAAATTTGAATAACCAAAATGTCCTTTCCTTTGGTCTTGATAAAAAGAGTCTTGTCGATCAAACCCCTTTTTAAATCATTTTCTAAAAGATATTTTGACAAGCGTTCATACCAAGCTCTTGGGGCTTGTTTCAAACCATAAAGTGCTTTGTCTAGTTTATAAACATGATTGGGAAATTCTGAACTTTCAAAACCTGGGGGTTGAGCCACATAGACTTTATTCTCATAAAAGATGAAAATGCTAATAAAATGCGAATGGCTTCAAGCCTGGCTACGGGAGCAAAGGTCTCCTCGTAGTCAATACCTTCCTCTTGATTGTAGCCTTGAGCAACAAGCCTTGCCTTGTTCCTCACGATCTTACCATTCTCATCTAGCTTGTTTCAAAATACCTATCGCGTGCCAATGACTGATTGGTGCTTTGGCCTAGGCTTCAAGGTCCAGACTTTGTTCCTTTCAAATTCATTAAGCTCACTTTGCATAGCAATGATCCAATCTGGCTCTTGAAGGGCCTCATCTACCTTCTTGGGTTCAATAAGAGAAACAAACGCGTGAAAAACACAAAGATCTTTAAGTATAGAACGAGTTTGAACACTAGAGGTAGGGTCAGAAATGATATCCTTTAATGAGTGTGATGAGGAGTATTTGAATTTCCTTTTGCTAGTCTCAGCTCCTTGATTCGTCACATCAGTAGGATTGATTTGTGGTACATCTGACTCTGTGGTCTTGTTAGGTTTAGTTATAGCAGTTTTTGACGTTTCAACACTGTTGGATTGGACACCAAGGGCTTTGGACAAATCTTCAACACCTTGGGCCAATTCTTCAGTTTTGAGAATATGTTCCTGCATGTTCCTCTTTTCTGTGTTCTTGGTAGCAGCATCATCACCTTCCTAGTTCTTTGCATGGATGTTAAGATCTATATCTGCAACACTTTCACTCAAAGAACCGTCATTGCATTCATCAAATATAACATGTATACTTTCTTCAACTAACTGGGTCCTTTTATTGAAGATTCTATAAGCTTTGCTACTTGTGGAGTAGCCAAGAAATATACCTTCATCACTACGCGAATCAAATTTCCCAAGGTTATCTTTTCCATTGTTATGAACAAAACAAGTACAGCCAAAGGGTTTAAAATAAGATATAAGTGGTTTGCGGCCTTTGAAAAGTTTATAAGGAGTTTTCTTTAAGATAGAACGAATAAGACAACGATTCAAAATATAGTTAGCTGTGTTAACAGCTTCAGCCCAATAGGTTTTAGGTAATGCATTTTCTAAAAGCATAGTCCTGGCCATATCCTCTAAGGTGCGGTTCTTTCGTTCCACAACCCCATTTTGTTGAGGTGTCCTAGGAGCAGAAAAGTTATGGGAGATGCCATATTTAGCACAAAACAAATCAAACCGAAGTTGATCAAACTCCCTACCATGATCACTTCGAATTGACACTATGGGCTCGTTTCTTAAAGTTTGCAACTCCTTACAAAGTTTTGAAAACTCAAATAAGGCCTCTGATTTTTTTTTTAAAAAATACAATCCAAGTATATCTTGAAAAATCATCAACAACGACTAGCATGTACTTTTTACCATTGGGAGATTTGACTCGCATAGGACCACATAAATCCATATGTAAAATTTCAAGAGGTCTAGAAGACCTTACAACCTTTTTGGGCTTGAAAGAGCTACGTGTTTGTTTACCTCGTGTGTATGCATTGCACATATCAATACCTTTGAAGTCCATCTAAGGTAGTCCTCTCACAAGCCCTTTAGTCACAAGCTTCTGTAGTGTATGTGGACTCACATGACCGAGTCTCCTGTGCCAGAGCTTTGGATCGTTCGTCAAAGCCTTTAGACAGGTTAAGCTTCCTTGTGCCACTTGATCAGCATTTAGAGCGTATATATTATTGTAACGATATGCAGTCAGTATAACTTCACTTGTATCTTCTCTGCACACTAGACATCTTTTCTTGTTAAATCTGACATTGTTGCCACTATCACATAATTGAGAAACACTGAGTAAATTATACTTTAAACCATTAACAAGATAGACATTTTTAATACTATGGCTGAATCACTTCCAACGCTACCAATACCAACGATGTCACATTTTCCTTTGTCACCAAGAGTGATTGTTCATGTAGATTGCTCCTTTAGATCATGAAAGAGAGAACTCTTCCCACTCATATGCCTCGAGCATCCACTATCAATGATCCATTTTTGCTCCTTCACCTTGGTGATCTCCTGCAAAATAAACATCAACCTTTGTGGCTAGACCAGTGAGCAAATTTAGATCCATTATTGGGATAAACCATATTTGGTAAAATAGTGCCTTTGGGGACCCAAACTTGCGTTATCCGTTCTTTACTCAAGTGAACATGAAATGTATTGCGAATAATATGATGATCTTTTCTTCTATAGGGGCAGGTCTCTCTTACATGTCCCTTTCTCGCATAGTGGTGACATATAGGAGAGGTTTTGCTTCCTTTTGCCTTCACAGAAGTGGTAATGTGTTGCTTCTTTAAAAACCTCGGGTTGTAACCAGTACCACTTCTGTTTAGAGAACTTTGTTGCTCACCCAACATCCTATCAAGAGTGCCCTTGGACTTGGTAAAACTTATAAGGGTTGTCTGTTGGTCTTGAATCTTATTATTCAGGGAGATCTTCTCGTTCTCTAAGTCATGATGTTCACTTCTCAGAGACGAGAGATCTTGCTTGAGTTCAAATTTCTCTGAGTCAAGAGTTTTGACTTTAATGTCAAGACCTGAATAAGAAGTTTCAAGACTTTTGACCCGCCTAGACAGTTCCTCAATAGTTCTTTCCTGGTCCACGATTTTCTTGATAAGAGTGTTAGTTTAGGCAATAAGTTTCTCTTCATTGGCAATCATATTAGAAAGGAATTCCGATAGTATCTCTTTTAGACTTGCCATGAGCTCTCTTACAGTTACCTCGAGTTGCTCATCATGGGATCCATCTCCTGTGGCCATGAGACAAAGGTTGGCCTTTTCATCATCGGAATTTGAGTCACCTGAGTCGGAATCACTCCAAGCTGCCACCATGGCTTTCTTTTTCCATCTATCACCTTTCTTGAACTGGCTCTTCGTCTTTTGAGGGAAATCTTTCACTAGATGGTCTGTTTCACCACATTCAAAACTAGACAAAGGTTTAGTTTTCTTGTCATATTTGTTGTATTGAGACTTACCTCGAAATTTAGAAGACTCTGATCCATCTTTGTTGTTGAATTGCTTCTTCATCTTGAGGATTCGAGAAAGACCCCTTGTAATGAGATCAAAGGGATCATCCTCATCATCATCCTCATCTTCAGAATCAGACACATCTTTGGAATCATCCTTCTTAGACTTAAGTCCCAAGTTCTTAGTGCTTGTTGGAAGTTCTCTATCGTCTTCATTGAGAATCATCTCATGTGTGATCAGCTTCCCAAGAAAGTCATCAAGGGGCAGAGTGGTAAGATCTTGGGCTTCCTCTATGGCTGTCACTTTAGGGGCCCATTTGTCTTTTGGGAGACACCTCAATATCTCCCTAACTTTTTCAACGTTTTTAAAACTCTTGACGAGAGAGTCAAGGTTGTTGGTGATTTCTGTGAACCGTGTGAACATTGCCTTAATAGACTCATCAGGCTTCATTTTGAAAAGTTCATACTTTCAAAGGTAGATGCTGATCTTGGTGTCCTTCACTTGGCTAGTTTCTTCATAGGTGACAACCAGCTTGTCCCAAATCTCTTTAGCTGACCTACAAGATGAAATACGGTTAAACTCATCAGTGCTAAGACCACAATATAGTAAGTTAATAGCCCTGTAGTTTTTGGAGACGAGTTCAAGATCCGCTTGGATGAATTCAGCCTCGGTCTTCGTGACTTTGGTTCCATTTTGTCCGTCTTTCACTGGAATCTTCGGTCCATTCTCTATAATGTTCCAAAGTTCCAGATCTTGATCTATAATGAACATTTTCATCAAGGACCTGTGGACGAATTTGTTTGCTGCAAAAAGTGGGGGTCTAATGGTAGACCTTCCCTGTGCAAATCCTCCACTTGCTTAGCCAGACATGATAAAAAACTCACAAGATTGTTAGATCGAAAGCAGTGAGTAAAGATCTGATACCAATTGAAGGTTCGATAACGTAAAACAAAGTAATGTAAAGATACTCTAGAAGGGGGGTTGAATAGAGTATGCCGGTTTTTCGCAGATAGTCTCAAGACTTTTGAAGCTTGCGCAAAACCCTTTGAGATTAGACTTAGTCTTTTCTCTGAAAAACCTGAATCACAAAGTTAAACAATTCGAACCAAGTGCGGAAATAAGGTAAAGCAGTAAATAAAGGACTCGATAAATTGTTTACGAGGTTCAGCATGAACTTGGCCTACGTCCCCGCCTAGGGTTCTTGTTGTAGGAGGAAATGGAGTATGAAATATAACAAAATAAATCAAACTAGATTCTGCCCACGCAAATAATTACAAGACCTCCTCCTGATGCAGCAGCGGGAAGTCAGGATCGATCCACGAGGAAGCGTGTCAGCGGATCCTAGGCAGCGGAAAAATCTCATGGTTAGAAGTCGACAACAGGGTCCTCGATCTCGACTAGGGTAGTCGACAGAAGATCGGACAGTCGAACACAGTGCAGCAGCAAGCACAGGGTCTCGTCGATATCGACCAGGGCTACTCGATATCGAGTAGGGTCTTGTCTACTTCGACTTGTCTTGTCGAGTACCTGCACACAGAAGCTACAACGATGCTAGATCGAGAATCAGTAACCCGAGATCGACCAGACTTGGTCGAGATCGAGTAGACAGAGAATAAAAGGAAACAAAGAAATAAAGTAAAGGCAAATACTTTGAGACTTCGAAATAAACTTAATGTAAAAGGACTTCCAAGATTGGGGTTTGCAACAACGATAACCAAGCATGCATAAGGCAGAGATAAACAGATAATCATGTGATTTGCATCAAGGACAAACTTTCGCCTTTTCCAACAATTAGACAACTCTTTCAAGAAACCCTAATTGTCTCTACTTATTTTATGTTTACAATCCAAGTTGTTAACATGGATCTCCATTAGATGGGTAATAAACACATAAACAAGTAGTAGATGCTCGAAACATGATAAAGGTCGGATCTTTACCTCAAACACGCATGGATATCGTCGGGCTTGCCCCAACCCTAGAAGTAGGTGGACTACTCGCGCTTCATCGCAAACTCAGACATCATCGATTGAAAGAAAATAACAACTTGCATTAAACTAAATTCAAAAGACTTTACAATCCCGGCGATCCAACTCTCGTTGAACGCCAAAACCCTAAAACCTCTGAACCCCTAAACTGTCTCTGTGGAACTACTTCTCTCTGAAATTGAATGAATCTAAAATCAGCCCCATGGGCTTTATTTATAGCCTTCTATTCCTTGCTACTCAAGGATAGAATATCTATATCTATATCTAAAATTATATCTAAGACTTTAAAGATAAATAAAAAGCAACAAGGAAATTAAATCTAAAAAGGAAATAATATCTAAACTGTCTCGAGTGGATAGATCTCTTCCTTCATGATGTGTCTTGATGATTTCGGATAGAATCGGCAATCTTCGGGCCCAAGTAATCCCACACCGAGTAGGATTCGTCAAACCGAGTAACACGGCTTCTGGAATCGTCATCGATCTCGACAAGGGTCTTGTCGATCTCGAGTAGGAAATTTGGTCGACTGGCTCGGCTTCGTCGTCTCGGCTAGCTGGTCCTCGACAAGCTCGGACATGGCTCACATGTTTACTCGATCTCGAGTACCCCTTGTCGATGTCGAGTTGGGTGGCCTTGTCGACTAGGTCTTCTCGGGTGGCTCTGCTCGATAGGTTGGGGTCTGGGCTCCGAGCTTCGTCGATCTCGACTAACTCTCGTCGAGGTCGAGTAGGGTGTCCGGCTTCCTGGTCAGGTCGGGTAACTTCTTCTCGACTCTGGGTGGGTGTTCAGAGTCTTGTCGACATCGAGTAGATCCTACTCGATCTCGAGGACGGTGTGGAGTCGGATTCTTCGTCTTCGGCTTCTCGACGTGATCCTCCTCGATCCTGGCAGGTGTATAGACACGGCTTGTCGAGATCGACTAAGGGTGGTCGATGTCGAGTAGCTTTGTGCTCCAGTTCTTGCCTCTTGGTTTTCTCCCGAAATGGTTCCATATTCTGCGATATTAAACAAAAACTTATGTAGATCTCTATTTTTGACAAATAAGCATATACTACATAAATCCGACATATTACCAACCTAAAATATGCAAAATGTAAAGATTATGGAACTAAAATATGCATAAAGACATGGCTACTTTGGAGACATCAGTTCTTCCACAACCCTAGGATTCAACCGGCTTTTATTGATTCACAAGACTTAGGATCCTAATAGCTCACCGAGAAGCCTCTCTCCTATAGAATTGCAATCTAGTCAACTCACGTTCCCTTGGAGTCCTAGACCAATCTAGAAGAGCCCCACCTCTCTCAGCTATCTATTACAATCCTCTTACACTTCGTGAATCAATCGCCTAGTGTTCACTTCCTGAGTTATAAACTCTCGAGTTTAACACTCTCTCTGAATATATCCTATAAGCTCACTGTGTAACTCTCAAATGCTTTGAAATGAAATATAAGACTCTTAAGAACAAGCAGAGAGAACACGCTGAAGAGAGATCGTAAACTCGAGGGCAGATTGTGCAATGATATTCATGAATGTGCGTCCATCCTCTCTCTCTCTTCTTCATCTCCTTTATATAGTGAAGATCATCGGCGCCACTTAAGGAAGGAATCTTCTCCAACGGCTGGGCTGATTATGGCCATCTTCGAGATCCTCTAAACCTGGAGACTTTGAAGCCATGATCTCTGATTATGTCCTTCTTAGCTTTTCGACTTTGGAAGGAGATAATATTTGAAAACCCTTCTGAAAAGTTAGTATAAAATACTTGGAAGCATATAATAATATATAATATTATTCGGACATAATATAATAAAGTACAGGTTTTGTGTTTCATCAACACAGCTGTAGCTTCAAGACCTTTGACACAAACTGTCTGTCAAAGCCTTTGAAACTAATTCCGATTTTCATCAAGGGCGTGGAGTTATCAGCTAGGATCTATAAGGACAAAACTAAAGCATGGCATCATAAGCACATTCTGAGGAGAGAATTTCACCCAGGAGGTAAAGTTCTGTTCTATGTCTCATGTATGAAACTTCACTCTGGAAAGCTTAAGTCTAGATGGACGGGTCCATACATTGTGGTCCATGACTATCTTTATGGTGCGGTTGATATACAGAACACGATGGATGGTCATATTTTCAAGGTGAGTGGTCAGACAATCAAGAAATATCATGAGGACATCGTCAACCAAGTTATGGACTCTTGGCAAGGGGAGGATCTCCCTGAGGAATAGAACTACATCATTCCGTCAAGCCATGGACGTGAAACAAAGGCGCTGCTCGGGAGGCAACCCGAGGTGAGTCTTTCTATTTTTATTTTTATTTTATTTCTCTTCTTTTTTTTAGTCTAGTTAGTGTTAGGATAGTTAGTTTTGGTCTTTGAAGACGTTTGGAACGAGATTATAAGGTAAGTCTTGGATTTTTGGATCGAAAACGAGAGGGTGTGTGCACTGAGGAGATGACGTCGCCGCCTAAGCCACAGCGCCCGCCGTGTGTTCTGAACCAGATGGGTTTGGGCCGCCGGTTAGTTATCGGTGGGCCCCACTCCTATTTTAAACCCTATTTCTCCTATTCCCCCTCCAGTTCATCCCTAACCTCCATCTCTTCCTCCATAACCCTTAACATTCCAAACCTCTTCCAACTTCACATATCCTCACAACCCATCCAAACCGCTGCTCAAATCGGAATTCCGACTCCATATTCGGAATCTATACAACTCGATCTACGAATACACGCCCTCGGTTCACAATTTCGTCCACCTCCAAATTTCACCAAAACCCTATACCATCACTTCCACCCACTTTGAGTTCAAAATAACCCTCTCCAAGACTTTAGATCACTTTTTTGTGAAGCGAGGAGGCGGAAAAAGGGCATTTTCTGATGTCGGAGGGGATTTCTTTGGGGAAGAGCCAATCGCAGTTCGTCGCCAGCAGTACACGACACCCGCCACCTGAGCACGACGCCCGCCGTTACACCAATGCGTGATTTTCTTCGTCAGATTTCGTAAGTTTGTTCATTCCTTTGCTTTATTTCATTACTATGAGGTCGTTTCCGAACATGATTTCTCCGAGTACACTGTATAGGGATCAGTTACAGTAATGGAATGACCTTAGCCTTAGGAAATATTTGACGACTAAATTTTTTGATCTTCCGGCCTTAGATGCTTTAGATCCTGCAATTAGACTCTGCCACAAGGTCCTGAACAACACCTTCTTCAGGCAGAACGAGCTGAACAAGGTATCTATGAATGCATGGGTAGCGATGTACTTTTTGATAGGTGTTGTGAGCTGAATCTGCCATGTTTTACAGTTACTTTTATATCGTTTTCTACATACATTTCATGCATTTGGGCTAGAATAATACAGAATCTATGTAGTTTATGTTTATTCGCCAAATTGTGGAATCTACACCAGTTTCTGTTTAAATTCGCAAAATTAGAGGCAATTTACAGCAGTTCTGAGAAAGGTTGGAAAAGCTCGGAAATCAACTACAGAATTCCAATGTCAAAGGGCTACAGAACCAGGACAAATCAAGCTGGAAACTAGACTTTATTCAATATCGAATTATTTTAGTCGATATCGACAAAGATGTCCGAGCACAAGCCTGGTCGAGTAGAGCTGATCGAGGAGCTGAGAGTCAAAGCCAACCCGACTCCACAAGCCTACTCGATATCGAGTAGTTTACTAGATATCGACAACACCTTGATGCCATGTCCGGAGTCGAGGAAGCCACACCAAGTCGAGAAGCCGAGGGCTGGACACGCCGAGAACCAATTACTCGATATCGAGGAAACTTGTCGATATCGACAACCTCGACATCACTTGTGCAAGCCAGTATCGGGGAAGAGTACTCGACCAAGCCCAGCAACACAAAGTCGACACAACTTTACTCGATATCGACGAAACTTGTCGATATCGAGGACCCCAGATCACCTGACCGAGCCGGATCGAGCAACAGCAACCCGCGATGCCGAGCCTAGCCAAGTCGACGACACATTTTTACTGGATATCGAGTAGTTCTTGTCGATATCGAGGAGATCTTTCTGGAGGCGCGTTACGCGGTTTTGCTGTCCGACGCGGTTTGGCTTTGCTTGGAGCCGAATGAGTCTGAGTTTGCCGAGATCTATCCACATCTATCAAGGCATAGCAAGATCTATCAACACATGGAAGATTTACCTACTTTAGATATAATTTCCTTTATGGATTTAATTCCTTTATTTGCATTTATTTATCTTTAAGCCTTTAGATATTTAGATTTAGATATAGATAAGATGTTCTTTCCTTGATTAGCGGGGTTTGAGCACTATAAATAAAGCCTTAGGGGCTGATTTTTAATCATTCAATTTCAGAGACAATTAGTTACATAGAGAGAGAAGGAGAAGAGGTTGTAAGTTTGAGTTTATTTAATGCAAGTTAGTTCTTTTTCATCAAAGATGTCTGCTATTGCAATGAAGAGCGAGTAGTCCACCCACTTCTAGAGCCAAGGTATGGATCTTTCTGCGAAGGTAAGCCAAGGTATGGATCTTTCTTCTCCTATTTCCATTAAAGATCTATCTATACATGGGAGAGGTTTGCCTTGGTATGTGCGCTTATGTAGGATTTCCAATGATGAGCACAAGGAGTATGAAGTTGGAGAAAAGCTCTATGTATCCAAATCCAAAGATAATTGGTTTCCTAACTAATTCAACAAGAAAAGAATGGGACCTTTCGTGGTGAACAAGATCCATTCTGGAGGATTGCGGCTGATGGACAAGAATAGAGTCCTATTTTAAGCCCAAGCTACATGGGCCCTACATATGCCACCTTGAGCTTAATGGAAGAAGTCGGCCTAGCGACTATAAAATCTAGAGCTTGTACATAGACATTCAATTTTGGGACTTTTGGACATTGCTGTTTTTTATTAATTTTTTTGTTTGTTTTTTTTTTACCTTTGTTAGTTTTTCTATTGTGGGTATATGTCTTCTATATTTTTCAGGTCTATGGGATAGAAGCAAGCTATATTCGGACTCGGCCCATGCATTATCAATCGAGTTTTTGAAGCCATGCACACCTGTCTAGTGAGTTTCTTTCTTTACCCTTGTTTTTATACAGTGAGGACACTGTAATGTTTACGTATGGGGTGGGGGAAGGGCTCACTTTATTCATATTTGATATATTTGACATTATGTGTGCATTTTTAATTTCTTGAATTGCTTATACATGGCTATTTTGGAATTCATTATTGATTTTGTGCTTATATGCATGTTTTCCAAAGTTTAAAAAAAATGACCCCCATTGAAATTTTTTATTAATGTCATGCAAGTTTTATTGAACTCGACGATGAAAAATTAGATTCATTAGAGATATAGCATGAAATTGCCTAGTAAAGGGAAGTAACAATGAAGTGCATTATTTCTTGAAAACCATGAAATGAGGTAAAATTTGAAGTTGTTTTTGACATGTTGCATGATAAAAGGATGGAGGACTTTATATTTCCATATAATGCTCATATGTTGATATTCCTAGCCATACCTATACTTATGCATTACACAAAAGCCATATTATGCCTTATTTCAATTATTACTCCACTTGATCCAAATATTTTCCATTTTTTACCTTATTTTCTATCCGGGGATTATGTTGAGAATGATGTCACATTATGGAGATTATCATATGGTGTTTGTGTTGTTATATATCATTATTGGAGTTTGGAAGGAAATTGTTTGAAATATATGGAAAATTTAATGAGTGAAAGAAAATCCGATCACCTCAGGAGATAAAGTTAGATCGACCCTGCTTACTGAGATAATAGTTCAGTGAGATGGGACACACATTGTGAGGAGTCCAATGCACTAAGTATCTGGGGCCATTCATGACACCCATGTTTGCGACTCGCGAGAAGGCAGTACTGAGGTTAGAGAGGTAAAAGCATTATTATTGAGAAAAAGCATTATGAAAGGTGATGATTCTTATGAAGAAGAAATGTGATAAAGAAAGTTTGGAAATACTCCATTTCCCCGGATCATTAGCACCACGTTGCCAAAAATTGCCCACCATTAGCCTTTTACCAATCTACTCCTTATTTGAGCTTAAATTAAAGTCCTCTTGATTATTATTGCTTTGTCACACATAAATTGTTTTGCATAACCCTCCTTTTGTGAGTAGATGTTGCTTTTTAAATTTGCACATGTATGGATTTGTGCCACTAGTACCTTTTCGATGATGGTAATTGATTGCAGGGACATATGACAATGAATCTAAGATGTTGAGAGTTTTGATTTCTTCCACTGAATGACAATTAAAATTATTGCTTGAGGACAAGTAAGCTTAAGTATGGGGTGTTTGTTGTGAGCTGAATCTGCCATGTTTTACAGTTACTTTTATATCGTTTTCTACATACATTTCATGCATTTGGGCTAGACTAACACAGAATCTATGTAGTTTATGTTTATTCGCCAAATTATGGAATCTACACCAGTTTCTGTTTAAATTCGCATAATTCGAGGCAATTTACAGCATTTTTGAGAAAGTTTGGAAAAGCTCATAAATCAACTACAGACTTCCAAGGTCAAAGGGCTACAGAACCAGGACGAATCAAGCTGGAAACCAGACTTTACTCGATGTCGAATTATTTTAGTCGATATCGATAAAGATGTCCGAGCACATGCGTAGTCGAGTAGAGCTGATCAAGGAGCTGAGAGCGAGAGCCAACCGGACTCCACAAGCCTACTCGATATTGAGTAGTTTACTCGATATCGACAACACCTTGATGCCTTGTCCGGAGTCGAGGAATCCACACCAAGTCAAGAAGCCAAGGACTGGACACGCCGAGAACCAGTTACTCGATATCGACGAAACTTGTCGATATCGACAACCTCGGCATCACCTGTGCAAGCCAGTATCGGGGAAGAGAACTCGACCAAGCCCAGCAACACAAAGTCGACACAACTTTACTCAATATCGACGAAACTTGTCGATATCGAGGACCCTAGATCACCTGACCAAGCCGGATCAAGTAGCAGCAACCCGAGATGCCGAGCCTAGCCAAGTCGACGACACATTTTTACTCGATATCGAATAGTTCTTGTTGATATCGAGGAGATCTTTCTGGAGACGCGTTACGCAGTTTTGCTGTCCGACGCGGTTTGCCTTTGCTTGGAGCCGAAGGAGTCCGAGTTTGCCGAGATCTATTCACATCTATCAAGGCATAGCAAGATCTATCAACACATGGAAGATTTACCTACTTTAGATATAATTTCCTTTATGGATTTAATTCCTTTATTTGCATTTATTTATCTTTAAGCCTTTAGATATTTAGATTTAGATATAGATAAGATGTTCTTTCCTTGATTAGCGGGGTTTGGGCACTATAAATAAAGCCTTAGGGGCTGGTTTTTAATCATTCAATTTCAGAGACAATTAGTTACATAGAGGGAGAAGGAGAAGAGGTTGTAAGTTTGAGTTTATTTAATGCAAGTTAGTTCTTTTTCATCAAAGATGTCTGCTATTGCGATAAAGAGCGAGTAGTCCACCCACTTCTAGAGCCGGGGTGAGCCTGACGGTAGCCATGTAAGATGATGCGGTAAAGGTACAATCTTTTTATGCAATTTGTCTTCTATCCCTATGAGCATGATTCTTTTGCGAAAGTTGATGGTGATCCTTGTTTGTGTTATTGAAGCAAAAGTGATCTTAATGAAAATTTGATTAACTATGTGGAAAGGGTTAGTAACAATTAGGGTTTATGCGAAAGCCTCTATCTTCCTATTTGTTAATAACGAAAGTTATTTGATGGAAAGCATGATCTTTTATGCCTTTATGTGTTATTTTACATGGTTATCGTTGTGGTGTTGATACCCTGGCTTTGGAAGTCTTTTAGTATATTGATTTATTTCGTTGGAAATCTGAGTTCTGTGTTCGAAGTTTTCAATTTAAAGTTTTTGTGCTTGTCGATCTCGGAAAAGTTTTCGTCGATATCGAGTTGGCTTTACTCGATATCGAGGAAGGTTTTGCTCGACACTGTGTTTGCTGAGTCTGTTGTCTGTTGTCGATTTCTGTTTCTGTTGTCGACATAGATTTAGTCGATATCGAGTTAATTCTGTTGCTTTACTTTATTTTCTGCTTTGCTTTGTTATTTCTGTCTTCCTTTCTGTCTTTCTGCTTTTTTGTATGTGAGATTTACAGATACCTGAGATCCGCTGACACGCTTCCTCGAGGATCGATCCTAACTTCCCACTACTACATAGGGAGGGAGTCTTGTAATCATTTGCGTGGGCAAAATCTGGTTTGATTTATTTTATTATATTTTAAACTCGATTTCCTCCTACAACAATAGGGGGAGCTGAACGAGCTGAACAAGGTATTCTAGGACGCTTGTACTAACATGTTGATAGGGGGAGCTCAGAGAGATACCAGGACTATTGGATTCGGAGGATTGATCACATTGATTGTTGTGCGCTGTAGGGTGAGATTGACTGATTTAGTGCCTATGGAGGGAGTGTCTCGCATCTCCTTGGAGATGTTGACGAGGATGAGGCACCTGTAGGGTGATCAGGCACTGTTTATTTGGCATGTTGGCCGTAGGGGTGACCACCTTATTCTTCTACCGGCTCAGCTTCCGCTTGGACCGACGATTGCTGATTTCAACCTGCCGTCGGAAGCTATAGACCTTTCTGATGATGATGATGAGTATGGCGATGATGATGATGATGATGATGAGGGTCAGGCCCCTGTTGATGCTGCTGAGTGGGATGTCTGCTGTGCGCCTAATTTTCCATGTTTTACATTAACTTTTATATCGATTTCTGCATACATTTCATGCATTTGGGTTAGAACAATACAGAATATGTGTAGTTTATGCTTATTTGCCAAATTATTGAGTCTACACTAGTTTTTGTTTAATTTCGCAGAAATCGAGGCATTTTACATCAATTCGGAGAAAGGAGAGAACCCATGGGATAGCTCGAGGCCAACTACAGAAAGTTCGAGGTCAAATAGAAGCTGAATCAGAACACATCGAGAATAAGAGAAGAAAAGAGCACTCGACAAGGTCCAATCGACGTCGACCACTCTGGTCGATGTCGAGTAACATGGTCGAAATTCACCCAGTCGATCACGAGACGAGCAGAGCCACACTCGAGGAGTACAAGATTACTCGACGTCGAGTGGATTACTCGATGTCGAGTACCCACCGAGAACCAGAATCTACCTAAGCTTGAGTGCAATCCGAGGAGACACAACGCTACTCGACGTCGAGTACTTTTACTCGATGTCGAGTACTCACTAGCACCAAACCCAGTCGAGAACGAGTGGAGTCCGAGTATTTTGGCTTTCTTGCAAGCAAAGTCACGAGATATTCTATCAATTAAAGTGAAGATCTATCAAAAGAAGGAAGATTTATCCACTTTCAATATATTTATTTTAGAGATTTATTTGTTTTAATCACAAGTTTTATCATTAAGCTTTAGATAGATATATATAGATAGAGAAATAATTGTTCTCTCCTTGACTAGCAAGGACTTGAACACTATAAATATGGTTTTAGGGGTTGATTATAGAGATCATCCAAGCCACAAGCAATTGTGTTCCCTTATAGCGAGTTAGAGAGATAGTTTACAGAGCTTGGAGCCGATTTGAGTTGGAGAAAGCAAGAGCGGAATTGGCTTTGATCGGTTGTAAGCTTTATTTACTTTTATTAATGCAAGTTAATTTCCTTTTATTATTGATGATTGTTTCTATGATGAAGGGAGAGTAGTCACCCAACTTCTAGGGTCGGGGTGATCCCGACGGTAGCCATGGAAGGTAATGCGAAAAGGTACAATCTTTTAATTCGATTTCATCTTTTATCCCTAATTGCATGATTCTTTTGCGAATGTTGAAAGTGATCCTTGTTTGTGTTTATGAAGCGAAAGTGATCTTAATACAACTTGGATTAATTATGTGAAAAGGGTTGGTAACAATTAGGGTTTATGCGAAAGCCTCTATTTTCTTAATTGTTAATAACGAAAGTTGTTTGTTGAAGGACAGGATCTTTTATACCTTTAGCATGAATCTTATATGGTTATCGTTGTGGCGGTGAAACCCCGATTCTAGGAGCTTTTATATTATTTAATTAATTCCTACAAATTTTAAGTTCTGTCTGTCTCTCTTTTATTGCAAAAAGTTACGGTTTTTATTCTGCAACACACTCGACATTGATTGACCCTACTCGACATCGAGGAGTCCTCTACTCGACTTGCTCTGTTTTCGTCGTCTGTTGGTTAGTTTTTGCAGGTTTTGTCGACATGTTTTGTCGAGATCGAGTAAGCTACTCGAGATCGAGGAGCCTTCCGGTCGATTTCGAGAGGATTCTGGGACTAATTAGGTGAGCGCTGACAAGCTTTCTCGTGGATTCGATCTGTAATACCCTACAACTACGGTGGGAAGGATTCTTGTAATTTATTTGATTGGACAGGGAGTCGGCTCGCTTTTATATTTTGATTTATATTTTGCATACTAGTTTCCCTCCACAACAAATTTTGGCGTTGTTGCCAGAGTAGCAATCAATCGCGCCCTTTTTAGTTTCTTTTTACTCCTTTGTATTTGTTTTTGTTTTTCAGGTGCATGCGATGAACTGATCGCACACCTATCGACCCAATTCTCGAACCAGAACGCTTCTTCCACCTTAGACAAAGGCTAAGGAGGATGTGAAAAACCGACAATGAGAATGAGGTCCAACTCACACCAGCATAAGAGCTTGAGCAACTCCGCTGTTAGATAGAATAGTTCACCACCAGAGAAGTAGAGCACGCCCGACGAGAGGCGGAATATAGACAGAACCACAACGGTGGGAAGCGAGGGTTCATCACGAGGTCAATGCCTGCAGGGAACTCGAGGAACAATATCATCACATCCCTGCAAATGCAAAGGAGTACATGCACCCTACTCTGGAAGTTCCAGAATAGCCAATCGTTCTCCCGCGCGTCAATTTTGAAATTCGTCTTTCCTTTATTTATGAAATTAGACGGAACCAATTTTATGGGAAACCAAATGAATGCCCTTTAGAGTATGTTACAATTTTTCTCGATTTGTGTGAAGCTATTGCAAATGATGCTAATCTAGAATATCTTAAACTAAAGGCTTTCCGTTGGTCTCTTGCAGGATTAGCTTCACAGTGGCTCGAGGGTTTGCTTGCACAATAAATTCGCACTTGGAATGAACTGCAAGACTTGTTTCTTACCAAGTTCTTTCCTTCTGCAAAAACAGTTGTACTCAGATAACAAATCACGGCTTTTAGACATAAGCCAGTGGAGACATTAGCACAAGTCTGGGAGCGCTACAAAAGGCTTCTGAAATCCTGTCCTACGCACAGGCAGCTACCATACGGGATCTAGGAGATCATCTTCAACTGCCTGGATGCACCTACCAAGGAGCGGATCAACAACTACACTTCCTATAAGTATCTCGAGTAAACCCCATGGCGTGCTTGGGAGACAATTTAGACGCTGGCCAACTATGACAACACGTATGGTACTTCTGCGGCCTCCAAGGAAAGGTTTGAAACGCCTGGCCCATCTATGCCATTATATGTGTCACCTAAGGAAGTTAATCTGGACGTCAGGGAACAATTCCACAATGACCAGGTATGTCGTCTTACCAAGCAGGTTAAATTCTTGTCTAAAGATAAACCTTGGTTGGAATGTGGGTCGGTGAGGTACAACACTATTGCGTGCCCACATGGCGATCAAGTACTCATAGAGGAAACCAACGAAGAGGCACGTTACGCGGGAGGACATTTCTCAGGGCAACATCACCAACAGCAGAACTGGAGTCACTATCGCTAGCCCCAGCATCAAAGAGATCCCCCGTCTTACAGAGCTCCTGGCCACCCTGACAAATAAGGTAGGAAAGATGATCTGCATCTTATACTTGAGGAGATGCGGATGAATCACACCGACAACAAGCAATCCATCAATTCCATCCACACTCACCTGCACGACATCAACTCTAGACTTGGGGAGATAGACATCTAGCGGAAAACCATGGAGACCCAGATTGGTCAACTGGAAACATCCGTCCCTAAACAATCAGGTACGCTCCCTTAATCTTCTGAATCTAACCCTAAGGGTAAATCTGCAGGACAGGTGGCCGATATGAATATTAGGAGTGGGCAACAGACACACACGCCCGAACAGAACATAGAAGGAGAGGTTGCAGGAGACTATTCAACGTCGAGTAAACCAGTCGACGTCGACCAACATCTACTCGATGTCGAGGAGTCTGTAGTCGACGTTGACCAGAACTCGGCGCCAACCCCGAAGTCGAGCAATCCAGTCGATGTCGAGGACCCCACAAGCGAGGTCGACCAACCAGTAGCCGATGTCGACCACACTCTTGCCCCGCAGAAGAAGAAGAAGCTGTCATTCCCGATGAAATCTTCAAAGGATCTAGCAGTAAAGAAGTTTCAACGGTTCGTGAGGATGCTTCAGAGGTTCAACGTTACAATCCCTTTAAAAGAATCTCTTCATGAGATGTCGTCATACCTAAAGTTCCTCAAGGAGATTCTGAGCAAGAAACGATCAATGGCTGAGATCGCAGAGGAGTGTAGCAAAATGGACCAAACAGAGAAGAGGCCAGATCCAGGTAGGTTCCCTATAACCATTGGATTTGGTCAATATAAATTTATTGCCTTATTTAACATGGGAGCCAGTGTGAGTATAATGCCTTTATTAATCTGGTCTAAGATTAAGATTGGTACTTTGGAGCATGTGGATGCGAAACTCTATATGACGAACAACACGGTTGTCATCCCAACATGCATGGTGGACGATGTGCCTGTAAAGGTAGGTAAGTTATTTGTCCCTACTGATTTTCTAGTAATTGATATGGGAGAGGACCCTGCTTGTCTAATCATTCTAAGAAGGCCCTTCTTAACGACGGTGGATGCCAACTTAAGCGTAAGGAAGGGAGTGCTCACATTCAACATCAGCGATGAGGTAATTGAGTACTCTTTTAATAAAACTAAAAGGTATACATGTCCTGTGGAGGAGGTCCAATCAATCCTAGCCAGGTACATCACTTGCGGGAGCCCAAGGTAAGAAATATGACCCCCGAGGAGCTGGAGAAGAGAGATATGGAACCTGAGGTGGAGGAAATCATATCAATCCTGAACAAGGAGATAAAGAATCTACTCGACATTGACCAAGGTAAGTCGATGTTGACTAACTACTTTTCAGATGCTTTTCCAGGTCTTAAGTATGGGGTCGATGTCAACCAGAAGTACTCGACGTCGAGTATTTTAGTTAACATCAACCAGATCTAGAGCCCTCTATCGACTGCACCTTCATCGAGCAACCTACCCGGAGCCGAGCAGTACTTGACGTTGACTAGTCCCCCACATCGACCTCCCTACCTCCGTCGAGCAAGCCATTAGATGTACAAAGTTACTAAACGTCGAGTACCCATACTCGATGTCGAGTACCCATACTCGATGTCGAGTACATCCCGAGGTCCCTAATTCTGATTATGCAAAGGTAAGCCAAGGTAAGGACATCTGTTTCCCTATTTCAATCAAAGATTTATCTATACATGGGAGAGGTTTGCCTTGGTATGTGCGCTTATGCAGGGTTTCCAATGACGATCCTAAGGAGTATGAAGTCGGAGACAAGGTCTATGTCTCCAAATCTAAGAATCATTGGTTGCCTAATAAGTTCAAAAACAAAAAGATGAGACCCTTCACGGTGCACAAGATCCATTCTAGAGGACTGCAACTGATGGAAAAGATTGGAGTCTTATTTGAGGCCCAAGCCACATGGGCGCTGCAGATGCCACCATGAGCTTTTGGAGAATAAGTCGGCCTAGCGACTATAACGTCTAGAGCTTGTAATAAGACAATCCGTTTTTAGGATTTTAAGACATTTTTGCTTTTGGTTTTGAGACATTATTTCTGAATTTTGCTATTGTGGATATTATATGTATAACGAAGGCTTGTAGGTATGAAAAGTTACAGAAGTACTCGACGCCGAGTACTCTACTCGACGTTGACCACCCATGATGAGAAACGGAGCCTGTGGTCGAGGAAGGATCACCCTGAGGCTTCACCTATACTCGAGATCGAGTGGATCTAGTCGATGTCGACTAGTCTCCTTGAGATCGACCACTTCTGCAGCGACTTCAGCACCCGATTCCGATGTTCTGCACATCTGTCTAGTGAGTTTCTTTCTTTACCCTTGTTTTTATAAAGTGAGGACATTGTAAACTTTAAGTATGGGGTGGAGGGAGGGCTTACTTGATGCATATTTGACTTTATTTGACCATATGTGTGCATATTTATGGTTTGTTTCTCGAATTGCTATTTTAGAATTCATTATCAATATTTATCAATCTAAGTGCTTATATACATGTTTTCCAAAGTTTATAAAAAATCACCCCTATTGAAAAAGTTTGAATAGTGTCATGGAACTTGTATTGAACTCGACGATGCAAAATTTGATTCATTAGAGATATAGCATGAAATTGCCTAGTAAAGGGAAGTCACGATGAAATGTATTATTTCTTAAAAACCATGAAAGGAGGAAAATTGATGTTGCTTTTTCCATGTTGCACAATAAGAAGATGGAGGACTTTATATTTTCCATATAATGCCCATATTTTGATATTCCCATCATATCTATGCTTATGCATCACAGAAGCCATATTTATGCCTTATTTCATATATTGCTTCATATGATCTAAATATTGCCCATTCTTTACCTTATTCCATCCGGGGACTATGTTGAGAATGATGTCACATTATGGAGATTATTATATGGTGTTTGTGTTTTTATATATCATCAATGGAGTTTGGCAAGAAAGTTTCAAAGATATGGAAAATTTAATGAGTGAAAGAAAATCCGGTCACCTCAGGAGATAAAGGTAGATCGACCCTGCCTGCATTCAGATAATAGTTCCGTAGGATGGGATACCAAGGTGAGGAGTCTGAAGCACTAAGTATCCGGAGCCATTCATGACACCCATGTTTGCGACTCCACGAGATGGCAATGCTGAGGTTAGAGAGGTAAAATCATAATATTGAAAAAAGCAATGAGTGAATGAGCGAAAGGTAAGAAATCAAAAGAAAAAGAAATGTGGTATGAAATATTGGAAAGTACTCCATTTTCCCGAATCATTAGCACCACATGGCCAAAATTTGCCCACCTTTAGCCTTTTACCAATCTACTCCTTATTGAGTTCAAATAAAGTCCTCTTGATTATCGTTGCTTTGTCACGCATGAATTGTTTTTGCATAACCCTTCTTTTGTGCGCGAAGTTGCTTTTTATTCATCAAAATGAATTTGTGACATTAGTACCTTCTCGAGGATGATAATTGATTGCAGGGACATATGTCAATGAATCTAATATGTTGAGAGTTTTGATTTCTTCCCCTGAATGACCATTGAAAGTACTGCTTGAGGACAAGCAAGCTTAAGTATGGGGTGTTTGTTGTGCACCTAATTTGCCATGTTTTACATTGACTTTTATATCGATTTCTACATACATTTCATGCATTTGGGTTAGAGTAGTACAAAATATGTGTAGTTTATGCTTATTTGCCCAATTATGGAGTCTACAGAAAGTTCGAGATCAAACAGAAGTCGAACCATAACACATCGAGTAGAAGAGAAGAAAAGAGCACTCAACAAGGTCCAGTCGATGTCGACCACTCTGGTCGATGTCGAGTAACATGGTCGAAATTTACCCAATCGATCACGTGACGAGCAGAGTCACACTCGAGGAGTACAAGACTACTTGACGTCGAGTGGATTACTCGATGTTGAGTACTCGCCGAGGACTAGAATCTACCCGAGTGATGTCCACTAAAGTGACCATGTCTTTATATACATTTTAGCTCCTTATTCTATATACTTTGCATATTTCGGGTTGAGAATATGTTGAATTTATTTAATATATGCTTATTTGCAAGAAATAGAAGTCAACATAAGTTTTGGTTTAATATTGCAGAATTTGGAGCCATTCCGGGACGAAACCAAGGGACGGGATTCTACTCGATTTCGACCAGGCCTTAGTCGAAGTCGACTACAGCGGAGGCAGACTTGATCAAGGACAGAAGAAGAAGACAATAAGAGCACGATCCATACTCGACGTCGATCACACCGTACTCGAAGTCGACCACACCTTACTCGAGGTCGACTAGAAACGGGCGGTTATCCCAGCTCGACGAGGAGAAGCACTCGACAAACTGAAGATTACTCAAAGTCGAGTACAAGCTACTCGAAGTCGACCAAACTCTACTCGAAGTCGACTACGCGATTTCGAGCCGCGAGTCCGTTGGGCCAATCCGAGGTCGAGTTGAAGACTTGGGCATGAAGGAAGATCGATTTCATCCTATTCTATCAAGATCTATCTATGAATAGAAGGATTTATCAACCACAAGAAGATATTTAGATATTTTAGTTATTTTCCTTTTTAGATAAATATTCCTTTTATTGAAAGTTTTATCTTTTGAAATTAGATAGAATTTTCTTCCTTGAATAGCAAGGATTGGAAGCCTATAAATAAAGCCCATGGGGCTAGTTTTTATTCATTGAATCTTAGAATGAGAAGTAGGAGAGAGGGAGAGAGTGGAGGCCAAGAGGAGTTTGTGAAGCGAGAGCGGAATTGGCTTCCTTTGGTTGTAAGCTCTGTTTAGTTTAATTTAATGCAAGAAGTTTCTTTTCAATCAATGATGTCTTCAATTATGATGAAGAACGAGTAGTCCACCCACTTCTAGGGTCGGGGAGAGCCCGACGATATCCATGCATGTTTGAGGTAAAGATCCGACCTTTTATGTGTTTGTTACCTTCCATGTTAACAACTTGGATTATAAACATAAAATCGGTAGATACAATTAGGGTTTCTTGAAAGAGTTGTTTTATTGATGGAAAAGGCGAAAGCTTAATCCTTCGATGCAATTGCATGATTATTTCTTTGTCTTGCCCTAGGCATGTTTGGTTATCGTTGTTGCAAACCCCGATCTTGGAAGTCTTTTTCATACATTGTTTAAATTCGAGATTTGCATTCGTTTAGTTACTGTTGCCTACTCGACTTCGACCACCCCTTGGTTGACGCCGACCACTAATTTCTCGATCGAGCAAGATCGTTGTTGCTTGTGTCTCTGCAGTACTACGACCAGACTTACTCGACGTCGAGTAAGGCTAGTCGACGTCGACCACCACCCAACATCTTCTGTTGCTCGAAATCGAGTGTACTGACCCCTGTCGACTACCACCTATTCAAGGTCGAGTACACTGTGGTCGATCACCATTTGTGAGATTCTTCCGCTGCCTGAGATCCGCTGACGTGCTTCCTGGAGGATCCATTGTCGTTGCTGAAACCTTTGGTCTCCCATGTAGCGATTGGGACCCCCTGCATAAGCTGCCTCTTCGTGGTCTTCTGCCAGCCTGACTTGTTCAGTGTGTGGGCACTCGGTAGTGGTTTGCCTTTGTAATCCGCATTCAATACAAGGCTGGTTGACAGAAAGATACTTCACTTGTCTGAGGAGCTTCTTATTCTGATCTCTGTAGTACTGCTCCCTTACATCTAGATCAATCTCCTTAGGGGCTCATAGAGGGGCATGGATGGTGTTGGCCTGGCGTAGGGGTTCTCCTCATAGGTGGCTGGAGTCCCATATTTGTTGTCATAATTGGTCAGCTTGTTGAGAGCAGCCCATGCGTCAGCAGGCGGCATTGTCAAATACTCATAGTGAGTATATGTGTTGATTCTGTCCTTTGCCGCCAAGTCCAGAGAATTGAAGAAGATCTCTTGAACTATGCAGGGATGTTGTCCATGCGTTGGGCATGATCGCAGTAGATCCTTATAGTGTTCCCAAGCCTTAGCCAGCGGCTCCCCAGGCTGTTGTTTGAAAGATGTGATCTTCTGGCAAAGGAGCGCTGTCTTAGAAGGAGGAGAGAATTTATTGAGAAACTCCTGCTTTACTTGAGCCCGTGTCGTGAGGGATCGTGGTTTCAGTCCTTCTAGCCACTTCAATGCAGGACCAGCCAGAGACCAACGGAAAGCTTTCATCTGGATGTACTCCAAGGTGGTACCTTCAGCAAGAGTACGACACATGTCAGTAAAGTTGGTAATATGCCGCAAAGGGCATTCATTAAATCTACCATGAAAAGCATGACTTTTAATTTCAGTAAGGAATTGAGTGTGAATTTCATAGTTATTTTCAGGGATTAGAATGGCCGATTCAGGCACGACGAAAGTCGGGTGCATATAATCCTCTACAGTGGTTGGGTATAGGGCAAGCTTAGCTTCTGCTTGTTCCCTTCCTGCTTTCTCAGCGGCGATAGCAGCACCTTTAGCGGCCAGTTCCCTTGTAAGCCTCGCAATCATCTGTTCCTGTGTTTCTGCGGCTGCCATGGCTCTTTTTAGCTTAGCTTGGATGTGTAAGCGGCGTTCCGGATCGTCTAAGCCGTCAAACTCAGGTGGTTGACCAGAACGGCGCATACACCTGCGAAGTAACTTAAAAGAAAAGTGAGATCTGACTACCTAAGGCGCGAATGATAGCTTCCCCGGCAACGACGCCAATTTGTTGTAAGAGGAAATCAAGTTCAAAATATAATAAAATAGATCAAACCAGATTCGTGCCCCGGCAAATAATTACAAGACTCCCTCCTTATGCAGTAGTGGAAAGTCAGGATCGATCCAAGAGGAAACGTGTCAGCGAATCTCAGGCAGCTGTAAATCTCACAGAAAAGCAAACAGAAAGACAAAAAGAAAAGAAACAAAGACAGAAATAACTAATGAAAGCAGAAACAAAAGCAAAGACAGAAGCTTGTCGATCTCGACAAACAAGTACTCAAGATCGACTAAAGATAGTGACGACATAAACTTCAGAATCGACAACAGAAACTCGATCTCGCCTAACTCTACTCGATCTCGAACAACAGTACTCGAGATCGATTAAGGCTTTTCGAGATCGACTACAAAACAGAAACTTGTAAATTGCAACTTCGAACACAGAATCGCAGATTTCGGAAGAAATAAATCAATATACTAAAGAACTTCCAAAGCCAGGGTATCAACACCACAACGATAACCATGCAAAGTAACACATAAAGGCATAAAAGATCATGCTTTCCATCAAATAACTTTCGTTATTAACAAATAGGAATATAGAGGCTTTCGCATAAACCCTAATTGTTACTAATCCTTTTAACATAATTAATCCAAGTTGCATTAAGATCACTTTCGCTTCAATAACACAAACAAGGATCACCTTCAACTCTCGCAAAAGAATCATGCTCATAGGGATAGAAGACGAATTGCATAAAAAGATTGTACCTTTACCGCATCACCTTACATGGCCACCGTCGGGCTCACCCCAGCCCCAGAAGTGGGTGGACTACTCGCTCTTCATCGCAATAGCAGACATTGATGTATGAAAAGAAACTTGCATTAAACTAAATTCAAAGTCTTTACAATCCCGGCACTCCAACTTTCGTTGAACGCCAAAACCCTACAACCTTTGAACTCCTAAACCGTCTCTGTGGAACTACTTCTCTAACTTGTGAATTGAATGAATCTAAAATCAGCCCCATGTGCTTTATTTATAGCCTTCTAATCCCTGCTATTCAAGGATAGAAATCTCTATCTATATCTACTTCTAATTATCTAAAGGCTTAAAGATAAATAAATGCAATAAAGGAATTAAATCCAAATAGGGAAATTATATCTAAAATAGGTAAATCTTCTATGTGTTGATAGGAGTTGATAGATCTCGGCCAAACTCGGATTCCTTTGGCTCCAAGGACTCCCAAACCGCGTAGGACAGCAAACCGCGTAACGCGGCTCTGGACACCTCTCCTCGATCTCGACCAAGTTTACTCGAGATCGAGTAACTCTGGCGTCGACTATGACTTGGCTGGGCGTCTCGGGTTGCTGTTGGTCGATCAAGCTCGGCCAGGTGCTGATGGGTTCCTCGATATCGACAAAGGTCCTCGATATCGAGTAACCATCTCGACTTCTGTGTGGCCTAGTGTTGTCGAGGACTCTTCCCTAACACTGGCTGGGATTGGCGCAGACGATCTTGTCGATATCGAGTTGTGTACTCGATATTGAGTAAAGTGGTGCTCGGTGTCTCCGTCCTCGGCTTCTCGACTTGGCACAGCTCCTCGACTCCGGACATGGCATCAGGGTTTGTCGATCTCGATCAGTTTACTCGAGATCGAGTAAGGCTTCCGGAGTCGGGTTGCTTCGTCTCTCATCTTCTCGATCATGCTCTGCTCGACCAGGTGTGCTCGGATATTCTTTATCGAGATCGAGTAAGTTAACTCGAGATCGAGTAAAGCTGGGCTCTGGCTTGACTCGTCCTGGTTCCACTGCTTCTTGACCTTGGACTTCTGTAGTTGATTTTCGAGCATTTCCAACCTTTCTTAAAACTGTTGTAATTTGTCTCGAATTCTGCGAAATTAAACAGAAACTGGTGTAGATTCCATAATTTGGCAAATAAACAAAAACTACATAGATTCTGTATTATCTCATCACAAATGCGTGAAATGTGTGCCGAAAACGATATAAAAGCAACTATAAAACATGGCAGATTCAGCTCACAACAGGATTATGTTGAGAATGATGTTACATTATGGAGATATTATATGGTATTTGTGTTGTTGTTATCATTATTGGAGTTTGGTAGGAAATTGAAAATTTTATGGAAAATTTAACGAGTTAGAAAAAAATCTGGTCACCTCAGGAGATAATGGTAGATCGACCCTGCTCGCTGAGATAATAGTTCAGTGAGATGGGACACACAGGCGAGGAGTCCAAAGCACTAAGTATCTAGGGTCATTCATGACACCCATGTTTGCGACTCGCGAGAAGGCAGTGCTGAGGTTAGAGAGGTAAATGAATTATATTGAAAATAAGCATTGAGTGAATGAGGGAAAGGTGATGAATCTTATGAAGAAGGAATGTGGAAATTCAATTTGGAAGTACTCTATTCCCCGGATCATTAGCACCACATTGCCAAAAATTGCCCACCTTTAGCCTTTTACCTATCTACTCCTTATTAAGCTTAAATAAAGTCCTCTTGATTATTAATGCTTTGTCACATCAATTGTTTTTACATAAACCTTCTTTTGTGAGTAAATGTTGCTTTTAATTTCACATGCATGGATTTGTGGCACAAATACCTTTTCGATGATGGTAATTGATTGCAGGGACATATAAGAAATGAATCTATGATTTTGAGAGTTTTGAATTCTTCCCCTGAATGACCATCCAAGTTATTGCTTGGGGACAAGCAAGCTTAAGTATGGGGTGATTTGATGTCCACTAAAGTGACCATGTCTTTATATACATTTTAGCTCCTTATTCTATACACTTTGCATATTTCGGGCTAGGAATATGTTGAATTTATGTAATATATGCTTATTTGCAAGAAATAGAGGTCTACATAAGTTTTGGTTTAATATTGCAGAATTTGGACCATTCCGGGACGAAACGAAAGGACGGGATGCTACTCGACTTCGACCAGGCCTTACTCGAAGTCGACTACAGCTGAAGCAGACTTGATCGAGGATAGAAGAAGAAGACAATTAGAGCACGAGCCGTACTCGACGTCGACCACACCTTACTCGAGGTCGACTAGAAATGGGCGGTTATCCAAGCTCGACGAGGAGAAGCACTCGACAAGCTGAAGATTACTCGAAGTCGAGCACAAGCTACTCGAAGTCGACCAGTCTCTACTCGAAGTCGACTACGCGATTTTGGGATGCGAGTCTGTTGGGCCAATCCGAGGTCGAGTTGAACACTTGGGCATGAAGGAAGACCGATTTCATCCTATTATATCAAGATCTATCTATGGAGAGAAGGATTTATCAACCACAAGAAGATATTTAGATATTTTAGTTATTTTCCTTTTTAGATAAATATTCCTTTTATTTAAAGTTTTATCTTTAGAAATTAGATAAAATTTCCTTCCTTGAATAGCAAGGATTGGAAGCCTATAAATAAAGCTCATGGGGCTATTTTTTATTCATTGAATCTTAGGAAGAGACGTATGTGAGAGAGAGAGAGAGAGAGAGAGAGAGAGAGAGTGGAGGCCAAGAGGAGTTTGTGAAGCGAGAGCGGAATTGGCTTCCTTTGGTTGTAAGCTCTGTTTGGTTTAATTTAATGCAAGAAGTTTCTTTTCAATCAATGATGTCTTTAATTATGATGAAGAGCGAGTAGTCCACCCACTTCTAGGGTCGGGGCGAGCCCGACAATAGCCATGCATGTTTGAGGTAAAGATCCGACCTTTATTATGTTTTGAGCAGCTACTACCTTTTATGTTTTTGTTACCTTCCATGTTGGAAAAGGCGAAAGCTTAATCCTTTGATGCGATTGCATGATTATTTCTTTGTCTTTCCCTAGGCATGTTTGGTTATCATTGTGGCAAACCCCGATCTTGGAAGTCTTTTTCATACATTGTTTAAATTCGAGATTTGCATTCGTTTAGTTACTGTTGCCTACTCGATATTCGACCACTCATTGGTCGACGTCGACCACTAATTTCTCGATGGAGCAAGATCGTTGTTGCTTGTGTCTCTGCAGTACTCGACAGGCTACTCGACTACGACCAGACTTACTTGACGTCGAGTAAGGCTAGTCGACGTCGACCTCCACCCAGCGTCTTAAGTTGCTCGAAATCGACTTTACTGACCCCTGTCGACTACCACCTAGTCGAGGTCGAGTACACTGAGGTCGATCACCATTTGTGAGATTCTTCCGCTGCCTGAGATCCGCTGACGTGTTTCCTCGAGGATCGATCCTGACTTCCTGCTGCTACATCATGAGGAGGTCTTGTAATTATTTATGTGGGCATGAATCCGGTTTGATTTATATTTCTATATTTTAAACTTGATTTCCTCCTTACAACACCGAGCTCGAGTGCAATCCGAGAAGAAACAACGCTACTCGACGTCGAGTACTTATACTCAATGTCGAGTACTCACTGGCGCCAAACCGAGTTGAGAACGAGTGGAGTCCGAGCATTGTGGGTTACTTGCAAGCAAAGTCACAAGATATTCTATAAATTCAAGTGAAGATCTATCAAGAGAAAGAAGATTTATCCACTTTAGATATCTTTAATTATTTTAGAGATTTATTTGTTTTAATCACAAGTTTTATCATTAAGCTTTAGATAGATAGACATAGATAGAGATAGAATTGTTCTCTCCTTGACTTGCAAGGAATTGAACACTATAAATAAGGCTTTAGGGGCTGATTTTAGAGAACATCCAAGCCACAAGCAATTGTGTTCCCCTATAGCGACTTAGAGAGATAGTTTAGAGAGCTTGGAGCTGATTTGAGTTGGAGAAAGCGAGAGCCGAATTGGCTTTGATTGGTTGTAAGCTTTATTTCCTTTTATTAATGCAAGTTAGTTTCCTTTTATTATTGATGGTTGTTTCTATGATGAAGAGCGAGTAGTCACCCAATTTCTAGGGTCGGGGTGAGCCCGACGGTAACCATGTAAGGTAATGCGAATAGGTACAATCTTTTAATGTGATTTCATCTTCTATCCCAAATTGCATGATTCTTTTGCGAAAGTTGAAGGTGATCCTTGTTTGTGTTATTGAAGTGAAAGTGATCTTAACACAACTTTGATTAATTATGTGAAAAAGGGTTAGTAACAACTAGGGTTTATGCAAAAGCCTCTATTTTCTTAATTGTTAATAACGAAAGTTATTTGATGAAGGGCATGATCTTTTATACCTTTAGCATGAATCTTATATGGTTATCGTTGTGGCGTTGAAACCCCGATTCTAGGAGCTTTTATATTATTTAATTAATTCCCACAAACTTCGTGTTCTGTCTATCTTTCTTTTATTGGAAAAAGTTACGGTTTTTATTCTGCAATACACTCGACATCGACTGACCCTACTCGACATCGAGTAGTCTGGTCGACATCGAGGAGTCCTCTACTCGACTTGCTCTATTTTCGTCGTCTGTTGGTTAGTTTTTGAAAGTTTTGTCAACATGTATTGTCGAGATCGAGTACTCTACTCGAGATCAAGGAGCCTTCTGGTCGATTTCGAGAGGATTCTAGGACTAATTAGGCGAGCGCTGACAAGCTTCCTCATGGATTCGATCTGAATACCCTACCACTACAACGGGAGGGATTCTTGTTATTTATTTGCTTGGACAGGGAGTTGGTTTGCTTTTATATTTTGCATACTAGTTTCCCTCCACAATAATGTCCCACTTGCTACCTTTGTGAGAGGAGAGTCTAGCCGGGAAAAGGCTTCGGATTCTGACACTGAGATGAGTTATGCCCCCTTTTTCCTCTTATGGTCACTATTCTTATGAGTTGGATGAGATTCATCAGCTATAGTTGGCTCAAAGCATGGACTCCAGACGCTACCACCATGATCTTCGCCAGTGCCGGGATGAGATATTCCAAAGGCAGGAGAAGCATACCTATGCTATCTCCGGACTTCAGAGCAACTTCGACTTATTCTTCCAGCTGTTCCAGCAGTATTACCCGTTCTAGCCGTCGCTGCTGTCGTGAGGGAGTATGTTACCTTCCTTACACTTCGTCTATTTATTTTCTGTATTGTCCTTCATGTTTTGACATTGAGGACAATGCAACCTTTAATTGTGTGGGAGGGGTTTTATGAGTTGTTTTATGATTTCTTGGGTTGTTATTGAGACATTTGTTGTACTTTCCGTGGATTTCACTGTACTTTTGTTAGTTTGGTGTTGGTCTATACTTTGATTTGGATATTTCTGTTGTTTTGATGTTTGGATATTCGTACCTTTATGTTTGGAGGGCATATGTTTGGATATTCTCTCTTTAATTATCGTGTCTATGTCTTGTGTTTGGAGTTTCTGTCTTTTCAAAAAAAAAATTACTATGATTGCCTAATATGTCATTATTCAAACAACCATCTTGGTTGAGCGAAACTTTGAGCTTTTGATGGCATGAACTTGTAAATCCTACAAAAGAGTTTAAATGTCTAGCCTTGTTTGCTTTTTTGAAAATGTTTTCTTATGAGGGATGATTTGGGGGTATAATTGAGCATGTATGATCGAGATAGAAGTGTGATTGAAGTCCTACACCCTTGTGAGCTTTTTTTTAGCCTTATTGGAATCATATAATTCCTTTTGCTTTTATGTGTGATTTACTCTCCATATGTTGCTACCTCCTGATATTGACTTCATTATCTATTGTCAAAGCCGACTCACATATTTGTTGCTTGCAGAAATTTATGCTTTTATGTTATACATTTGGCTTTAGTTGCTTGTGAGCTTTGAGTAAAATAAGGTGGCAATGGTTGAGACACTTAGTAACCGGATCTACGCATGGCACCAATGGGTATGGTTTTTGTAAAATGGTGTCCAAAGCTATCCACTAAGGAAGGAAGCTTGATCATTGAGTAACCGGGTTCATTCATGTTTGCAACTCGCGTCAAAACATGTTCAAGTGGACTTTATTCAAGTAAGTTGATGTGTTGATAGACTGGGGTCATTCATGACACCCATGTTTGCGACTCGTGTAAGGAATACACCAAAGCTGAAAGAAAGAAAATGAAAAAAAAAAGAGAAAGAAAAGCCAAGAAAAGAAAAAAAAAAAAGATAAGACCTAGAGCCAAGTTGTTTATTCTTATGGTTTTTCCACAAGTAATGGCATTTCAGTGGAGATTTGATTATATTGTTGTCAATTTCTATGAGCTTAATGTATTTTGGATTGAGTTGAGAGTTGTTCTTCAAAGCCTAAACACACATGAGTTTGAGTGAAACACATGTTCCTGGTAAGGTTGGATGTTTTCTGCTTCTAAATGCTCTGATCATTAAATACATGCGACGATGTTTGCCACTTGATCTCATTTTCCTTGAAAGTTTGTGTTTTGGTTTAATTTTGTAAGGCTATGGCATGCTTGATGAATTCGTAGGTATAGGTTGCTTTTATTGGTCGCTCGAGGACTAGCGAAGCTTAAGTGTGGGGGAGTTTGATAATGCGTATTTTATATAGGCATTATAGGTAGTTGTTAGTGAGTTTAGGATAGCTTATTTCATGTTTATTTGAGTAGTTAGATTCAGTAGTGTTGAGTCTTGCAAATTTGGAATCTACGCTCTTTTTTTGTTTATTTGCATATTTATGCCCCGATGCTGGAAGGACGCATCTATGGCTTGCCAAGGATGAATTTGGAGAGCTAGGAACATGAGGAAACATGTGAAGAAGGCAAGAAAGAGGCGTGGAGGAAGTTAGCTTGGGTTCGGAAGATAGAAATTAAAGAAGATCGCTACTGATGAGACGATACCCGCCGCCTGATGCACGACGCCCGTTGTCCGTGCCGATACGGAATAATTATTCTGTCTTTTGGAAACTAATTAGGTTAAAGTTATTTATTATATTTTGGCCGACTTTGGCATTATGTAGGAGTTTTGAGAAGAGACCTAATAGAGAGAGAACTCCTATGGAGATATTGAGAGGAAGACTTTCCATGAGGAACTAAACCTCTTTTGTTTCGCTTGCAAGTCAGAGATATGGTTATATGATTTGTGAGACTTAATATCTGTCTATTCTAAGTTTGATTGATTCAATGTCTTTGTTTTTTATTGTTTGATTGCATGCATTCCCTCTTGATTGGCCACCTTGACGGAATTTGCTTTCCTGCTAAAGGTTTGATTAACCGTTGCAAGTTAATTGGATTAGTAGCACAACACAACTAATTGATCCTCTGAAAGCATCGATTGTGTGTGTAAGACATTGACAATTCTACTTTATCAATTATACCAATTAGGGTTAGGGAGTTGTGCCCCTGTCTTTGGTGGTTTGTGTTATTGATATTGTTAAATTGCTTAGGGTTGGAGTGATCCGCCATTAGATGAATCAAACAAGGAGAGATAGATAGAGTCAAGGATCAAAGACATAACCATTGTTGATGAATTGTAGGGTAAACAATCTCATTCATAATTATCACCAATTCACCATTATTACTTTTGCCAAGTTCAGTTGTTTTGATATTAAATCGCTCTTTGATATTGTTCTTTACTGATAGCGACTTGATAGACATGAAATGTATTCTTTATGTAGGATCGAACCCTTACTATTCCACTATACTAGTTACTAGGTTGCTAGTTGAGTTGTTGGTTTGGGTTATTCTTTTTGGTGTTGTAGAAAGGTAACGACACTCTGCACCATACTAGTGCTCATGAGCTGCCTAAAAACCCTTGATTTCGTGCTTAAGATGCAAACAACGAATCTTCAGAATATAGAAACAAATATCCTTCGAATAAGGATCGACCTCCATGTGCTTATTTATTCCGGTAGGCACCAATTCTTCCCCGGTGGGCACTGGACCTGGCGAGCGCTTATGTGCCCTGTATTCGTGGGTGCCTTTACCGATCTGGAGCCGGACCTTTGGCGGCGGGCGCCAATATTTTCAACCTTCATGGTGATGTAGATCTTGTTGAGAATTTTCCAATGCATGGTCATAATAGGCGATTAGAGATCCGAGGCCCTAGGAAATTGCATTTTGAGCTCAGCTCGCCGCACGGACAAATTTTGCGGCTCACTATCATTTCAGCTCTTAGACTTTGATTACTTGCTCCATTTCTCCTCCTCTTAAATTGAATCTTTCTTGGAATGTTCTAGCTTTCCTTAGCTCCATTTTCTCCATGACTTATCCAACTTTTGAGCTTGGATCTTATGATCTGCAAACAAGCACTAAAAGCAGTAGCTTTCGAACTTCGACTATAAAAGTATAGAGTTGCAACTTAGCTATGAAAACCTATCTAATGCAACCTAAAGCTAACTAGATAGTCTATACAAAATATACATTATCAAACTCCCTAATACTTAACCTTTCCAAATCCTAGAGGAAAGTAGAACGTACATTTTATGAATCATTCATCCCACATGCATAGTCCTTCATACATTAGCTTCATCAAAAGGAAAATCTCACATAAGTGAAAACATAAGTTAGGTAAACAAACATCATAGCATGTATTTGAGATATCAAATAGCCTGCAAACATTCATCTAACCTCACAGGGGAATATGTGTTTCTCTCTCTCTCTCTCTCTCTCTCTCTCTCTCATCTGATTAGGCTTTTAAGAACAACTCTCAACTCGATCCACTATACAAAAACCTACATAAGCATTGACATTTATATTACAAAATCTCCACCGGATACGTCATAGCAAATAAGAATCATCAAGAGATATTTCATTTGGTTGTTATGGGGCTTGGTTATTAAGAACATCAGGACATGAAGTTTATTTGGCTATGTGGTGCTTAAAATCCGGAAACTAAGATTCCTAAAATTCCAACATCAACAAAAAACTCAAAAAGATACATCAAGATTCTATGAAAATAAGCACAAACTCTCATATATAAAAATTCCATTAAGGCTCTTATTGGCAAGAAAAGTTACCTTATTTTAGCTATACTCCTTTCTAACTATATAAATGCATATTTTATTTGGTCATTTACAAGTGGTCTTAGGTGCATTAAGTATTCGTATTGCATGTTTAATAAGCTTATTCATATTCTTGGTCATTTGGTATTCTAAGTGCGGAATCTACGATTTCTAGTGTTTATTTGTAGGTTATAAGATCCGGCCTCGAAAGTTGGAGAAATAATGGAGCAAATGGACAAAGAAGAGCTACGGAACAAGAGCGAAAATGGAGAACATGAAGAAATCTCATCTTTAAGGTTATGAGAAATTCGAATTAGCTTATAAGGTCTTCATGAGAATCGCAATTCTTGGAAAGAGCTTTCCAACACATTTTCATATGCGTCAATCGCACAAAGAATGACTCCAGAAAGCGTTACAAGTTCAATTTGCCGAAGTTGTTAGCACTGTAAGAGCGGCGCCCGCGCCCTTTCCATGACGCTCACCGTCCTCTTCAGATCTGGATTTGCGACACACGACCCAATCTATCTTTATGGGAACTTTTATCTTCACTTATTCTAGGGTTCGACCGACGTAAGGAGGCCTATATTAGGTCATTTTCACTAGTTTTCATTCATTAACAATTCACCACTTTAGATTAAGAACACTTTAGAGGATTTGAGGTTGATAGATCCAAGGTACGTCATGAATACCTATGCTTCTCGTGGTTTTGTTTTCAATTCAAGACTTGGTTGGTTGAATCGTGAGACTTGATTTCTATATTATTTCCATGTTTATTTCATTGTCCTTGCGCTGATTTATGTTGTTAAGTTTTACTTTGATTCGCATATTTGTATAATTGCATCGTGCTAGGGTTTCAATTGATTCGCGAGAATAGTTAGAACCTTTTGTAGCAAGCATAATTGAGTGATTTTGCGAGGATGATCTTGATTGTGTAGGGTAATGACAGTTTCAGCGGCCTTTCTTCCGATAATTAAGGATTGTCATCTCCGCAAGGTATGTCAATCCCTATAAACTAAAATCGGAATAAAGATTGAATAAGTGGGAATTGAGTCAAGGATCGAATATAACCAACCATTGTTGCGAATTGTAGATGAAACCACACTCTTCTTCTATCTTTTATTCGCTCTTACTAACATTCATCATACTTCACCTATATTCCTTTATTACCGATTTCCTTTCGCATCCTCTCTTTATTTGTAAATTGATAAGTACACATTGCATTGAAATACTTGTTTCTCTGTGGGTTCCACCCCTTACTTATCCGCTATACTAGTTTACTAGTTAGTTTGTTAGTTTGGGTTATTTATTGGGCGAGGTAAAATCTAACGACGTTTCTCCTCTCGTCAAAAGTGGCGCCGTTGCCTGGGAACCAAGTTTATTTCTTTGTTTTGTGTATTTGTTGATTTTTGTTTATATATCTAACCCTTTTGTGAACCTATCTTACGGTTTACAACACCCCGCTACTAATTTTCTTCAAGATGTTGAGATTATATCAGGACCAAGGAGAATATTTTTACCATTACCTCACAAGAGTGAAAGACTTAGTGAATGAACGTGTTTCACAGGGTATCCATGATAACGAGCGAGATATGGTTCTTTGTGTTTATGAAGGCGTAAGTTCTAAAATGCTAGAACTTACCATGACATAGGTGACGATGGTTTGTGCAACCGAGGACTGTCAGGACCGTGGGATCTTTTCCACAACCTGGCTGACGAAGCATTAGAGGAAGTACGCAAGGAAGTGGCCGAGCAAAACAAGAAGGATGGTTGTTCTACAAAAGCGGCGCCCGCCGCCCCAAAATCGGCGCCCGCCGTCTCTGCAGACATCTCAGATACATGTGACGACGAGGTGGAAGAGCCTATCAAAGGTGATGATATCCTTTTGGATGGTGAAGTAGAAGATCTAGTGCGTCCTGACATGGAACCACATGAGATGACGCATGAGGTTTCATATGTTATGCCTTCTTCTCCATTCTCTATTATGTCTTCTTCTCCATCATATGTTATGTCATCTTCCCTATCATTGGATATGCCTATTTCTACATCACACGTTATGCCTCCTACTTCATTTGACGCACTAATATGTTTTGAGGACCCATATGTTTTAGTGCGTAATTCATCTGAGGCAAGCATCTCAATTGTGCCTATCAAAGCACCAAGTCCAGCGCCGATTTCTGTGGCTTCTGAGCAAGGTAATGAAACCTCTAACAATTTTGTGGATTATGGTGAATATTTGGATCCCTGGGAGCATTACTTCTATAAGACACAAGCGTAACTGTGTTGGTGGTCTTATATTCCATCTGGAGGTGATCGAACTAAGGTAAATAGGGGAGTGTCAATGCTTATCTACAAGGTATCCTTAATTGCTTATTTTCTCATGTTTAGTGTTCATTCAAATTTTGGTTGGGCACAAGAATTTGATTTGCTTTTAAGGGCTTTAACAATGTCTGAATAAGTCTTAAGAGAATGACAAAATAAACCGTCGAGTCTATGACGTTAACCAAGGACGCTTCTTGGGAGTTAACCGAAGATATGTTTCCTAGTTTGCAAGTTTTTCAATTCCTAGTTAGGTATTTAGTCTTTCAAATTCAATAAAATGATAGAGTTCCATTTAGATATATATTTTTGGAGGAGTCTTAACTTAACCATGAAATTTGCTTGATTGAATGACGGAATGGCATTCTGTACATCACGGCGCCCGCCTCCCCATCCACGGCGCCCACTACTCCACTATTCACAGACAGGCTCCGTAATTTGGTAACATTGGAAGATAGTGTCTTCTATCCTTTATTATTTTTTGATTTTTAGGTTAGTTTATATTTTCTATCTTATTTAGGATTATATATTTTCTATTTATCTATTTTAGGAGTAGATTTTATTCTTTCTATCTTTAGGATTAGATTTCTTTTTATTTTAGGTTAGTTTTATTTATCTTCTATCTATTCTATCTATCTTATGTTAGATTGTTTTATCTTAGGTTAGTTTCTATTTATCTTAGAATTAGAGTTTTATCCTTTTTATTATTTTATATTTCTTTTATTATTTCTAATATTTTTTATATTTCTTTTTCTTTTTGATAGGCGATACTTTCTTTTCCCATCTAACCATACATCCCATTTTCCTAATTTTGATCATTCAAAGCCTTTGCCTCCAAGCACACAAGAACCCTAATTTCTCTACTTGAATCTAAATTCCAAAACCTAAGCCTTGAGTTTCAATTAAAAAGCCTTTCTTTTCCCATCCATCAAACACATTCATCAATACCCTTTGACCATCAACTCCTGATCTTGAAACCAACTCCTGATCTTGAAAGAACAATTTGGAAGGAGTTTGGACGTTGGAACATCGATGTTGCAACTCGGATTCATGCTTCTGCACACACGGCGCCCGCCTCCGCCTCAGTGTTCCGAAATCGGTTGTCCGATGATTATAACCACCGCTACCATGATCAAGTAGGTTTCCCTTTTCCCTCACTTGTGATTTTATTTTAAATTTTGTCGTCTTTAGTTGATTTTCATTTAAAGATGATGAAGAGTTTAAGTGTGGGGGAAAAAGTAAAGTGATTTAGTTATTTAGATTAGTTCATGTTTAATTTTTTGTTTCATGTTTCAATTCTTAGTTATTTTATTTTATGTTATTTGTTATATAAAATGTCAAAATTGAAAAAAAAAATGAAAAATGTCAAAAACCCAAAAATATCATGCATTGCATAAATATGTGTTATTCAACTACCCATCTTGCAATGTTTGTCCTCTACTATATATGTTGGCATGATCATATAAATTCCATAGCATGTTTGGATTGTTTAGTCTTATCGCCTTAAAATGTTTTTCTTATGGATCATGATTTGGTGATGTAATTGAGCATGTATGATTGAGCTTGAGTATGATTGAAATCCTACACAATATGACCCTTGTGAGATTGTTTTTAGCCTTATTGGAATCAAAGAATTCCTCTTGCTTTTATGTGCGATTTACTCTCCTTATGTTTCTACCTCTTGATATTGCCTTCATTATCTATTGTCAAGACCGACTCACATGTTTGTTGCTTGTGGAATTTTTTGCTTTTATGTTTATATTTGGCTTTAGTGGCTTATTGAGCTTTTAGCATTGTTCCAAAAAACGGCCTGGGCGGCCGCCTAGACCCCGCCTAGACGCTGGCCGGTCCTTGACCTTCGAGCCAAGGAGCTTGGCGGGCTTGGCTTGGCAGAGAGCTAGCTTGGCGGGTTTCTGGGCGGGTCTAGGCGGTTTTGGGCGGGTATGGGCGGGTCTAGGCGGTTTTTGGTGGGTCTAGGTGGGTCTGGGCAGTTTAGGCGGTTTAGTTAAAAAAAGCAAATTCAAAGGTTTTAACCCAAATGAATATATAAAAGTCTAGAAGATTAATGTGCAACCATGATTATATTTTAAAATTTAAGTTTTATTATAAAACTTCTAGGTTGTTTTAGACTTTGATTATATTTTATATTATTATTTTTTTCCCGGTTGAACCGGAAGTGTTATGGTTTATGCTTATTGTCTTTGGAAAAGCTTGAACAATATGGACTATGAAGATTATCAAAGTCTATTAATTTATATAGCCTTTATTAGGTCTTTGACATGACTTACAAGTAAAAATACATGGTAAAATAAAAAGCCCGCCTAGACCCCACCTACTCCGCCTAGACCCTTGAACCCACCTCTCCGCCGAGCATCCGCCAAGCGTTTTTTGGAACATTGGCTTTTAGTGTGAAATAAAATGGAAATGGTTGAGACTCTTAGTAACCGGGTCTACGAATGACACCCATGGGTATGATTCGCACAAAACGGTGTCAAAAGCTATCCGCTAAGAAAGGAAGCTTGATATTGAGTAACCGGGTTTATTCATGACAACCATGTTTGTAACTCGCGTCAAAATATGTTCAAGTGAACTTTATTCAAGTAAGTTGAGGTGTTGAAAATTACCAAGGACAAAAGAAAGCAAAGCAAGAAAAAAAAATATGAAAAAAAAAGCCGAAATGAAAAAAAAAACACGAGAGAAAAGAAAAAACATAAGAGAGATCTAGAGCCAAATTGCTTATTTTTAGTGTTTTTCTGCAAGTAATGGCATTTCGGTGGAGATTTGGTTATATAGTTGTCAATTTCAATGAGCTTAGTTGCATTCTAGATTGAGTTGAGAGTTGAACTTAAAAGCCTAAACACATGAAAGCATGAGTGAAACACATAGTCCTAGTGAGGTTGGATGATTTCTACTCTATACTTTAATCGCTAAATATATGCTAAGATGTTTATTCACTTGATCTTGTGTTCATTTTAATTTGATTTTGCTTTTGATGAGGCGAATACATGACGAATATGTTTGTGGGATGGTTGGTTATTGCTATGTTTAGTATTGCTCGAGGACAAGCAAAGGCTTAAGTGTGGGGGAGATGGAGTTATGACAATTTTGTTTATGACAAATTGTTTGCTTCTTTCATGTTTAAATTGCACTTTTTATGGTATATAAAATTTTTGTTTAGACATGAAGAAGTCTCCATCTCTATGCTCTAATCTAGTTCTTTAGAGGACTAGCGCATCTTAAGTGTGGGGGAGTTTGATAATGCATATTTTATATGGTCATTTACAAGTGGTCTAAGGTGCATTAAGTATTCGTATTGCATGTTTAATAAGCATATTCATATTCTTGGTCATTTGATATTTGAAGTACGGAATCAACGGTTTCTAGTGTTTATTTCTAGGTTATAAGATCCGGCCTCGAAAGGTGGAGAAAGAATGGAGAAAATGAACAAAGGAGAGCTAAGGAACAAGAGAAAAAATGGAGAACATGGAGAAATCACAATTTTAAGGTTATGAGAAGTTGGAATTAGCTTTTGAGATATTCATAAGAATTTTAGTGCTTGGAAAGAGCTTTCCAACGCCTATGTTGTCTTTTGAGGCGGGAAAATTTTCTTACTTTATATCC
This sequence comes from Persicaria tinctoria, assembly GCA_037127255.1. Taxonomy (NCBI): domain Eukaryota; kingdom Viridiplantae; phylum Streptophyta; class Magnoliopsida; order Caryophyllales; family Polygonaceae; genus Persicaria; species Persicaria tinctoria. The sequence goes on from JBANSL010000015.1 coordinate 23,716,944, forward strand.
GTCAATCGGACAAAGGATGACTCCATAAAGTGCGTTACAAGTGAAGTCTGTCGTAGCTGTTAGCACTGTAAGAGCGGCGCCCGCCGCTCTTTCCACGGTTCCCGCCGTCCTCGTCAGATCCGAATTTGCGATATGCGGCCCAATCTATCTTTATGGGAACTTTTATCTTCACTTATTCTAGGTTTTTGGCCGACGTGAGGAGGCCTATATTAGGTGATTTTCAGTAGTTTTCATTCATTAACAATTCACCACTTTAGATTAAGAACGCTTTAGAGGATTTGAGGTTGAGAGATCCAAGGTACGTCATGAATACCTAGGCTTCTCGTGGTTTTGTCTTCAATTCAAGATTTGGTTGGTTGAATCATGAGACTTGATTTCTATATTATTTCCATGTTTATTTCATTGTCCTTGCGCTGATTTATGTTGTTAAGTTTTACTTTGATTCACATCTTTGTAGAATTGCATCGTGATAGGGTTTCAATTGATTCGCGAGAATAATTAACACTTTTTGTAGCAATCATAATTGAGTGAATTTGCGAGGATGATCTTGATTGCATAGAGTAATGACAGTTTGGGCGACATTTCTGCCGATAATTAAGGATTGTCATCTCCGTAAGGAATGTCAATCCCTATAAACTAAAATCAGAATAAAGATTGAATAAGTGGGAATTGAGTCAATGTTCGAATATATCCAACCATTGTTGCGAACTGTAGATGAAACCACACTCTTCTTCTATCTTTTATTCGCTCTTACTAACATTCATCATACTTCACCAATATTCCTTTATTATCGATTTCCTTTCACATCTTCTCTTTATTTGTAAATTAATAAGTACATATTGCATTGAAATACTTGTTTCTATGTAGGTTCGACCCCTTACTTATCCGATGTACTAGTTTACTAGTCAGTTTGTTAGTTTGGGTTATTTCTTTGGCGAGGTGAAATCTAATGATATTTCCCCTCCGTCAATAATATTTTCTCTTTTCTTTTCCTTTAGAGCCACCTATTGAAGGACAATATGAGGAAATAAGCACAGAACATTACATCTTTCATAAAACTTTCAACATTTATGCATAAATGTTGAAAGCTTTAAGAAAGATGTAATGTTATGTGCTTTCTTTCTCTGCTCAAAATGATTCACCATAAACAACTCTAATCCTAATTCTCGGATGGGTTAGAATTATTTTCGGCTAGGGATCAATGTATTTTTCGGAGTTTCAAAACAAAAGGATACATACTAAAATATTGGCTTCAAGCAAAGGTATAACATAGGGTGTATATGTATAAATATGGGCTAAGAAATATAGTGGTCTCTATCACATGAAGCTCATAAGCAATGTACATGTATATAATCGGTCTCAAAGTTAGATAACCATGTCAATACTAAGAGATAATTGCATAAGAAGAGTAAATCACAAAACAAAGCAGATGGAAATTTTAGGAACATCCCTATAAGGCCAATATTCATACTAGGACAATGTTTTGTTGGATTTTAGTAATGCCTAGGAAATTAGGCCCCGTTTGCACACGTGTAGTAATCCGAATGGAAATCAAAATGGGAATGGGAATAAAAAATTAAAATAAACTATTACCGAGTTATGATGTTTAGTAGGGTTTTGGAATAAACTAATACCGAAGCGAACAAAAAACAAATCCTATGCAAATTAATCTCTATTCCAAATTTAACTTGCAAAGACTCTCAACTCCTAACAATTGATTTGAATCAAGATTCGTCCACAAACACAACACCAACTCGAATTGGTGGTACAGCCTGAGACATGTTGTTTGGCCAGACTCCTAGAAGTAAGGGTGAGGGCGGGGGAAGTATAGGCGGTATGGGATGGGGAAGTCGTCTCCACCAGATCTATAATATTGAGGGAGAGTGACAAAGAGAGAGGGATAGAAGACGATGACAGTATGAGTGGGAGAACGATGGAGGACACCGGTGTCGGCGACAAGACGATGGCGGCGGTTGGAGGGTGATAGTGTTGACAACTATGAGAGGCTAGTGGAGGCAGCATAAGAAGTTCGAGGAAAGAGATGATGAACGATATCGGGTTAGAGAGGGTGATTTGGAATGAAAGATTCCTTGAGTTGTTTCAGGTAATGAAATGACTCAAAAAGTTTGAATGGGTGATTCCAAAGTAATAAATTTTATCCTAATTTTGTCCTACCAAACACACAAACTTGGAATCACACCCATTCCGATGGCTGATTTTGATTACCGGAAATGGATTCCAAACAGAGAATTAGATCCTACATGCTCAATTATGTTCACCTAATATGTTCCACATAAAAACCAATATAGGATAAGGTTAAACAATCCAAACATGCCATGAAACTTATATGATTATGCTTAAAAAGATTTGAGAACTAACTAGGCTAGATGGTTTTTTTAGATAATAGCATATGTATGCAACGAATGATATTTTTGAATTTTTGACATTTTTTCTATTTGTTCTTTGTTTTGAATGCAACTAAAAGGAAGACAAAATGAAAATATTTAAAGGGTTAAAGTTAAACCTTATGCAAAAATTGCGACATGATCTAACTAAATATGCTAAATTCCTCCCTCACACATAAATCTTTCATTGTCTTCAATGAAACATAAAAGACAAGAAAATAAACAATAAAGCTTAGTTGTGAGAAAAGGGAACTTACTAAATTCCTATTGTGGTGGTGGTTACTTCGAAAAGTTTGGAGATTTAAAGATGTCGGAACATTGAAACTTTGCTTACCCCATACTTGAGCTTAACATTTCTGTTAATTGTCTTTGAGCTTCAACCGCTCTCCTTTCGAACATCTTCATCTTAAGTTCGTTGTCTTGTTGCTTGCTAGGTGTATTAGATGCGACCATGATGCTCACCAATAAGAGAATCCCATAACGTCTTTTCTGCCTCTTCGGTCCATGAAATCATGCGCCGTCTTAGTAACCATAATGTCTCGAGCGTTGTTGAGTTCTTCATGTTCAGGAAATAGCTGTGGAACCGAACGAGTGACAATGAAAACTGAAGTTGCCAACACAGTGTCGAGGGTGCTAAGAGCACATGGGGTAGCGGTTGGGTAGGCTAGAATGATGATGAACACTCATGGCGATCTGTAACAAAATTTCCCATGATCATACCAAATTTCATAATCTCGTGTGAAAGTCACCAGAAGCACCTTCTTCATGAAATACCCTCGTATTTCCGTTTATTTAATTTTAGAATTTAATTAAATAAACGTCGGAATTATTTCTTTTTTCCTAATGTGTCAAGTTCGTAAAATAATCACTTCACATATTATAATGTGAAATGTGGGAAATTAATTAATTTAAATTATTTAAATAAATTAAATTTTCACAAATAATATTTATATATTATTTATGGGTAAATTAGTGGGTAACTAGTTGTATTTATTTATGTATATATATGTATGTGCTACGTGCATATATACAAGTGTATAATATATGTATATTTGTATACATATATATACTCAATCCTCATCAGCGTCCATTCTAAATCGAGCCGGCCCAGTCCGAATTGGAACCAGCCCAACGCTGAAGTACACGGAAGAGAAGGAAATCAGATTTTTTAAACAAAATTCTATCTCTAACGGTGGAATAACTAACAATCTTTAACCAAAACTTTCAACCTCAAATCCCTATCTTGGAGGCAAGTAAGTAGATAGAACAACTAAGTAAAAGTTAGACAAACTAGGGTTTTGTGAGAGTGGAAGGGGCTGCCGAAATCGACTAAGGAGGTCCTTAGCTTTTTGCTGTCGACTATGATGCTGCACGAGTATATGTGTGCACAAGGGATGGTCGACTGCAAGGGTCTCGGCTAGGCTTGTATTTAGGCTAAGCAACCACAACAATCACATACAAACAAGGTTATCAAATTCAAGAAAAAAAAGTAAAAGACCAAAATAAATAAAGACTATTTTTGTGGATTTTTTTTGTTATTATGATGAACAAAAAGAAAAAGAACAACTTTTGATGTCGAAACCTAAGCTATGATGCCAATTTAATACGGGGTTAGCCGTAGGATGGTCCGATCTTCACACACATACGGTTGTCGGCTAGTGCAGTGTGGATTCTGTTCTAAGTATAGTTTTGGCATCAAGAAGACGAAGAACAAGTGCAAGATCGGGACCTACCACACGACCTGGTGGATCAACGGAATCACCTTGTATCAATTGGTATTCAGAGACAGGTTATGCTACGTGTTGTAGGAGGAAATCGAGTTTAAAATATAGAAATATAAATCAAACCAGATTCGTGCCCACGCAAATAATTACAAGACCTCCTCTTGATGTAGCAGTGGGAAGTCAGGATCGATCCTCGAGGAAGCACATCAGCGGATCTCAGATAGCTGTAAATCTCACAGACAGAAGTAATAGACAGAAAGAAAGACAGACAAAAGCAAAAACGAAAGCAAAGCACAGAACCCACTCGATATCGAGCAACAGTCCTCGATATCGACTACAGAAATCGACAATAGAGACTCAATATCGACAACAGAACCGAAGACCAGCAGAAGAGACCAATATCGACATCGACAAGAACCTCCTCAAAGTCGACAAGAACCTCCTCGAACTCTCCTCGATATAGTAGATCCAATCAATATCGACAAGAACCTCCTCGAATTCGACAAACAGCAGAAACTTAAAGATGCAAACTTTCGAACACAGAACGCAGATTTTCAACGAAATAAATTCAATAAACTAAAGACTTCCAAGGCCAGGGTATCAACACCACAACGATAACCATGCAAAATAACACATAAAGGCATAAAAGATCATGCTTTCCATTAAATAACTTTCGTTATTAACAAATAGGAATATAGAGACTTTCGCATAAACCATAATTGTTACTAACCCTTTTCACATAATTAACCCAAGTTGTCTTAAGATCACTTTCACTTCAATAACACAAACAAGGATCACCTTCAACTTTCGCAAAAGAATCATGCTTATAGGGATAGAAGACGAATTGCATAAAAAGCTCAAACCTTTACCGCATCATCTTACATGGCTACCGTCGGGCTCACCCCGACCCTATAAGTGGGTGGACTACTCGCTCTTCATCATCAAGAAACTCATCAATAAACAAAAGGAACTAACTTGCATTAAATAAATCAAAGAGAACTTACAACCAATCGAAGCCAAATCCGCTTTCGCCTTTCTAACTTCTCTCGCCACAAGCTCTCTCCTCTACTCTCTCTATGTGTAACTAATTGTGTCTGAAATTAAATGACTAAAATCCAGCCCCTAAGGCTTTATTTATAGGCTTTCAATCCTTGCTAATCAAGGTAAGGAAGTCTATGTACATCTAAATCTCTTTATCTACTTACTTAAAGATTAAAAAATGGAATAAAATAATTAAATCCAAAAAGGAAATATATCTAAAGTAGGTAAATATCTTGTTGTGTGGGTAAATCTCCTCTCCATAGATAGAACTTGATAGATTCTCGGATTCCTTCGCTCCCAAGCAAGCCAGCTCGACACGGACAGCAAAACCGCGTAACGCGGCCCGGGAGTATTTTCCTCGATATCGAGTTATTTACTCGATATCGAGTAACGTCGTCGTCGACTTCGGCTTCTGATCTTGGTCGAGTAACTGCTTCCCGAGACTGGCTCGGACATGTGGTGCTGGGGTTGTCGATATCGAGTAAAAGTACTTGATATTGAGTAGGGCTCTGGAGTCGGGTTGGTTTCGTCGTCAGCTCCTCGATCAGCTCCTACTCGACCGGTGCTCTGCTCGGACTTCTTTGGTCAATATCGAGTAAAAGTACTCGATATCGAGTAACACTTGTCTTCAGCTCGATTTGTCCTGGTTCTGTCGCTCTTTGACCTTGGACTTTTGTAGTTGACTTTCGAGTTTTTTCGTCCTTTCTCAGAACTGATGTAAATTGCCTCGAATTCTGCGAATTTAAACAGAAACTGGTGTAGATTCCATAATTTAGAAAATAAGCATAAACTACATAGATTATGTACTATTCTAGACCAAATGCATAAAATGTATGCAAAAAACGATATAAAAGTTACTGTAAAACATGGCAGATTCGGCTCACAACACTACGCTCTTTATTTCTTTGAGTTGATGTTACTAATGTTTTGATTTGATGGCGTGGGAAATTTGGAGCGAATGGGATGATGATCCCGATCCCTTGGAGGAGTTCTTTGCTTTGGAACGGGCTCCACAACAATGATGCCGCTGAGAGTTGCAGAGACGAGCTTTGCAACAACAAGCCGTAGAGCGACAATGAGAGGCTCAAAGGCACCGCCTTTGGCTTCAACATCAAGCGGAGATCGAAGATAAGAGGTGTCGACAACGCTATCAGATTCGGCTTCTCCAACAAAGCGAGGCTGAGGAGGCACAGCGACAAGAGGAGGAGGAACGACGCCGAGATGAGGAACGACGCCTAGAGTTGGAGGCTTTGATTGCGGACATTGTGGACAAATTAGTTGCTTAGAAAACAGCACAGCGCGTCGAACTTTTTACGTAGATTCCCGTTGATCCCGACCTCGGAATTGAGTTAACTTAGTCTTGTTGCGAAGCTGACTCGACGAGATTTTTAAAGTGGGGTTACACGCTGCCAGACTCCCCCAGGAAGACCTCCGACTCTGCACTGAAAGTCAACTGCAGTGCTGCACAGGAGGTGGAGCATGTCTCCATTGTTGATGAAGATGAGGTAATTGATGAAATTTCTCTTGGGTTAGATATTGTACCTCTTGAGAATATTTATGAAGTTGTCAATGCTGAATTTGAAGTGATTATTGAGCTTATTCCCATTGAAGATCATGTCCATTCAACAATCATACCTAAAGGTGTTGATTTTGGGGTTCCTATACCTCGAAATCTTCTGGCACCTATTTTGCCCATATCTCCATCGTCATCATGTCCGAAGGTTGTTGTTCCTTCCCCATCGATCATCAATGACTCGATTTGAGGACGAATCGAAGCTAAGAAGGGGAGAATGTTGTGGATCAAGATGGCCTTCTGTGGGTCAAACAATGACCTTGATCCAGGCGAGCTCTCAAGATCGATTCGAGGGCAATTGATGGCAAAGAGTGTTTTCCTCAAGAGAAAGAAGAAGGCACCACCATGCTTAAAGAGAAGAAAGATATTTTAATTATTTAATTATTATTATTATTATTAGTAGTAGTAGTTTTTAGGTTCTTTCCATATTTAGTAACTCCTATGTACTTAGAGCTATTTATGGAATGTCTTATTTTTATTAATACTTAGTTAGGTGAATAAAAGGGAAAATGAAAGTTTATCTCTTCTAGATATTTTCCTTGGCCACTAAGTAGGGATATTTATCTAGGAATTTATTTAGTTTATTTTATCTAGGATTTATCTACTTTAATTATTATTGTAGGAAGTCAAATTCTATCCTTTGCAAGGAAGGATTGATAATGCTTTGTTATTTAAACCTAATAAAATTAGATTGAATAGAATTGGAGACCTCTTGGCTAAGAGGAATCCGATTTCAATCCAAACCACGTTCACGTGATAAATGTCGATCGTTCTACGCTTTTACGTTCAAAATTGATTACATTGCAATTAGTCACGTTATTTGATAGTGATCACTTCCGAAAAGTGAATTACAGTGTTGCAATTGGAATTGGCCGGGAATTAAGTCAACCATGGAGTAGGCTTGGTGTCGTTGCCGCAATCCAATCAGCACACACATACGGTTGTCGGCTAGTGCAGTGTGGATTCTGTTCTAAGTCTAGTTTTGGCATCAAGAGGACGAATAACAAGTGCAAGATCGTGACCTACAACATGACCTGGTGGATCAACAGAATCACCACGTATCACTATCACATATGTTGATAGATGTAAGATGACTATTTTGTTTTAGTGTGATGTTGGCTGTAAATACGTTGGGCTGGAATGTATTTCCACAATTCCATTTGTGAGTGCTATTGTCTGACACTATATATGTGGTGGTTCCTAGTGCATGCTCAGTTTTAAAGGGAGTCATATTCATTTATGTTTCAAATTAGTAGCTGGTTGATGATTTTAGAGATAGACAGGGAATGTCATGTTTACAAGAGGAAGGTTGACCAGGCTGTGAAATCAATGACACAACTTAATCAAGCTTTGGAGGATGTTGTACATGATCTTTCGAGTCTACTGTCTCCTCTTGAAGAGAAGACTGTTGTAAGCATTATGAGAATTTATTCCCCCTTATTCTGACTACGTTTTTCTTAGGGTACCTGAGCTTTGTGACTTTTGTTCACGGTCTCTCATGTTTGTTGTCTGATCTATATATTGGTTTTTCTTTGTAGCCTGAAAAGACGTACTTCAGGAACTATCAAGGAACAACTTGTGGCAATAGCACCAGTGCTGGAGCAGCTCTGCAAGAAGAAAGAAGAGAGACTAAAAGACTTATCAAATGTACAACCACAAATTCAAAATATTTGTGGCGAAATTACAGGTTGATATTATAATTCTTTGTCTTAATTATGGTATGTTTAGGCTGAATTCATGGTAGTGGAGTGGATGGAATGGAATTTTTCGGGATATACCAGAAGAGCAAGTTGCTCTTTAGAGTTATTGTTGGACCTTATTCAAAAGACACTCATTTCTTCTTCATTCACTGCAATAGTTAAATGGGATGATCACTCAATCCACCCCGTAAGTATGCATTTAACTCAACATATTTTTCATTTCTGCTTCTTTTAAGTGTATGGATTTCTCTTTCAAAATTTTTAAAATCTTTTACTAGAGTTTATCCAATGAAAGCATGTCCATCTGTCATTTCTCATTGGATTTTATTTTGCTTCTATAGTTCTTCATATATACATATACACACTGAGATTTTATGAATTTCTAGACAGTTGAGCCAAGCTATTGGACATAATTAAATTTAAATTCCTTATGTGCACTATGTAAGTAGAAAAAAGTTCTGCAAGTGGAAAAAGTCTTTGCTAGGTAATTTGTTATGACATTGTGCTAGGCATCTTGTGTAGACATTTATCTGTGAAATTAACCAGTAATTTTGGCAACTACATTTTAGGGCTCTAACTTGCAACTTTGAGACATAGCTAGAGGTTTATTTTGCACTAAGATCTTGTTAACGTTATGCCTTTGTTCCTTATATTTTTTTATTCGTATTAGTTCTCATGTCTAATTCTGTATGTATGGTTTTATTTTTTGGCCTAATTCTCTCTCTTATTTGTTGTATGTTGCATTCTCCCATTGGAGAGAAAGCTGACACTTGGGATGGACACTTTAGAGATGATGAAAGTGGAGGTTGATCATGGATTTTCTGCTGCAGGAAATGACACTGGAGATGGATACTTTTCAGAATCCAAGCATGTTAGTAGTTTTGTTCTACCATGTGTTTGCTATGGTTTTAAATCCTTGCATCTTATCCTGCTCTGTTTCTTTATTTGTTGAACATCTTCATTTTAGTTATGTCATAGAGGGACCTTTATTTGGTACATGATAGTTCCCCTTTGTATTCATTCCTTGTAGTGTTCCCCTAATGTTCCTATTACTCATAAGGTTTAATAAATGTCTTTCTTAAGTTTCATTCCTTGTGGTACTTTGATCTGGTGTATATGTATATATAGACAAGATATGGGGTTTATGAACCAAATTGATTTGGTGCATAACCTAGCACGTCGGATATGTTCTCTTTGGTTGGTATTGTGGTCTGGTGTATTTATATAGACAAGATACTAGGTTTATGAACCAAATTGCTTCGTTTCATGAGCTAGCACATCAGGTTTACGGGAAAAAGACATCGGTTTATTGTAACAAAAGACATCCCTTTTATGAACTAAACACATTAGTTTTATGTACTAAAAACATCAGTTTTATAGACCAAACACATAAGCTTTACGTACTAAAAAACCAGTTTTACAAACTAAGGACATCATTTTTATGAACTAAACACATCATTTTTATGAACTAAACACATCTGATTAATTTATAATTTAAGATGTCTTTACTATATATAAACAATGACTATAAAACCGAAAACGATTTCAGTATATGTAGTAACATCAGTTTTGTATTTATTCCATATACCCAAATTTTGCGTAGAAAAATAACATTACAAATTATGGAGAGAAAGTGAATATACATATGTAGGATTTTTATACAAGTGATGTATCTTTCATATTAAAACATCGTTTTTATAATTATAAACGATGTAATAAATAATATAGACATCGGGTTCTGGCCGATGTGAAAAACTTTTGACTTTTTACATCACCCACATAGACATCGATTTTGTTTTGAAAGACATCGGCTATTACCCGATGTTAAATAACAAATTTCTAATAGAGCTACCTCGAATTTTAGAACTCATAAAGAGAATTTCCGATCTAACTAAAATTTTGAGAACTAACATGGCAACCTCAATTCCTGGTTTTAAAATCTTATTTCTCGGAAGAGAGAGTGTGAATTAAGAAACTACCGTCGAGGACTAATTTCGGGACGCCCCTCAGGATTCAAGCTTACAATCTCGGATCCAAGATCCGGACTCCTACACTCCTAACCCTAGCCAAGATACCCATATGACGGGAGGAAATCGTTGTGTCTCCTATCAAAAGTAAAACTCAAACCTACAAACTAGTATAGCAAGAAAACAAAATAAACTAAGATGTCGATCCTACATAGAATCAAGTATTCCTTTGTAGTGTATATTTATCAATTAGTTTAAAGGGGGGTTTCAATTGATTGAAATAGAAAGAAAACAAAATAAACTATAAACAAGTTGATGCAAAACAATTTAGAGAATATCGATCTACCTACAACTATCCACTTTATTTGGTTGAATTGATATTATAACTCCCTCTTGTCCTTTTAGTCATCCTATTGATGCCCTTCTCCCAACCTAATATAGTTACTAGTTCAATTAGTCCTAGAAACCCTTATCTCATGAGCAATCCTTCAGAAAAAGAATTTAACCCAATCGATAACTTTAAGTTCAGAGATTAACCAAGGTATTTGCAGTCCCTAAAGAGGGATTTAACAACACATCCAACTTCCTACTCATCCAATTAGCTCTCGTTGTCGTTCGCGTCGTCTTCCCTCACACCCATACTCGTGTTGTGAGCTGAATCTGCCCTATTTTACAGTTGCTTTTATATCGTTTTCTGCATACATTTCATGCATTTGGGCTAAGATAATACATAATCTATGTAGTTTATGATTATTTACCAAATTATGGAATCTACACCAGTTTATGTTTAAATTCCCAGAGTTCGAGGCAAATTACAACATTTCTAAGAAAGGTTGGAAATGCTCGGAAATCAACTACAGAAGTCCAAGATCAAGAAGCAGCGGAACCAGACGAATCAAGCTGGAAGCCCAGACATACTCGATCTCGAGTTAATCTACTCGATCTCGACAAAAGGTGTCCGAGCTGAGGCTGGTCGAGCAGAGCATGATCGAGGAAACTGCAGACGAAGCAATCCGACTCCGGAGCCCTACTCGATCTCGAGTAAATTGGTCGAGATCGACAAACCCTGATGCCATGTCCGGAGTCGAGGAGCTGTGCCAAGTCAAGAAGCCGAGGACTGAAGACACCGAACACCAATCTACTCGATCTCGAGGAAGTTACCCGATCTCGAGGACCCCAGCAGCGCCTGTCCGAGCTTGATCGAGCACCTGCTACCCGAGATGCCCAGCCGAGCCATAGTCGATAACCACGTTACTCGATCTCGAGTAAGCCCTACTCGATCTCGAGGAAACCGTGTCCGAAGCCGCGTTACGCGGTTTGCTGTCCTACGCGGTTTGGGAGTCCATGGAGCCGAAGGAATCCGAGTTTGGCCGAGATCTATCAACATCTATCAAGACCTATCAACACATGGAAGATTTACCTCTTTTAGATATAATTTCCCTTTATGGATTTAATTCCTTTATTCAATTTATTTATCTTTAAAGTTTTTAGATATAGATTTAGATATAGATAGAGATTTCTATCCTTGAATAGCAAGGAGTAAAAGGCTATAAATAAAGCCCATGGGGCTGATTTTAGGAATCATTCAATTCACAAGTTAGAGAAGTAGTTCCACATAGACGGTTTAGGAGTTCAAAGGTTTTGGGGTTTTGGCGTTCAACGAAAGTTGGAGTGCCGGGATTGTAAAAACTTTGAATTTAGTTTAATGCAAGTTTCTTTTCATACATCAATGTCTGCTATTGCGATGAAGAGCGAGTAGTCCACCCACTTCTGGGGCTGGGGTGAGCCCGACGGTGGCCATTTAAGGTGATGCGGTAAAGGTACAATCTTTTTATGCAATTCGTCTTCTATCCCTATGAGCATGATTCTTTTGCGAGAGTTGAAGGTGATCCTTGTTTGTGTTATTGAAGCGAAAGTGATCTTAATGCAACTTGGATTAATTATGTGAAAAGGATTAGTAACAATTAGGGTTTATGCGAAAGCCTCTATATTCCTATTTGTTAATAACGAAAGTTATTTGATGGAAAGCGTGATCTTTTATGCCTTTATGTGTTACTTTGCCTGGTTATCGTTGTGGTGTTGATACCCTGGCTTTGGAAGTTCTTTAGTATATTGATTTATTTCTTCCGAAATCTGTGATTCTGTGTTCGAAGTTGCAATTTACAAGTTTCTGTTTTGTTGTCGATCTCGAAAAGCCTTAGTCGATCTCGAGTACTGTTGGTCGAGATCGAGTAGAGTTAGGCGAGATCGAGTTTCTGTTGTCGATTCTGAAGTTTCTGTCGTCACTATCTTTAGTCGATCTTGAGTACTTGTTTGTCGAGATCGACAAGCTTCTGTCTTTGCTTTTGTTTCTGCTTTCGTTAGTTATTTCTGTCTTTGTTTCTTTGTTTCTGTCTTTGTTTGCTTTTCTGTGAGATTTACAGCTACCTAGGATCCGCTGACACGCTTCGTCGAGGATCAATCCTGACTTCCCACTACTGCATAGGGAGGGAGTCTTGTAATTATTTGCTGGGTCATGAATCTGGTTTGATCTATTTTATTATATTTCATACTCGATTTCTTCCATACAACAACTCGCTACCAGTGAGCGCTGCTTCGTGGATCCCTCGCGCTCACCCGGTGCTCTCGCACGCCCTGAGGAGTCCACTCCTGCGTGTCTGAGACCAGTGCCGCATGCAACCCCCTGCCCCCTCTCGCTTCTTTATTTCGTCGCTTTTGTTTAGTTTAAATTGTTAAAGTTCTTTCAGTCGCTTTAATTAGTTTAATTAATTTGTCAATCAGGAGATATCGAAAGAGCATTGCAAGATCGGACAAATATACAGCATGGTTCTTGATCCTGCACCCAAAGGCAAAGGATCGGGTATCCCAAACGTATCAAGTGGTATCGGATTCTCAGGTTTATGCAAGTTCTTTACTCTCTTGATTCTTTTATGAGTGATTTATTTCGTGCCAGGTTTTTCACCATTCCCACTGCATAAATTCTTTATTTTTATTTTTCACCCTTCAAATTTGGCACTTTATTTAGGTTTATTTTCTTATTTGGATCTATAATTTGGAAGATATTGAGTTCTTTATTGCAAGTTTTGATTTTTATTCCTTTTTGCTACATATCATGTCTATGTTTGTGATTCTTGGATTAAAGCATTATATGAACTTGCACCACTAAAGAACCCTAATTTTTCAGTTTCTAGCCATTTTCCCTTACTTTCTTTATTTTCGCTTACTTTTAGATCATCATAGCTTAGTTTATTTTTTTATATTTTTATTCTTGTTGTTCTGTCACCATTACGGTAGCATTACAACAACGTTTCTTAGTTAAAAAAAAAGAAGAAGAAAAAGCCGAGAGCTTCAAAACATAAAGCATTCATCATACCTCTTGTTCGAGTTAGTAACTCATTGCATTTTGCACTACTACAAAATTGGGCAAATAACCCATAGTATATAACCCGAGCGTGCCATACCTGGTGTATAAAGTGGTGAAACCGAAAAAAATTGATTTAAATGACCTTTATATACCGGATTGTGTAATACGCCGTGTATAAAAGAGAATTTTTTTTAATCAAATAACGCAAGGAATTAACGCCCGGATTATATTTTTAAAAAAATCCCTAAATCTGGGCTATTTCTAATGTGAAGATAGAAAAGAAAACCGTGCTCGGCCATTTCTCCTCCGCCTCTTCTCAATCGTCAATCAACCCTTTTGCAAACCGTCGGTCGCCGCTGTCTTCCTCTTCCCGCTGCTCGGTGTTGGGTTCCTCTTCCCGCTGCTCGGCGTTCGTAACCTCAACTCGGTCTCGCCGTGGGTTCCTTTTCCAGTCACTCGTCGTTCACAGCCTCATCCCGATCTTTCTCGAACCTCCGATCGAGTGGTTTGTTGCTGCCTCTATTGCCACTGTTGCTACCGTCATTGGCTTAGATCTCTGAAATTGTTGCGGCCACGATAACCTGCAGCACGCGCCCCACTGTTGATGCTTCAATTGAACCATCAAGAATACAAAAGGTGTGTTTTTTTAATGCTTTTCTTACTCTATTGTATTCAACTTTAGTTGAAATTTTGGCTAATTTGGGATTAATTTGTGTTGAAATTAGTGAATTTGTGTTGGTGTAAGTTTATTCATGGTTTGATTGCGATGAGTTCGGATATTAGGGTTAGCCTTGATCTCTGTAGATATTGGTGAATTTGTGGTGAAATTATGATTGATTAGGTTTATATGTGTTGATGTGGTTTGATTGCGATGGGTTTAGATTTTAGGGTTAGCCTTGATCTCCCAAAGTTGGATGCTCTTTTATATATTTAATCGAATGAGTTTAATAGTTGCTAAACCTAGGAAAGGTTTTGGTTCTTTAATTGTAATTGGTGCAAATAAAAGACAAACATTTTTTAATTAAAATTTCAAGTGCAATCTGTGTTGTTTTTGCTCTTGTAGTAAGCTCAGGAGCAGGAGTACATCAACCAATTATCTCTTGCTTCTCAGAAAGAGTCAAAGAGAATGAAGAGGTCGGATTTGTTTGTGATTTTTACCAATAATATCTGGGTATCATTTGAGTAGGTAAAAAAGAGGGGCATACAACCCTTTATATTACCCAAATCTTAGAGGTATTGAGCTTATATGTAAATTTGGAATTTTTATCTTTTCTCTTAACATGCTTGCACCAAAACTAAATGTGAATAAAAAGGCAGTTCGTTTCTCCTCCTAATTATGTGTAACTATGTAAGGCAGACACATAAATGAACCTAATTAGAAAATATTTATAGCTATAAGGCAGAGACATACAAGAGTCTAATTAATATTTATAGTTATTTGACTATGTGAAATCTTAGAATAAGACGAGCAACTATTAATAGAATGTGAGTGGGATGATCTTTTTATAGTCTAGTACTCTGTTAAAAGACGAATACATTAGTCTAGTACTCTAGTAAAAGCACTGCATCATTATCATGAACTATAGCATGCATATTCTATTTTCTTTTACTCTATACTTGTGTTTTGACAAAATTCTAGTATCTCTTTCTTAGATGTTGGTCCTTCTCCAACTGCTAAACATTCATGTAGTGCTTTCTACAGAATGAGTCTAGATGATTAAGGTAATTGAATCTCTGTGTGTAAGTCGATCTATGTTCCATGCCTTCTTTATCAACACATTTTGTTAATGAATAGATCAAAGCATGCTTTAATGTAATAGTCTGTTCATATCTAAAGAGGGTTTTGATTTAGTTTTAATTAATTTAGATTTATTTGATTTGATTGACGACTTTTGTTTTCCAACAATGTATATATGATATACCTAGTTGTTGATCGATAAATTGTGAAGTTAGATTACTTGGTTGAGTAATTTTGTTTGCACTTTGTACCAAAATTGTCACTGATTACTTGGTCTAGCAAAAATATGATCCAATCACCATGCTTCAATTCTTGATTTCTTAGCGTCTACGATATGTACTCTTGTTGTGATTGTCAATGGTGTATTATGTTAGTTAAAGTCTAATATAATTTTTTTTAATCACATAGGATGCGCCAAACTTGCTCAATGGCTCCCAGAAAACCATGTCCCAAATTCAGCCATGTCGCTTTGGGCATGTGCCCAGAGATGATGGTATGAAATTTCAAACTCATAGCACTCAAGTTATTCGATTAGTTAATTTACATGATTAAGACATGTCCAGGTCTCTACTCAGGGATATGATGATGGTAAGAAGTTTAAGGAAAGTTGAATCGATCAAGTACACTATAGTAGTCGTCGATCCTCACTCATAGCTTCATCAAAAGGTGTTTTTTCTATACTTTGTTTAATTTGTGATAAAATTTAGAACCATTTAGGTTTATGATTGACAAGTTAGTGAATTTGTGCTAAAATTGTGGTTAGTTATAGAAAAATGTGTTGATCAGGAAATTTTGATTTAGTTTCATTGATGTAAGTATGTAAAATCTGTAATGGATCTTGTTTGAGGCAAAGTCAATGGATGAAAACCACATTTATACAACATAGTAAATCTAATTTCATAGTTGGTGAGCATGTCATTCAACATTCTTAAAAAGGAACTCTAACATCTTGGCTATCTTAAAATGCTTGAATGAATGAAACAAAAAATTTCACGTGTAGTGTCCTCCCTAAATCCTTGATGTTTTATCTCCAATTAATTAGCTACTGATTTTCCTTTTTTTTTTTTGCCCAAATTCATTTCTCATATCCCTATACTACATCAATATCATTGTTGGCAGTTGTTAATTGAGTTTGTTTTTTGTTCATCTTTTTGAGTCATTTAATAGGTTTGAAGCATTATAAAGAACCGCTTTTGTGTGATTTTGTGTTGTGCCGACACAGGAGCCTTGGTCACACCCCTCTTTTTCTGAACCGTGTTGTAACCGTCAGATAATAGTTGACAGAGTGTGTGCACTTGCTTACCCTTGTGATTGCATTGATTATACCTTCATATTGCTGAATTTTTATTGCATCACATTGTATTATTTTTCCTACACAGTAGCCGCTTGTTCTTACTTGTTATCCGACTCGTGGTTGATTCAATTTGCAATTTGATCTTAACTTGCTATCTTCAATATTGCATAATTCTGTGTCTAAGGAAGATTGCTTGAATATTGTGCCTTGTTTTCTCACCTCTTTGATTTGTAAAACTGAATCACTCTTAGGATCAAAAGGGCTTGCATTACTTGGTTTCTGGTCTTTGCTCCGTTTACTTGTTGCTCTTCTGATATTGTAGGAACATGTCTAACGGCAACAACCCCAATTCTTCCCCCTACCCCCTGCTGGCATTTCTGCATCCGATATGCAGTATATCATCAACTCTGCCGTCCAATCTACCACACTTGCTGCACGGCAGGGGATGGAGGAGTCCAAAAAAGCTCGCGATGATCGTTTAGCCATCGAACAAGCCAAGGACCGGGATCAATTCACTGCCCTGATCAACCAGGAAATTGCTCGGCAACTCGAGGAGTTGAAACAAACTGAGGCTTCTGGATCTACACCGCCGGGTGGTAAGCCGCCTCCTTCGGGTAATACACCCCCTACAGGTAATACACCTCCCTCAGGTAATACACCACCTTCAGGTAATCCACCTCTATCTGGTCATTACATTTTAAGCTTCGATCTGCTACGCCTAACCCTTTTGCAGGCGAGACAGACAATGATCTGTTATCTGGCTTTAACGGTAATGATGTACGCCGAGACCACACCCCCCCCCCTCGGCATTAGCAACAAGGACGGCAACAGCAACACCACCACTACTTGAAATTTGTAATTTAACATCGGGTAATAGCCGATGTCTTTCAAAAAAAAAAATCGATGTCTATGTGGGTGATGTAAAAAGTCAGAACTTTTTCACATCGGCCGGAACCCGATGTCCTTGAATGTTATAACATCGTTTATATTTTCAAATACGATGTCTTTGTTATCCTATAATATCGATTATAAAATATAACCGATGTTATAACACATAAAGACATCGGCTATTACCCAATGTTAAAAAGTTTTGACTTTTTACATCACCTACATAGACATCGATTTTGTTTTTTGAAAGACATCGGCTATTACCCGATGTTAAATGACATATTTGTGGTTTTTTTTAATTGTCGTAGCCTATGCGGGATTTGAACCCGTATATTTGTGTTTGAACCCAATGCTCTACCATTTGAGCTAATAAGCTTTAAATTAGATAAAATATTCTTACATAATAGCAAAAAGAGCATGTGAAACTTAAGAAAGATATTTATTAGCTTCAACACATAAACTTAAGAAAGACCAAACATGCATCACCTTGTTTTCACTCTGTTTTCTTCAAAGATAAGTAGTACATGAAAAGGCAACACTATATGATTATAGCTCAAGGTATTATTACTGTTTACACTCATAGTTCTAGAGGTATCCAATGCAACCAGCATTATCAATTGTTCATCGGGGCTCCAAAGATCACAAGAACCTAGCAACTAGAGTTAAAATCGAACAAGAAATCGAAGGGGGGATCGAGTGGACCTAACCTAAGGGAATGAATTCTCACTGTAGAGATGAATGGTACATGACCCAAGAGCAGGCAGCCACCCTTGAAGCCCATTGTTGTATGTGTACTCCAATACATTGTGTTTGTGTTCTTCGGCTGCTTTTGCCTGTTCCTTATCAAAGCATCAATTTTGCAGATTAAAATGAAGTTAATCAACCAAAAAAAGAAGAGAGGAAGAGTCCTCAACAAGGGTTTAAATATCAGAAATGATTGCATGTAATTAGTAACATCAACAAGGGATTTCCAGCTTCTTTCCTTGATCAGTTTGTCATCTCCACATGTTACCAGACAAATTTGTTTATTGGGGTGAGCAAAAGCCAAGTCATTTACTCCACCAGCATGAGCAAAAGTAGAAGTAGATTGAAACGGCTAGACATATAATGGCATAATAAAAGATGACCATTTCATATTGTTATATGCTTCACTATAAAGTTATTTACAAGATAAAAACCAATCAGCTAGAGCAGAAAAAACAAACAAAGATGAGGGACATACACCATGAGCTCCAAGAGGTGTATAAGCAGCAGGTTTCATCACTTCAGCAACTGGAAGTGTTACAAGTTTAGGAGAAACTGCACCATTGTAAGGATTGCATGTATGGTCAGTGAATAGAGTTCTAATGCTTGGATTTGGTCTAGGATTCTTACAAAACTGATGCTGCTAGTTTAAGCTGCATGTATCATAAAATCAATGAGGATTCAATTCTAGATGGATAATCTTAGCATTATTTCAACATGCTAAGCATGTCTCGCAAGATCTTAGTACAAGAAGCATAGGTTGATGACAGTGACTTTAAATTGCATAAGAATGATATATTAAAATATACTGAGATTAAGATTCAATTATTATTACAACCATTAGAATCAGAAATATTTATTAAGATTGTAGCCTTTAGTTAAAAAAAAATAGAGACAAGCCATGGTTCCATTTAATAATACAAACAGAAATCCAAATACAACCAATATATTCCGAACAAATGAAAAATGTAATGAAAACTAATCACAACGCAAAATAGGCCCATATATACAAGTGATGCAGATTTTGTGAAGTGTGACCAATTTGTGCAAAAGGCCCATCATAAATTTTTTTACTGAAGTTTTTTAGCAAATTCTAGAAAGAAACAAGACTAGTACTAAAATAGTTAAGATGTGTATCCAAAATATAGTAACTCAACCTTTGATTGATCAATGTACACAATCTTGATGCCCTTAGAGAGGGGAAGACAAGCTTGTGCCTGAAAAGTGGATTTGCTTCAATCAACTTTTTAAGCTCTACTAACATTATGCTACGAGCAGTCTTTGTATCCCCATACTTGGAGAGTTGCTCATTTTCCCTGGAATGTATTTATCTCAAAATTGGCAACACATATCTTTTAGTGTTGGAGCAGCTAAATGGGTTATCCAAAAAGAAAAAGAGGAAGAGCTGGAAATCAACTTTCACAAATTTCAGCTGAATTGATTTTGTGCAATGTATTTATCTCAAAATCTCTACAAGTAACATAAATTTTGGTTATTTTAATCAAAGCAAATCAAATTTAACCGATTTTTTGCACAGACAATTACTAGTCACTAACTTTGAATTCGATTGAAATGAGTAAGGAGGAAAATGATCTTATTTCTATTTCTAAGAGAACTTAAACAGACATACACGCACCTGAAATTGGTCAAAGTCAATAGCTAAGTAATTTCCTTGTACAACTCTTCATTAAATGTTGAGAACACTTTCAAGTCACCCATAAGTATCTCAACAGCCATACGCTTATCTTGCCTGTTCACTTCGTTCGAACCAGAGAACATCAAATGTTGATACTTGAGAAGATAAAATCAAGCCCCTTGAATTGAAACCCATTCTTTAAGTTAAGTTGATCAGAGAGGCTTAGTCTCCATATTCACTTCCCCAAAGAAAAATCTTAATTGACTAGACTTGCAATTCACTTGCAAATTTGGAAGAAATGCGGATCAGCGAGATACAATTGAAATGCGGATCAGCGAGATACAATTGAAAAAAATGAAGCAAAGATATTACCAGAAATAATCAGACAAGCAAATAGGGAATCAAGAAAAATCAACAATCAGACCAGTAACCGACATTATCGCCAACAAATGATCATTGGAAAACGAAAATACAAAACCAATCCTTTCAAAGTGAACAGAAACAAAATCTACAAAAAAGAATCGAACAAAGTGACACTAGTACCTTGGAATCGAGCACCTGTTCCAACTGAATGAGCAAACGAAGCGCATCCTCTGTCAAAGCAATCAGATCCCTCTGGAAGCAGAAACCCTTTAATCCGCCACCGTTATCCTCGCATTCGCTTGCTTCCTTGGACGTGTTTAGAATTATCTCCGCATACGCCTACTTCGGCGTCTCCATCTTCTGCAGAGATTCAATCCAACAAGAAAAATAAAACCCTGACAACACAACAAACAAATCGAACACCAAAAAATAGGGCAAACCGGAAAAAGGCAATCATCAAGAACAAATCGAGCTCCAAGGCAGACAAATCAGTGTGGGGAAATTTTGACAGAGAAAAAGAGAGGAGTACAAGGGTGAGGAGAAAGAAGAGAAAACCTTAGATCATGGCGAAGGGAGGCAAGCTAGAAGAGGAGGACGATGACGAGTGAATGTGACGGAGCGAAGTCGCAGCAGCGAAGAGCTAAAAACAAAGGTAAACCCTAAATCTGGCGTGTATGTGCTTTTATTTTCAAAACACATATTTAACATCGGTCATATAAATAGGACGATGTCTGTGCTTTTATTTTCATCACAAATTTAAAAACCGATGTTAAAAAAATGTTTAACATGGCAGGTTTTCCCGACTGATGTTAATTAGCCAATGTTAAATAACATAATTCTAGTAGTGTGCACCCGCCTCACCAGACTCACGCCAATCCTATGTTCATCAGATCCAATTAGGACGACAGTCGTAGCAATGTTGATCTGAATGACATGCCCCACTTGGAGGACGCTTACCAAGAGGTCAGTCCTTACTTTAATGATTTACCTAATCTTAATTTTGGTCGTCCTAGATTTTATAATGCACAGGCTGTCCAGAGGCACGATGTTAAAATTAAATTAGAAACTTTTGATGGTACTAATAATCCTGAAGCTTATCTTGTTTGGGAAGATTATGCTAATTATGTTCTGGAACATCTGCGCTATGAGGAAACTGAAAAGTTGGAGGTTGTTATATTACACTTAACAGGTATGGCTCGCACTTGGTGGTTTCGCACCCGTGAAATCCGCCGTCGTCAAGGTAAGCAGCCTGTTGAAACTTGGCCACAAATTCGCTATTTGTTGAAGAAGCGCCACGTGCCTAATGAATACACCGAAACAATGAGGATGCGTCTATCTTCTTGCCGCCAAGGAGCTCGCTCCCCTATGGAATACATACCTTCTTCTAACCCTTCTATGCAGCAATAGGGAGTTTCCAACTCACCTACACAGGGTTATCATATTGAAACTAGGAGGGTTGCTACACCATCTAAGGACCGCACTAAAGACATCCGTTGTTTCACTTGTGGTGGTTCTGGGCATGTCTCTCGCGAATGCCCTCAGAAAAGGAAGGTCCTTCTCAATGATTTGGGAGACCATTACTATGAGGAGGAGACTGTCGAGGACCATGTAATTTCGAGTGAAGTGGGGAAGGACCAACCGATTGAGCCTGAGAACGAGATTGATACCAGCCACTTCCA
This sequence comes from Persicaria tinctoria, assembly GCA_037127255.1. Taxonomy (NCBI): domain Eukaryota; kingdom Viridiplantae; phylum Streptophyta; class Magnoliopsida; order Caryophyllales; family Polygonaceae; genus Persicaria; species Persicaria tinctoria. The sequence continues at coordinate 23,739,060 of JBANSL010000015.1, forward strand.
AGATACCCTCTGTCTTGTCAATCATCGGGTCCTACACATTCAAGAAGCTCCCATGGCTGATCAAAGGGAGAACATCTTCCACACCAAGTGTGTGGTTCGCGAGGCTACCTTGAGCATCAATATCGACGGTGGGAGTTGCTGCAATCTCATCAATGAAAATGTAGTAGATTTTTTTCATTTGACTACTACTCCTATAGCTACTCACTATGGATTAAATGGTATTACTGATGATGGATCTGATAGTATGGTTACTAAACAGTGCTTAGTTTCATTTTCTATTGGATCAAATCATGATAAGGTTTTATGTGATGTTCTTGGAATGGACTGTAGTCATATTTTGCTAGGTCGTCCTTGGTTATATGATCGTTCTGTTATATATGATGGTCGTGCAAATACATATTCCTTCACTTTTGATGGGAGGAGAGTTACTCTCCTACCCCTTTCTCCTCAAGCTGTTCTGAAGGAATAGGTTCGTAAGCGACAACAACAGGACACTAAAAAAAAGGCCCAAAGGAAGGAGTTGAGCCGTGACACCTCCGCTGGACACACCGCACCCGCGGCCAGGTCACCCGCGCCCGCGGCCTCAAATCCCGCACCCGCGGCAGACCCCATGCCTACCCCTCCTTCTGCTTTGACACAGCCTTCGCTTAAAGGCTTCGTTGAACGACGATCGTTGGTCTCTCAGCCTCAGAAAGAGACCATCACATGGAATGCTCATCGACCTCACATCCTATTGGTAATGAAAGAGGGTTTGCTTAATGTTGTGGATTTGAGTCATATTCCTGCACCTATTGCTGCTCTTTTGCAGGATTATCTTGATGTGCTTCCAGCTGATCTACCACAAGGATTGCCGCCTCTTCGAGGGATTGAGCATCAGATTGACTTCATCCCTGGCGCAGCCTTGCCTAATCGCGCCGCCTATAGAGCTAGCCCTGAGGAAACAAAGGAGGTGCAACGCCAATTCACGGAGCTGATGGACAAAGGCTTTGTTCGTGAGAGCCTGTCACCTTGTGCCGAGCCTGTCATCTTGGTTCCAAAGAATGATGGATCTTGGCGCACGTGTGTTGATTGCCGGGCAATCAAGCAAATAAAGATTAAGTATTGTCACCCTATTCCTCCTTTAGATGATATGCTTGATGAATTATATGGTGCTTGCATTTTCTCTAAAATTGATCTTAGAAGTGGCTATCATTAAATTAGGATGAAACAGGGAGATGAATGGAAAACGACTTTTAAAACTAAGTATGGATTGTATGAAGGGTTAAAATGCCTTTTGGTTTAACTAATGCTCCTTCTACTTTTATGAGGCTTATGAACCATGTGCTTAGACGTTACTTAGGGAAAATTATCATTGTTTACTTTGACGATATCTTGATCTATAGCAAGTACATGCATGATCATCTTAGTCACTTAAAATTGGTATTTGACTGCTTAAGAAAAGAAAAATTATATGCCAATTTAAAGAAGTGTTCTTTTGCATCCGAGTCTACCATTTTCCTTGGTTTTTTAGTTCATGCATCTCGACTGAAGGTAGATGTGGAGAAGGTTGGTGCTATACAAGAGTGGGCCCAGTCGCATACCCCCACTCATGTCCGCTCATTTATGGGCCTTGCTGGCTTCTATCGATGCTTTGTCAAGGACTTCAGCACCATTGCCACCCCCTACATGAGCTGACTAAGAAGGATGTGACATTTCGGTGGACATACTCACATCAGAGGGAATTCGATGCTCTCAAGGATCAGCTTACCCATGCCACTGTGCTGACACGACCTGACTTCGCACAACCGTTCGAGCTCGAGTGTGATGCTTCTGGCACTAGCATTGGTGGAGTTCTACTTCAAAATAGGCGCCCCATTGCCTATTTCAAAGAGAAGTTGGACCCCGCTGAGCTCAACTATTCTACCTACGATAATGAACTGTTCGCGCTGGTTCGATGCTTACAGACATGGCAGCACTACCTTTGTCCTAAGGAGTTTGTGATTCATTCGGATCATGAAGCTCTGAAGTACCTCAAAGGATAATCAGTGCTCAGCATGCAACTTGCTCGCTGGGTGGAGTTCTTGGAGACCTTTTCCTATGTGGTTCACCACAAAAAGGGAAAGGATTATGTGGTAGCTGACGCGCTATTACGCAGGTATGTTCACCTAAACCATATGGATGCACATGTTTTGGGTTTTGCTTTTATAAAGGAATTGTATGCTTTTAAAACTAAGTGTTGCGCGTCCGAGACCAGTGCTGCGCGCAACCCCCTGCTCTCTCTCGCTTCTTTATTTTGTCGCTTTTGTTTAGTTTAAATTGTTCAAGTTCTTTTCGCCACTTTAATTAGTTTAATTATTTTGTCAATCAGAAGATATCGAAAGAGCATTGCATGATCGGGAAAATATACGGCGTGGTTCTTGATCCTTCACCCCTAGGCAAGGGATCGGGTATCCCAAACGTATCACGTAGGGCAGCCCAGCTTCATCGGGTGTTGTCCTCCTTCAGTCATTTATATATATCACGAGATACAAGATGAGCATGAGATACGATATCATGATTAGATTTGATATGGTATAGCATCGAACTGGCCAGTCTCTACCCTATTTGAAGGGGGGAGGGGGTAGAAGAGGGATATACCACTTGGTATTCTTTGTTAAGGCCTTACTTAATATTTTGCGTATATGAATTAGGAGCATGATAGTTTGGTTAATATTTCAGTACTGCATGAAGGCATCCTTTATTCTAGGTATATGCGTATTATATGTCGTCAGCGCGGTCTTTAGGGCCCACATGCGGACTCTTGACCTAACTTTGTGGTATAGTTTCAGGGACCCGACCCATTGCTTGATTTTGTACTGTTATGACGGGGTCCATTCATATGACGGAGAATGACTGTTTGAACCCTGACTTCACCAGATTCATACTTTTGGGATTTCTTCCTACTTATACTATGTTTTGACCCGACTCTATCGTGGCACTGGTTGTATCGTTTTTAGAACTTATGTCATTTGCTTGATAAAAGGGTTTTCTGCGTTGTAGACTTAGGACATGTACAGGGGTTTACCCCAGGGTCTCCAACGGACCTTCCAGATTTGGTTGCAAAATCCCACTTTAAACTACACATCTTCAGTTTCAAAACATCAACCTGTACTTGGGGCGCGAGATCCCAACGAGGGGTTTCATCCCTCGAATCGTAAGTCGGGAATCATAATCCCAGGTCGTTACAATATGGAGGTTGAGGAAGAAACTAGAGAGGAGCAAGGAAGCATGACATTGAAGACAATTGAAAACAAATGAGGAAATCCCGTCAATGTAAAGACGACGCCTGCCGCCATTTACACGACGCCCGTCGTGGGCCGGTTTCGAGCATTTGCGATTTTGGATCCAAAGATCATATTTCCTATTATTAAATTATTATTTCTATTGGGGGTTTTCCGACTCCTTATGAGTTTATATTAGGTTTATTTTGTTCATTCAGCCGGTGTGTCGCTATTGTGTGAAAATATGAACACCATTAGAGATAGAGAGATTTGGCCTATGATTTGCTAAACTCATAGTTTCTCTTTTGATTCGAAGACATGGTTATTTAGATTGTGAGGATTTGATTCTATTTAGTTATTCATATTCATAGTTATCATCTTGTGCTTATTGATTATATTTGTGTTCCTTTCTATGATTGATCACCATGTTAGGAATTGCATCTTAGCTATGAATTCATTATTGTGTTCTTGATCGCAAACAAAGTATTGAAGTAGTGATATTTATTTGTCTTTGTAGTAGATCATTGCAATTGATCTATTTTGTGGATGTGTCGATTAGGGCTGATTAGGGTTATTCCGGATTGTTTTAATTACATTGAATCAATATGCCAATTGGTCTAATTACTTGAGTCCTTAATGCTATGCTTTAGTGATATTGAATAAGGTGATCGTATCCCTGCGAATCTCTCAACTATAGTCAAGTAGACATATGTTTACGAATAATTGATAGATTAATCCTAAGACCATGAATCTCAACCATTGTTAGAGAATTACAAGTGAAATCTTTCTTCTACCTTGTTATCAATCTACTTTGAAATCATAAAGTTGGTTACTTTTACATCTTGGTTACTTGTTATAAATCATTGTTTGGTCATAAGAGTTCTTGTTAAGAGTTATTGAATAGGAAATCGCTTCTCCCTATGGGTTTGACTCCAAACATAATTGTTATACAGGTAGTTGTTTGGTTTATCAAGTGATTGATTGACTAATCTATTGGTTTTGTGTTTGAGTTTGGATTATATTACTATTTGGAAAAGGGCGAAAGTGCCAACGACGTTTGTCCCGCGTCAGTGTTATTGAATGATGAGCACTTGTGTGTGATTGAATAATTAGACGTAGACTTATATGTGTTCTGACATGTATCTAGTTGATACTTTTTTATTATGATTGATGTGTATTGGACCTTCTATTAAGTTGTTTTGCATAGCTAGGTAAGTCTCAGGTTCGTCCTGAGTCATTCAAGTTCTAATTACGACTTTAATTACCACTCTTATTTATTTTACCTTTCGCAGTACATTATTCTTTTTCTCTTTTAAGGTCACATTCATGATTGATAAAAAGTATGCAAACATGGGGTCGGGTACCAATACATATCTCGCCCCATTAATGAATTGGAATGCATTCGCGAGCAGGCCAGTCTCCGCCCTATCCGAAAGGGGGCGGTGGTTAGGAAGCGGGATATACCACTTGAACCTAAGGACATGCTAGCGTGTTAATATTTCGTCTCGCATCTAGAAGCTTGATTATTAGGTATAGCGTATGCTGTCTCCGGGGCAGCGAAAAGAGCTGGTGGGCGTCATCTGATCCCGCTCACCATTAACATTTTTAGGTATCCATTATGTTTATCACTATTGTTGATGATTGGCTCCATGTCTCTTACTTAACCAATGATTTACAGTTTGGTTTTGGATATTTTGGTCATGTTTTGACCCGGCTCCGCCGCGTCACTCTTATGAATGAATTTGGAACTTTCTCGGTTGTATGATCAATGAATTTCATGATCATGTTTTTTTATCGGGGATTCCAACGGTCCCTCTCAACTCTTGGGTGAGAAATCCCACTTTAAAAGTGAAATTGTTGATTTCAAACCATCAACATGTACTCGGGGACCAAGATCCTAACGAAGGGTTTCATCCCTAGAAACGTAACCCGAGAATCATAATCTCGGGCTGTTACAATAGGTGCAGCGTTCGCTAGTAAAGGCACTTGCGGATGCAGAGTAGGCGCGCCCCTCGCCAGGTCCAGAGCCCCTCAGAATTGATAAAAACGCGGAGTTAGATCCTTATCCGAATGGGACCTTTAGCCATGGGTTTTCAGCAAAATTAATTTCCTAATTCATTCATCACCTCTTTGAGAGGGTTCCGCCTCTCTCATCGGATGAAGGAACCCTAAGTACTCATTTCTTTATATTTAGTTTAGGAATGGCCATGCTAGGCCAATTCCCTTGTTTGTCTCGTGATTCAAGACATGAGACTAAGTACTCATTTCTTTATTTCCATTTCCCTTTTGCTTTAATTCTTTATGTTGTTATTATATTTACAGTTATGGGACAGATATAGTTGCATCGATCTAGGGTTTAGACAACAACCGCATTAGTGGGAGAAGCAAACACCTCATGTAGGAATGGTTCGGGAATCCGGAGAGTGTAGGGAGATTGACATTTAGGAGTATTACTTTTAGTATAATCAATAGTGAGGGTTGTTCACTAGGTGACTGTAACGTTCCAAATATAAATATTCGGGTTACCTTTCGAAGGTTGGTTACCTTCGTTTGGATCTTCCAATCCAAGTACAGGTTGAGGTTTCAAACCTCGAAAGTTAGTTTTGAAAGGGGGGATTTTGAACCCCAAAATTATGCGAATGTGAATTGGGTACCCAGAACCTTTCCAATTAAAATTACGCGAATGGAATTCAAAACATGAAAAAAAAGGGAAATCTGCGTACAACTTGCCACGACAAATCATGGTCAAAACCAAAATACGATAAATACGAGTATTGAAAACATCCAAGTTTATAATACTGGAAGTCAGTCTCTCGATCCAACAATCACCAAAAGGGGAATCCCGTCGTAGAGAAATCAAGCAATCAGAATCTGCAAAAAATACCTAAAAACAATATTGCGGGGCATGGGGTCAGACTGAGGCCCAACGCATGCTATTTCCCACAGTAGCACACATATACGCTAAGTAAAATACGCAAGTCATACTTATCTTATATATATGCAGAAAAACTGTAAAGACACCCAAAGAATGCCAAGTGGCATATCCCACTCAAAATTATGACCATACCTAGGGTGGCGACTCGTCCACTCCCCTACCTAGGGTGGACCCTTTCCACTCCCATACCTAGGGTGGAGATGCAGCTGTAGCTAAAATGTATGTACAACATGCTCAATGTGTATGTATATGAATCATGTCTCAAAATCATACTCGGATACTCAGACTCATGGGACTCGATAGGATCAACCGGTGAAGCTGAGTTGTCTTACGACCCTAGCAACGACTCTAAGACTCACAAATAACGGTCGTTCTCTTTTCAACCACATAAAGAAGACATATGCTCATCCATAAGTGCAAGTCCTAAGCATGGTACTACATGTTATGCATATGCAACACCTAGTATATCATGCGACTACATGCAGGATGGATCATAAGAAATCAATACGTCTACCATGGACAACTTCATCTTTACCAGTTTCAACTCTCCTAAGTTCAACTTGTTTCATATGGAGAGTGGGAGAAGACTTGCACTTGCACCTAAGTCGCACAAGGCCTTGTATTCATAGTCACCAACCGAAATGGGCACTGCAAAGCTACCTGGATCACCTAGCTTTTGTGGGAGTGCATTTTGGATCAAAGCACTACCTTCCCTAGTCAAGGACACCGTGTTCGCCTTATCAAGCTTACTCTTGTTCGAGAGGATCTCTTTTAAGAACTTGGAGTAGGAAGGTATTTCCTTCAAAGCGTCGAAGAAGGGTATGGTTATGTGTAGCTTCTTCAACGTCTCCATAAAATTTTTGAATTTTCGATTCACAAGCTCCCTGTTTTTCCTTTGCGGGAATGGCAACGGAGGTTTATAATACTGTGGTAGCACATAGGGAGATTCCTTCTCTAGTTCAAGAGTTCTTTTCTCAGTTGGATCATCTGCCCCTTCATTTGTTTTTAGCTCAGGCACCATCACTTCTTCCAAATGCTTCCCGCTTCTCAATGTCACTGCTAAAATGTTCCCCCTAGGATTCTCCTCAGCACGTCCCGGGAGTTGGTCAGATTGCCTTGATGAAGCAGCTGCCTGCTGAGCCACTTCAGTTCCTAGCAACTTGTGGCTTTTGGCTAAGTTTTGCATCTCTCCTGTCAGATGTTGGAGATTACCAGCAAAGGCTTGCACTATAGTAAGCAATTGCTCCATCATTTTCTCCGTCCCAACACTTTGTTGTGCAGGGGGTACAGCTAAAGCATGGTATTGAGGTCGTGGAGGGCCAGGTTGGAATCCAAGAGGTGGTCTTTCAGCACCTTTTTCATTTGAATAGGAGAAACCAGGATGATCTCGAGCACAAGAATTATAGTTGTTGTAGCTTAGTGCCCCATTGAAATCTCGATTCTTGTACATATCAGCATTTTTGTACATGTCCTTCATATATCTAACCTCCTCAGCTTGTTTTTCTGCTTGGTGGGAATTATACAACTCGCATGATGAAATGGAATGATCTGTCCCACCACAGAACTGACAAGGAATAACCGGTTTTGATGACGTAGAATAAGCAACTTGTGTAGATGGAGTCTTAAATAACAATTGGCCCAAACGCTTCACCTCAGAAGAGAGAGCATCTAGCTTAGCATCCCTCATGGTTTCAGTACCCACCTCAAACATACCAGCACTCTTCTTGGTGGTAGGTACAACTGATCTCCCAGTAGAGTATCTGCCACAACTCTTTGCAGTCTTTTCAATAAATGCCCATGCCTCATCAACTTCCTTCTCCATGAAAGTCCCACCAGATGAGGAATCAATCATAAACCTAGTAGCATCATTGAGCCCTTTGTAGAAGACTTCAAGGAGATTCAGTTTTGGCTCTCCGTGATGAGGACAATAAAGTAAGATGTCCTTGAACCGTTCACATGCTTCTTAGATATTTTCTACTGTTTGCATCTGAAAAGTATAAATCTTCTTTCTCATTTTAGCTGTTTTATTCGGTGGTAAGAACTTGTTTAAAACTCAAAAGACAATGCATCCGATGATGTTATAGAACCTTCAGGAATAGCATTGTACCATGCCTTAGCTCTATCCCTCAAAGAAAAAGAGAAGGCTCGCATCATAAGCCTTCGACTGCAATCTCTTACCTTTCAACTAACAAGCCCCCTTTTCCCAAAACCTAAAATCTGAGTTTGTAGCCCCTTTTGCACAAAATGTCACCCCCCAAATCAGACTAAATTCTCAGTATTTATGAACCCTTATAATAATCCAAAACCAAATTAATAAAACATCCGGAAATAGGAAAGGTCTAGCCGGATTTGGCATTGTCACGACTCGTGAAGAGTCTGTCACAAGTCGTGACGGCCCGCAGAAGGTCAAAAAATACACGGGTTCACTCGTCACAACTCGTGAAGGCCTCCCAGGAGTCCTGACAACTTGGGGTAGCTGAAAATTGCACAAACTCCTTTGTTCCGCGAGTCGTGCTACGTCGTCTTAAGCTCCTATGAGTGATTCGCTTGATATGCTTGCTTCTTGTCTCATATTTTTGCTCATCTCTAGACCCCTTTAGGCTGTCTTTGATGACTTATTTCCATATGGAAGCACCTCTAATCATCTCCTTATCCTTTAGCTCTTGAATCGGCTCCAAAACCGCTCAAAAGTACCTGAAATCATAACAAACTAGCGGTAGACACTGATTCCTCAAAATGGGACACGAAGGGCTAAAAAATAGGTAGAATACTCTAGTAAAACGCCCTAAACTCTACACAAGAGTGTCCAAAAAATATTGCTATGATAGACGCTATCAGCTACTATAGGAACCTTCTTCCTTGCTAGCCATTGTATTTTCTACAAGTTACTATTTAAGGCCGGATTTCGTGGGTGAAAAGTTAGGATCCGCCCCATCTACACTTAGTGGAGCATTATTAGAGGGAGGGAGGTGTTATGGTGAGATGATATATGGATCCCTAGAGAGGGCATATTTAAGATCCTAAATTTGTCAATGACAAGGCGTGAGGGCGATTAATTGACTTGATCAATCGAGACCAATAGAGTGTGATAATATATTGGTAAGGGATCTCCTCTAGGCTCCAGATGCGGATTTTGTTGTGTAAATGAGACTTATTAGGCATGCAACTAGTTATGAGAGGGTGTGGCACTACTCGAAGGACGAAAAGTTTTCTGTTAAGTTAGCACATTAGCTTGCCAAAGAAAGGTGGAAAGAGGGGAGTAGGTGGGTGTCAGGGGAGTAAAGTAGATATAGATATAAATCTCAAACAAATCAACTTCTAGTCCTAGCAAAGATAAAATACAGGACTCTTCCGCTGCAGTGGAAGGGAATCAGGATCGATCCATGAGGAATCGTGTCAGCGCTCGACTAGATAGTCTTACATCAGCTCTCGATGTCAACCAAAAGTCGCTATATGCCGACTGAGATCCATTCGATGTCGGTTGTGACAGTCGATCTCTAGTGCAAACTTGTAAAGCACAAACAAGGCAGTCAACCTCAACTATGCGGTACTCGACGTCGAGTCAGTCCACTCGATATCGATTGAAGTGTAGTCGATCTCGAGTCAAATAACAAAAAACAGAAAGTAAAGTGTTGGTAAAGAACGACTGAAGAATGTAAGGATGGATAAGAAAGATGAACAGAAATAGTAAAAGGGTTGTAAACAATATATGAAAAAGCTTCCAAAGAAGGGGAATTACCATGACCATAACCATGCAAGTGACATACTCAACTCATGAAAGGTATATGCTTTCCATCGAAATAGAGAACTCTTGCCATCAACAAATAGGAAAATAGAAGCTCTCGCATACAATCCTAATTGTTTTTGTCCTTTTCATAATTACGGTTAACTGACTTTCGTAAACAAAACCTAATTACTATCCAAATTCATAATAAATCCACTTTCGCTTTAAAATCGCAAATATGGAATCGTGCACTACTCTCGCAGCGGATTAAGCACATAGGATATAAGATGAAAATCACCTAAAAATCATAAATTAAGCATACTTACATGACTATCATCGGGCTCACCCGAACCCTAGAAGTGGGATGGCTACTCACACCTCACCATAGCAACCTTCATCATTGACATAAAGATAAATAAACTTTGAATTGAAATCGTCAAAAGATTAAAACCGAATACTCCAAACTCTCTCTCTCTCTCTCTCTCTCTAACTACTCTAGGCTGCACAATTGCTTTTGGAATTGGATAATTAAAACCTAGGTCTAATGCCTTTGTTTATAGTTGATCAATCCTTACTAGTCAAGGAAAGAAATCTCTATCTACTTACTAAAGATAAAATTCTGAATTAAAATAACATAAACTAATAAATATCCCCTAGGGTAAATGGACTTTAACCTATAAGGGTAGAAGTTCAACAAGGAGAATAAAAGATCTTGTCTTCATGGGTAAGCAATCTCCTTCTCATTCGTGCTCCTAAAAACGTGTCTCGGTGGTTAGGGTTTCACTCGAAATCGAATAGGGCTCAGTCTTGTATATCGAGTGCTTCTTTCCTCATGGCCTCTAAGTGTGGATGCTTGGACTAGACGTCGAGTCATCTTCAGTAAACGTGCAGTGGATCATCAATAGCTTAGTTCGTCCTACACTTAGCCAAATTCAACCTCACTCCAGTAGATGTCGAGTGATTTCTAGTAGACATCGAATGAAATTCCATCTCGGTTTCTTCTTCTCCAAATTACTCCGAAATGTCTCCGATTCTGGAGAAATCACACTAAAACTTGTGTAGACCTCCATAACTCCTAAATAAACACAAACTACATAAATTCCATACTTTCCTACCCTGAAAGCATAAAATATAAACGAAAATCGAAATGAAAGTAAGTACATAACATTTTAAAATGGGCGCACATCCACACCATATACTTAAGTTTGCTTGTCCCCAAACAATATTTTTAATGGTCCTAAAGGCGAAGAAACTACACTTTCAACATAATAGATGCATTCTTACATAACCTCTAACAATCAATTGACATCCTCTCGAAGGTACTAATGTTACCAAATCCATGCATGTGAATAAAAGCAACATCTCGCACAAAAGGAGGGTTATGCAAAAACAATTTCCTGTGTAACATATCAATAATAATCAAGAGGATTTTTTTGCAGATGGTGAAGTAGAGGTAAAAGGTACGGTGATGGGCTATATTTGGGCAATGTGGTGCTAAATACAGGGAGAAATTTCTCAAAGTTTCGTTCTTGCTTAAATGTTCTTTCTCTCATCATATGATATCTCCACATCCTTCTTCCTCCCATAATAACACTCTTTGCTTTTTTTTTTCATTAATATGTTTTTTACCTCTCTAACCACAACACTGCCTTCTCGCGAGTCGCAAACATTGGTGTCATTAATGACCCCGAATATTTAGTGATTTGGACTCCTCACCTTGGTGTCCCATATTGCGGAACTAACATATCATGCAAGAAGGGTCGATCTACCTTTATTCCTAGGAGAACGGATTTTCTTTCACTAATTCAATTTTCCATAATAATCATCCTGCCATCAAAACTCCAATAATGATAATAACAACACAAAACAACCATACAACTTCTCTAAAAATTACTTCCATTCTCAACATAATCACCGGATAGGAAGTAAGATAGAAAAATGGGCAATAAGTATAATATGAGAAGCAAACTTAAAGTGTAAGGCTCATATATGGCTAGATGTGATACTAATAAGCATAGTTAGGGCTAGGATATAAGCTCATATGGAAAATATAAAGACTTCCATCCTCTTATCATACATATGTCAAAAGCAACATCAATTTACCTCCTTTCATGGTTTTCTAAAAAATAATGCAATTCATTGTGACTTTTCTTTACTAGGCAATTTCATGCAATATCTCTAATGAATCTAATTTTGCATCGTCGAGTCTTGTTAAAACTTCCATGACATTATTGAATTTTTTTCAATGGGGGTGATAAAATAATCTTTGGATAAAAACATGTAAGCATATAGATAAATAATCATATATCCAAAGTACCATGTATAGAGAATTAAAAAATCATAAAAGTAAGCCCTTCCTCCACCCCATACTTAATCATTACAATGTCCTCAATGTATAAAAACTAGGGTTAAGGAAGAAACTTACTACTTCTGTTTCTGTCTCGAGATAGGTGTTGTAAAGTGCTTCCAGAAGTCGACGTCGAGTGGACATCAGTCAATATCGACTTCTGCTTCTGTTTCAAGGTCAATCGAGTGGAAAAGCCACAACCACTCGATATGTTCACTTGGTATCGACTGAGTCTTAGCCGATATCGAGTGGTATTCTGTACTCCGTCCTTGTTTCCATGTGTGTTGTTCTTGCACCTATATGTGGTTAGAAAATGAAAACAAAACCAAACCAAAAACAAATCTAAAAGCAAGTTCAAACCAAACAAAATAACAAGAAACCCTAAAAACCATGATCTATGTACACGCTTTATATTTTTAAGTCGCTAGGCCGACTTCTTCAGGGGGAAGACTCCATGCAAAACGTGCAAAGTCCAGAGGTGTTGGACCTCCTCTTATGGGCTCTCGAGCTCAACATTGAATATGATTCATTTCCTATCCTTGAGCTTTAACTTTCCTGGGCATACAAGATGGACTACTACCACTCCACCACTCCTCTTTCTCGTGAATCCCGTCGTGCTTGCCTTGGCTAGGAACACTTGATCCCCTTCCTTCAAGATCTTTGATTCCTCATCCCTAGCTTTGATGACATGAAAGAACCAAAGAACCCATCTCATAGAAATATTTTTAATTAACTCAGGAGGATAGGGGTCCTTACTTCAACTTACCTCATTGGGATTTGAGGAAACGTCTTTTGTAGTTGCTGGGAAGGGCACTTGACATCGACCGGGGTTAGTCGATATCGAGTGAATCTCTGGTTTGTTCTTCGTCTCACTCGATGGAGGTATAATGTAGTTGAAGGAGTCGGTTCAATGTCGATTGGTTCACTCGACGTCGAGTGAGATGATCCGACGTCGAGTGCAACCCCATACATAGCTCCTCGAATATACTCTAGATCCTTAGGTGCAGTCGATATCGACTGAGATGAGTCGACATCGGTTGGATGCTCAGTGTCGTCCTGATTTCAGATCGCCAAGATCTCCTCTAATTGGGCCTCCATAGCCATCTCTTCTAGTTCCTCTGAAGTCGTATTTCTCATCGTTGGTTCCTCACAAGGGATGTAGCTTCCCTTGATGTGTAATGACTTCACCTCAATCCTGTCGAGCTTCGCTATGGTCATCTTGAAAGAGAACTCGATAACCTCATCACCAATAGTGAAAGTAAGCATCCCATTTGGCACGCTGATGTTGGCATCTGCAGTGGCTAAGAATGGCCTACCAAGGATGATAGGAAATGTTGGATCTTCTGCCATATCAAGCACTATGAAGTCCCTAGGCACAAAGAACTTGCCTACCTTTCGGGTGTGACGAAGTTGTTGTTGGCCATGTATAGTTTCATATCCACAGGCTCCAAATCTCTAATGTTTACTTTTGACCAAATGGACAAAGGCATGAGGCTCACACTAGCTCCTAAATCGCACAGAGCCTTGTAGCGATGTTGGCATAGCCCAACGGTGATAGAAAATTTCCCTCGATCGGCTCTTTTTTCAAGGAACTCAATCTTGCTGCAATCCTCGTCGATCTTAGCCATTGACCGCTTCTTGCTCAAGATATCTTTCGAGAACCTCACAGAGGATGACATCTTGTGAAGAGCTTCGGTGAAGGGTATGGTTACATTGAGCCCTTGAAGCATCTTCATAAAACGCTGAAATTTCTTATCGGCGAGGTCCTTCAAAGATTTGGATGGGTAGGGCAGCGTCTTTTTCTTCTTTGCAGCTAGTGGTGTTCCTGAGATGGCTCAACATCGACGGTAGGTGAGTCGACATTGACTGGAAGTGACTAGACATCGAATGGGGCATGGTCGACATTGAGTGGAATTTCAGTGTCTTCTTTTTCCCTCTTGTGTTCGGACGTTTGCAACGTACGCCCACTTCATAGATGAATAGCAGCAACATGACCAACTTGTTACCCCTTAGGATTGGGCTCAGGTTTCCCACAGAGCGATCTGGACGGTCTTGGAGTTGGTGGAGGCAATTGACCTATTTGGGTCTCCATGTTGTTTCTGCAGATGTTGATCTCTCCAAGTCTAGAATTGTTGCCATGCAGCTGAGTGTGGATGGAATTGTTGGATTGTTTGTATTCGGCGTGATTCCTCCTCAACTCATCAAGAATGAGATGCAGGTCATTGTTTCTCTCTGGGTGTCCGGGTGCTCTAAATGGTGGACAGGGGAGGGGGGTGGTCCCTTTTGCATTGGGGCAGTTGGTATCCCTAATTTTTTTGATATCCTCCATGGTTGGGACCCCTCGTGTAGTGCGCCTCCTCGTGTGTTTCTGCCAGATGGACTTGCTCGGAATGTGAGCAGATACTAGTGTTGTGCTTGATTGACCTACGCTCCAAACAAGGTTAGTTGTTGGTGAGAAACTTACACTACTAGAATACTGTAATTAGACATCATGTGATTTAAGTCTGTCAAAAAAGCAACTGATGTAAAATTAATCTATTACATCAATTAATAAATTTGTGATGTTAAAAAAACTTAAGACAACAGTTGAATTTTTCGACCGATGTTAAATAGTTAATTTAAAAAAAATTGAAACGCGCCTTTGTGAAATTTTTGAAGTGTTTGAACGCCCGCCCATACTTGCAAATTTTTTTAAACACCCGCTCATACTCGGTCATGAGCTATTTTCCATGTACTTGGGGAACAGATTGAAGTCTCCAAACTCTCTCTTTCTCTCTCTCTCCCTCTCTCTCTCCAAACCTCTCTTTTCTCCCAACTCTACGTCTCACCCTCGCCTCGCCTGGATGTCATCACAAGCCCTAGTCGCCGCCACCAACAGCAGCAACGCCGCCGAAGCCCACAAATCTGAGATCTCTTTCTCCCGAAACTCCAAACCTCGCCTCTCCATCCCCTTCTCATTGACGCCAGCAAGGAAGAACTGGACCAGATCTGTCGAGGTCGCTGGTTAGACGCCGATGTTGGAGCTCATCCCTTCCCATTCCAACCCTATATTTTTTTTAATCAAGGCCTCTGGTTAGATTATCCTCCCCGCTTCTTATTGTTTTCCCAGTTCTTTGTCTCCCTAATCCTAATTTTGATCTTTTTCCTCTTTACCTTTCTCTACAACAATCTGTTGACAATTTTGGCGATGGGGGGCTTTTCATACATCTAATCAAGGATACCAAAGGCCAATTCGAGGTCATCCTCTATTGATGCACACGTCTGAGGAGTTTTAGCTTGCGCAATCGGAAAAGAGTCTGAAGAATTCGAGACCTCAAACGCCCATTGGAGGTTTGAAGCAGGTGAAAATGGAAGAAGAGATAAATCATCACTGGATTCGATCCGATTCGTCCGATTTCAGAGGCATCATTCCTTCATCTCTTAGGTCCTTTATACTTCCTTTTTTATATCAATGTCTTTGTTCCAGTTTTTTCTGCGGTCGCGATAAAAATCATCTTACTTGGATCAGTGAAGTTATAAAAATTCACATTTCTATGGTTTTGATTTTTGCAATTCTCAGTGGTCACAACGCCGTCAACATAGGGAATACGAAGATTATAGTCTTCAGTGTCCTCGTCGACATGCTATTCCTCAACGACATTGTTGTTTACGACGTTGGTAATCTTTTTGACTTTTTCTTTTCTTCAATTGGGATGATACTTTTGGATTTTCAGATACAGTAAGGAAATCATGATCTTGAGATTATAGTTCAGCCTCATTGATAAGCGGTGATAAACGATGACTTGATAAAAAATAGATTAAAATTCCTTTATTCTAGCCTTTTAGGCATCTGATTAAGTGTATTTCTATTGGTTTAGAGCTGTGAAATCTGATTAACTAGGGCTTTGATGTTGTTGTTTACTGCCTGTGTAGTCCTTTAGATTAAAATACTTTTATTCTAGCCTTTAGGCATCTGATTAAGTGTATTTCTATTGGTTTAGAGCTGCGAAATCTCATTACTGCTTGTTTTTTTTTCACTAATTAAACAATGTTTCCAGAGAACACTATATATCATTCTGTTCCTGAACTTCTTGAAGAAGGAACACTCACCACCAAGCATTGTTTCACAAGAACTATAAATCACCTTTATTACTTTAGTCAGAGTCATTAAACTAATGGAAGATTGCTGATCATTGTGTGCGTGAGACTAATATATTCATCTACTTTGTGAGTATTATATATGCCATAGTTTGAGTTTTGTTGGCTTGATGGATATAAGTAATTAGATAACAATAAATTGACTTTGTTTATTCAATTTAAGGATCATTGGTTTTCTTGTGGGTAAGTATACCTGCATCCTTGGGTATTTCCGGGTAAATATACTTGAATCTTTGAAGTTCATCCCAAATTAGCTTGTTTTGTTTAGGGCTTTGATGTTTTGTTCCCAAAACTCAACCTTGAATTAGTTGTGGAGACAAACAACTTTCTGACTAAGTCATAGCAATGAGTTGCATGTCATGGATAACTTGTTTTATGAGTGTTTCTTTTCAGATTTCTCTAATGGAATACTCTGGATTTCATCGAAGAGCTCTTGATGAGTTGCACAAGAAAGAACTTAAAGTTGTGAGCTTCACATAAACTTTTTGTTTGTCAATGACTACTTTTTACTATACATTATATTTATATTATCAGCTTCTATTGATCATTACTCATTAGTGTGCAAATGCTTGATCAGAAGAATCATCTCTTTGGATGATGTTTTTCAGGTTGTCACGGAGATAGCTCAGAGAAGTGATATTCCCGATATTGACAAGAAAAAGTACATTCACCTTTGTTCTTATTTTTAGAAGAGGAAATTTAGTTCTACTTTTCAGAATTTAAAATTACTAGATACCAAACTATTAAATTAGGTTTTTCTTTGAATGAAGAGATTAAGGGTATCATCCACTGTTTGAAATATTTTGAGATCAAGACAATAACTAGCAAGTAATAAAATAGTGAAAACAAGTATGACAAGTACAAGAAATGATATCAAAACTTACAGAGAAAGATCCTACTGTCCATCTTTGAGTTCAATTTAAGCACTTAGTACAATACATGATTTCTCTAAGAACTTTTTCTGTCTAGAACGTTTGAAATCTGACTGCAAGTATTTCTTATGTTTCATTATGAGAACTTTTTTATTTCTTAGTTGGCTGCATTGGACAGTGCTATTGGATTTTCCAAACATCTTCTGTTCTAGGTAACTTTCTGCATTTGTCAGTTCTTCTGTCATAGTTGATTTGAAAACTTTCCAAATTACTTCTATTCTAGATACCTTTCTTAAACATGAAATTGGTTAGGCTTGTGATTAATGATCGTGTTTGTGAATCTCTATTCTTCGTATGAAACTTCTGTCATAGTTGACTTGATATCATGGCCGATAAAAAAGGTTCTGTTTTTTCTTTCTTTTTCTACATTTAAGGATTAAATTTTGTATTTTAATGCATTTTGTTTTGTTTATTCTCTCTAGTGCTAAAATAGGCTACCTTATGGTTATCTATTGATGTTAGTAATCTCATGAACAGACAGCTAAGCTTAACTGCTGGTTTTGGATTCTTATGGTTAAAATTATTTCTGTTTGCATTTTATTTTACTGTTATGCATTTTCTTGAGTGTAAATGTCGTAAGAGCTATCTATCTTGAGTTTAAAGGTGCTTAGAGCTTCTTGTAGACGTGTCTTGATAATGTTAATCAGTTCCTCTGTCGTTTTCATGGTATTCTCAAAAGCGATTTGAGTTCCTATTGATCCAAATGTAGTAGATGGTTGCTCCTAAAGCCATTTTTTTTGCTTTGCATTTCCAGATTTATCCATGGCTCTCCGTCTTGATCCATTTGAGTGCACTTTCTAGGTTGTTCATTTCTCTCTTCACACCTAACCAATTCCTGATCTGTAGCCAAACAGTACGTGTATAAGTGCAATTAAAAAACAGATGGGAGCTAGTTTCAGGGGCTAAATTGCATAGGGCGCATGTAGGATTTATCTCCCTGTGTATGATTTTGGCTTTTGTACCTAGTTTATCCTTAGCTGCAAGCCATGTAATGGAGGAGTGTTTTGGTGTTATTTTGCTATCCCAACATGTTGTAGCCCAATGTTTGACAGTGCCACTAGTTCTGATTCCATTGTACACTTCAACTAGGTTCAGTTTCCCTCCTTTACTCCATTGTTGTAGTAGAGTAGCAGTTGTTGATGGTGCACCTACAATGGTTAGTAAAAGATTTCTTGCATCTAGAATTATTTTTATTTTTTATTAGAGGAGAGTCGGTAACTTTGTGCACATCCCATTCCCACACTGAATTCCTAGTTTATTCATGGTGTACACTTTTTTTTAGTTTTCCAAAATAGCATATGCAAAACCGTATGAAAATTTTTCAATACCATTTTGCAACTGAGTAGACTTTCATTAAGCATATAGTTTGATTAGTTCTCTGAAATTGCTTATAAGAAAGCATTATGAAATTGAGGTTTTCAGGACGTATCTTTATGTTGAACACAGGAAATTCTAATGAGATTAATTATACTTATTCTTGATTGAAAATTGAAAATTTCCAACCTGCTTTCTTCTTGGATCCAAATAGTGACTAACGAAGTGCTTAAGAGGGTTATTGCAATGAGTAATCTCCTCCAAAGTACATATGTTGGTTCGTGGTGTCATTCGGGATTATGAGGCTCCAGGAATAGTTGGCTTATGTGTCAACTTCAATACAACCGCTTTTGCTGACTTTTACTTTGTAGTTGACCTTCGTAGGTTGTTAAATATACGTATAGTATATGTTTATAAGTTAATCAATGTACCGTTCATATCATTTCATTTCCACAAGAATAAGTATGTCTTATATCAAGCAAATAGTGTTGCGTATCAAACTAAAAAACATCGGATTATATATGAAAAATAGAGTGATTTCATACTTTTTAAATCAAACTATTAGATAAAAAAGATGTCGATATCATTATAGACATCATTTTGTTATCCTAAATCAATCTATAACACATGTTTTTACATTAAAATGCTAACATAAACTGATATATATTAATAACAATAACATCATTATAAAAATAAAAATCGATGTATATATAATATTAATACATCAGTTATGTATATATTTAATGTGATATTATTTTCAATCGATAAAAAAAATCACAAATTATATATTTAAAAATACTATACGCCCAATCAATATAATGAAAAAGATGTCTATTTGGTTTTAATACATTGATTATTTTAAAAATAGTGATGTAAATGTCAAAAATAGGCTTATAAATGAAAAATCATGGGTATTTATCAACAAGTGAATATGTCGTAAACAAAATTAAGGGGTTGATTTATATCTATATTCAAAATAAAATAGATATTTTAACCATGAAAAGACATCAGCTTAAGGCCGTTGTGAAAAAGTTTGATCTTTTACTACACCCACATAGAGAATAATAGTTTGATCTTTTACTACACCCACATAGACATTAGCTTAGTTTCAACCTCTTTTTCTGAACCGTGTTGCAACCGTCAGATAATAGTTGACGGAGTGTGTGCACTTGCTTACCCTTGTGAATTCATTGATTATACCTTCATATTGCTGAATTTTTATTGCATCACATTGTATTATTTTTCCTACACAGTAGCCGCTTGTTCTTACTTGCTAACCTTGTTATCCGACTTGTGGTTGATTGAATTTGCAATTTGATCTTAACTTGCTATCTTCAATATTGCATAATTCTGTGTCTAGGGAAGATTGCTTGAATATTGTGCCTTGTTTTCTTGCCTCTTTGATTTCTAAAACTGAATCACTCTTAGGATCAAAAGGGCTTGCATTACTTGGTTTCTGGTCTTTGCTCCGTTTACTTGTTGCTCTTCTGATATTGAAGGAACATGTCTATCGACAAAGACCCCAATTCATCCCCTACCCCCCTGCTGGCATTTCTGCATCCGATATGCAGTATATCATCAACTCTGCCGTCCAATCTACCATACTTGCTTCACGGCAGGGGATGGGGGAGTCCAACAAAGCTCGCGACGATCGTTTAACCATCGAACAAGCCCAGGACCGGGCTCAATTCACTGTCCTGATTAACCAGGCAATTGCTCGGCAACTTGAGGACTTAAAACAGACTGAGGTTTCTGGATCTACACCACTAGGTGGTAAGCCGCCTCCTTCAGGTAATACACCCCCTACATGTAATACACCTCCCTCAGGTAATACACCCCCTTCAGGTAATCCACCTCCGTCTGGTCAAATATATTTTAAGCTTCGATCTGCTACGCCTAATCCTTTTGCAGGCGTGACAGACAATGATCTGTTATCTGGCTTTAACGGTAATGATGTACGCCGAGACCACACCCCCCTCGGCATCAGCAACAAGGACGGAAGCTCCAGCACCACCCGCCTCACCAGACTCACGCCAATCCTCTATTCATTAGATCAAATTGGGACGACAGTCATAGCAATGTTGATCTGAACGACATGCCCCACTTGGAGGACGCTTACTAAGAGGTCGATCCTAACTTTGACGATTTACCTAATCCTAATTTTGGTCGACCTAGATTTGATAATGCACATGCTATCCAGATGCGCGATGTTAAAATTAAATTAGAAACTTTTGATGGTACTAATAATCCTGAAGCTTATCTTGTTTGGGAAGATTATGCTAATTATGTTATGGAACATCTGCGCTATGAGGAAATAGAAAAGTTGGAGGTTGTTGTATTACACTTAACAGGTATGGCTCACACTTGGTGGTTTTGCACCCGTGAAATCCGCCGTCGTCAAGGTAAGAAGCCTGTTGAAACTTGGCCACAACTTCGCTCTTTGTTGAAGAAGCGCCACGTGCCTAATGAATACACCGAAACAATGAGGATGCACCTAGCTCACCTACACAGGGTTATCAGGTTGAAACTAGGAGGGTTGCTACACCATCTAAGGACCGCACTAAAGACATCCTCTGTTTCACTTGTGGTGGTTCTGGGCATGTCCCTCGCGAATGCCCTCAGAAAAGAAAGGTCCTTCTTAATGATTTGGGAGACCATTACTATGAGGAGGAGACTGTCGAGGACCATGTAATTTCGAGTGAAGTGGGGAAGGACCAACCGATTGAGCCTGAGAACGAGATTGATACCAGCCACTTCCAGGATACTCTCTGTCTTGTTAATCGTCGGGTCCTACACATTCAGGAAGCTCCCATGGCTGATCAAAGGGAGAACATCTTCCACACCAAGTGTGTGGTTCGCGAGGCTACCTTGAGCGTCATCATCGACGGTGGGAGTTGCTGCAATCTCATCAATGAAAAGGTAGTAGATTTTTTGCATTTGACTACTACCCCTAGAGCTACTCACTATGGATTAAATGGTATTACTGATGATGGATCTGATATTATGGTTACTAAGCAGTGCTTAGTTTCATTTTTTATTGGATCATATCATGATAAGGTTTTATGTGATGTTCCTAGAATGGACTGTAGTCATATTTTGCTAGGTCTTCATTGGTTATATGATCGTTCTGTTATACATGATGACCGTGCAAATACATATTCCTTCACTTTTGATGGGAGGAGAGTTACTCTCATACCCCTTTCTCCTCAAGATGTTTTGAAGGAACAGGTTCGCAAGCGACAACAACAAGACGCTAAAAAGAAGGCCCAAAGGAAGGAGTTGAGCCGTGACACCTCCGCTGGACACACAGCACCATCGGCCAGGTCACCCGCGCCCGCGGCCTCCAATCCCGCACCCGCGGTGTGTGAGGAGGAAATCAAGTATGAAATATAATGAAATAACTCAAACGATATTTGGGCCCCAACAAATAATTACAAGACTCCTCCAATGCAGTAAGAGAAAGTCAGGATCGAATCCACGAGGAAGCGTGTCAGCGGATCCTAGGTAGCTGTAAATCTCACAGAAAAGCAAATAGAAGACAGAAACAAAGAAACAAAGAAGGAAGGACAAACGAAGACAAGAAATAGCAAACGAAAGCAAAGAACAAAGCAAAGACAGAAGCTAACTCGATCTCAACTAGTAGTAACTCGAGATCGACAAGAAGTAGCAGAAACAGAAATTGCAGAATCGAAAACAAAGACGGAAACTCAACTCGACGTAGACAAAAGCCAACTCGAGATCGACTAAGGTCTACTCGATCTCGACAAGCCTCTCCTCTGTATCGACTAAAAAACAGAAAATATAAATTCCAGATTCGAACACAGATTTCAGAATTTTGACAGAAATAAACTCAATATAATAAAGAACTCCTAAAGCCTGGGTATCAACGCCACAACGATAACCATGCAAAGTAACACATAAAGGCATAAAAGATCATGCTTTCTATCAAAATAACTTTCGTTACTAACAAATAGGCATACAGAGGCTTTCGCATAAACCCTAATTGTTACTAACCCTTTTCACATAATTAATCCAAGTTGTATTAAGATCACTTTCGCTTCAATAATACAAACAAGGATCACCTTCAACTCTCGCAAAAGAATCATGCTCATAGGGATAGAAGACGAAATGCATCAAAAGATTGTACCTTTACCGCATCACCTCACATGGCCACCGTCGGGCTCACCCCAGCCCTAGAAGTGGGTGAACTACTCGCTCTTCATCATCAAGAAAGACATTAAGTAACAAAAGAAACTAACTTGCATATAATGAAATAAAGAAAGCTTACAACCAATCGAAGCCAAATCCGCTTTTGCCTTTCCAACTTCTCTCGCCACAAACTTTCTCTCTCTACTCCGACTTACTTGAAGGGAATTATGTCTGAAATTGAATATGTAAAAAACTAGCCCCTAAGGCTTTATTTATAGCTTTCTATTCCTTGCTAATCAAGGATAGAAATATCTATCTTTATCTAAAATTATATCTAAAGGCTTAAAAGATAAATAAAAGAAATTGAGGAATTAAATAAAAAAAAAGGGAAATTCTATCTAAAAAGCATAATCTTCCATGTGTTGATAGGTGTGGATAGATGTTGATAGATCTCGGATATCTCGGACTCCTTCGGCCCCAAGGAAAGCCAAACCGCGTCGGACAG
Organism: Persicaria tinctoria; assembly: GCA_037127255.1. Classification (NCBI taxonomy): domain Eukaryota; kingdom Viridiplantae; phylum Streptophyta; class Magnoliopsida; order Caryophyllales; family Polygonaceae; genus Persicaria; species Persicaria tinctoria. The sequence goes on from JBANSL010000015.1 coordinate 23,762,342, forward strand.
CAAACCGCGTTATGCGGCTTCGAACACGGCGCTCGTCGATCTCGACTAGGGCTAGTCGATCTCGAGTAGGACTGGCATCGACTAAGGCTGGCTGGCTTGGTCGGGTAGCTCTGCTCGACAAGGCTCGGACTAGTGCTCCTTGGCTCCTCGATCTCGACTAGTTGTACTCGAGATCGAGTAGAGTTGGCTCGGCTTCTCCGTCCTCGGCTTCTCGGCTTGTCTCAACTTGTCGACTCCGGACATGGTGTCTAGGCGCGGTCGATCTCCACAAGAGTTACTCGAGATCGTGTTGGGTTCCGGGATCGGGTTGTCTCTGACTTAGAGTCCTCGATCAGCTCTGCTCGACCAGGTGTGCTCGGACAGCCTTTGTCGAGATCGAGTAAGTGTACTCGAGATCGAGTAAAGTTCTCTCAGCTTTCAGCTCTGTTCTTGAAACGCACTTTCCCGAGTCCTCGTTCGTCGGATTGACGCATATGACCATGCGCTGGAAAGCTCTTTCCTAGGGCTACAACTCCCATGAAGACATCAAAGGTTGATTCAGAACGAAGAATGGTGAAAATAGCGTTTTCTCCAGCTACACCATTTTTAGCCTCTCCATGAGTTTCCTTTAAGCTCCAAAGTGCGTCCGATTTCTGCGAAATATAACAAAAACTTGTGTAGACCTCCATATATTGCAAATAAACATAAAATACACAAATTATGTATTATTCTAACCCCAAATGTATGCAATGTATGCAGAAATCGATATAAAAGTAGGCAAATTAGGCTCACAACAAACACCCCCTACTTAAGCTTGCTTGTCCTCAAGCAATACCTTTACTTGTCATTCAGGGGAAGAATTCAAAACTCTCAACATCCTAGATTCATTGTCATATGTCCCCTGCAATCAATTACCATCCTCGAAAAGGTACTAGTGTCACAGATCCATGCATGTGCAAATATACAAAAGCAACATCTACTCACAAAAGGAGGGTTATGCAAAAACAATTCATGTGACAAAGCAATAATAATCAAGAGGAATTTAATTTAGGCTTAATAAGGAATAGATTGGTAAAAGGCTAAAGGTGGGCAATTTTTTTGGCAATGTGGTGCTAAAGATCCGGGGAAATAGAGTATTTCCAAACTGAATTTCATACCACATTTTTTTTCATAAGATTCATCACCTTTCATAATGCTTTTTTCAATAATAATGCTTTTACCTCTCTGACCTCAACACTGCTTTCTCACGAGTCGCAAACATGGGTGTCATGAATGACCCCTGATACTTAGTGCTTTGGACTCCTCACAATGTGTCCCATCTCGCCAAACTATTATCTCAGCGAGCAGAGTCAATCTACCTTTATTTCCTGGGGTGATTGGATTTTTTCTCACTCATTAAATTTTCCATATATTTCAAACATTTCCTTCCAAACTCCAATAATGATAACAATAACAACACAAACACCATATAACAATCTCCATAATGTCACATCATTCTCAACATAATCCCCGGATAAGGTAAAGAATGGCAATATTTAGATCATGTGGAGCAATGTATGAAATAAGGCATATTATGGCTTTTTGTGATGCATAAGCATAGGTAAGGCTAGGATTATAACAATGAGCATTATATGGAAATATAAAGTCCTCCATCCTCTTATCATGCAACATGTCAAAAGCAACTTCAAATTTACCTCCTTTCACGGTTTTCAATAAATAATGCACTTCATTGTGCCTTCCCTTTACTAGGCAATTTCATGCTATATCTCTAATGAATCCAATTTTGCATCCTCGAGTTCAATATAAGCTTCCATGACACTAATCAAAATTTTAATTTTAAATGGGGGTCATTTTTTCAAAATTTGGAAAACATGCATGTAAACACATAAATCAATAATGAATTCCAAAATAGCCATGTATAAGAATTAAACTCTAAATATGCACCCATAATGTCAAATATATTAAATATGTACAAAGTAAGCCCTTCCCCCACCCCATACTTAAACATTACAGTGTCCTCACTGTATGAAAACAAGGGTAAAAGAAAGAAACTCACTTGACAGGTGTGCAGATCGTCGGGAATCCAGTGCTATGCTCTGGGCCGAGTCTGATTTAGTTTACTTCTATCCCCATGGACCTGAAAAAATGTAGAACAGAAATACCCACAATAGAAAAACTAAAAGTTCCAAACCAAAAACAAACAAAAGCAACAATGTCCAAAAGTCCAAAAATAAATGTCTATTTACAAGATCTAGATTTTATAGTCGCTAGGCCGACTTTCCATTTAGCTCAAGGTGGCATTTGCAGGGCCCATGTAGCTTGGGCCTCAAATAAGACTCCATTCTTGTCCATCAGCTGTAATCCTCCAGAATGGATCTTGTTCACCACGAAAGGTCCCATCCGCTTCTTATTGAATTTGTTAGGAAACCAATGATCCTTTGATTTAGAGACATAGAGCTTGTCTCCAATTTCATACTCTTTGGGCTCATCATTGGATATCCTACATAAGCGCACATACCAAGGCAAACCTCTCCCATGTATAGATAGATCTTTAATGTAAATAGGAGAAGAAAGATCCATACCTTGGCTTACCTTCCCAGAGACGGAATCGGGGACCACTGTGTTTGGTCGATCTCGAGTAGGACTACTCGATCTCGAGTAGGATTCGGCTCCTGGTGGTTTCAACGTCGAGGAAGCAGGTGCCGAAGAATCTTGGTCAATCTCGACTAGCGTAGTCGATCTCGAGTAGCCTGGCCTGTCCGGTGGAATCAGCGTCGAGGAAGGCGAAGCCGAGGCAGCGAGGTGGTGGTCGATGTCGAGTAGTGTACTCGATCTCGAGGAGCCTGGCCCTTCAGTGTTGCTGCTTGACAACGCTGATGCTAGTGGAGGCTCCTGGTTTTGGTCGAGATCGACTAGGGTCCTCGATGTCGAGGAGTCTTGGTTGACCTTGACCCCATACTTGGTTCCTGTCAAGGCATCCGAAAAATAGTTAGTCCATAACAACGTACCTTTGTTTGTTTTGATTGGATTTTCTGTGTCCTCCTTTAGGATTGCCATGATCTCCTCCACCTGGGCCTCCATATCCCTCTTTTCCAGTTACTTAGGGGTCATATTTCTTACCTTGGGTTCCCCGCAGGTGATGTAGCCAGCTGAGATAGATTTTACCTCTTCCATTGGACATGTGTGCCTTTCAGTTTTATTAAAGGAATACTCAATTACCTCATCGCTGATGTTGAAAGTGAGCACTCCTTTCCTTACGCTTATGTTGGCATCCACCGTCGCCAAGAAGGGTCTTCCTAGAATAATTGGACAAGCAGGGTCTTCTTGCATATCAACAACTAGGAAATCAGCAGGGACAAAGAATTTACCTACTTGTACTGGCACATTGTCCACCATGCCTGTTGGAATGACCACCGTGTTGTTGGCCATGTAAAGTCTAGCGTCCACAGGCTCTAGGGCACCTATCTTAATCTTGGACCAAATTGTTAAAGGCATTATGCTCACACTAGCTCCAAGATCACATAAAGCATTAATTTTATATGGACCAAATCCAATGGTTATAGCAAACTTACCTGGATCTGGCCTCTTCTCCAGTATGTCCAAATGGCTGCATTCCTCTGTAATCTCAGCCATTGATCGCTTTTTGCTCAGAATCTCCTTCATGAACTTAACATAGGATGGCATTTCATTGAGAGCTTCTGTGAAGGGGATGGTGACGTTGAGCTTCTAAAACATTTTGATGAAGCGCTGAAATTTCTTTTCTGCCGGGTCCTTTGGAGATTTTGTAGGGAAAGGCAGCTTCTTTTTCTGATTTGGAGCCAGAACAGATTTCGGAGGTGCTGCAGTTTCCTTGATCTCGGGTTGGGTGTCCTCAATATCGACCACGTCTCTGTCGACCACTGTAGTCGACTTTGGCTTGCTGTGTAGTGCAGATGATGGTTTCTGTCGTTTCCCTTCGAGATCGAGCAGGCCCTCCTCGAGATCGACTAAGGTGTTATCGACGTTGACTTGCTGCTGGTCGACTTGCTGGTCTCCTTTGTTCTGCTGCTTTCCAACTTCTGGCTCTTGTAGTTGATGGCCGCTTCTGAGTTTTAAAGCAGCGATGTGTCCGGTCTTTCCCTTGGGATTTGGTTCTGAAGATCCTGGGAGTGACCCTGTCTGTCTGGGGACTCCTGTGACTAGCTGGCCAATCTGTGTATCAACTGATTTCCGCCATATATCAATTTCCCCAAGCCTAGAGTTGACACCCTGAATCTGAGTGTAGACTGAGTTGAAGGATTGCCCGGTTTCTGTATGATTCCTCTTTATTACCTCCGAGACAGTCTGTAGATCATCCTTTTTATGGTCCCTTTCTGGATGTCCTGGAGCTCTGTAGGGCGGGGGGTTCCTAGGGGCACCTTGGTTCCATTGTGGTTGCTGAAACCTTTGGTCCCCCATGTAGCGATTGGGACCCCCTGCATAAGCTACCTCTTCGTGGTGTTCTGCCAGCTTGACTTGCTCTGTGTGTGGGCACTCAGTAGTGGTGTGCCGCTGTGATCCGCATTCTATGCAAGGCTGGTTGACAGATAAGTATTTGACTTGTTTGAGGAGCTTGCGATTCTGGTCTCTATAGAACTGCTCCCTGACATCTGGGTCAATCTCCTTTGCTGGCTCATAGAGTGGCATAGATGGTCCTGGCCTGGCGTAGGGGTTCTCTTCATAGTTTGCAGTAGACCCATACTTGTTGTCATAGTTAGTGAGCTTGTCGAGCACTCCCCATACGTCAATTGGTGGCATCGTCAGATACTCATAGCGAGTATACTGGTTGATTCCGTCCTCAGTGACTTGATCAAGAGAGTTGAAGAAGATCTCCTGAATAACGTAGGGTGACTATCCATGAGTAGGGCAAGATCGCAGCAGTTCCTTATACCTTTCCCATGCTTTTGATAGCTACTCCCCAGGCTTCTGTTTGAAGGCGGTGATTTTCTGGCGGAGGAGTGCTGTCTTTGCAGGAGGGAAGAATTTGTTCAGAAACTCTTGCTCTACTTGGACCCATGTCGTGAGGGACCTTGGTTTCAGCCCTTCGAGCCACTTCAGTGCAGGTCCAGCGAGAGACCAGCGAAAAGCCTTCACCTTGACATATTCCAAAGTTGTACCTTCAGCAAGAGTACGACACATGTCAGAAAATTTTGTAATATGTTCAAGAGGACACTCATTAAATCTACCAAAAAAGGTATTATTTTTAAGCTCTATAAGAAATTGAGTGCGAATTTCAAAAGAGTTTTCAGGGATAAGAATCACCGATTCAGGCACGACGAGAGTTGGGTGCATATAATCCTCTGTCATGGTTGGGTATTGGGCAAGCTCAGCTGCCAGCTGCCTTGCACGTTCAGCTTCTTATTCCCTTCCTGCTCTCTCAGTGGCGAGAGCAGCATCCCTGGCCGCTAGATCCCTTGTAAGCCTTGCAATCAGCTGCTCCTGTGTTTCTATAGCTGCCATGGCTCTTTGTAGTTTAGCTCTGATGTGTAGAAGGCGCTCTGGTTCGTCTAAGCCGTCAAACTCAGGCGGTTGACCAGAACGGCGCATACACCTGTAAAGTAACTCAAAGAAAAAGTGAGAACTGCCTACCTAAGGCACGAATGATAGCTTCCCCGGCAATGTCGCCAATTTGTTGTGAGGAGGAAATCAAGTATGAAATATAATGAAATAACTCAAACCAGATTTGTGCCCTAGCAAATAATTACAAGACTCCTCCAATGCAGTAAGAGAAAGTCAGGATCGAATCCACGAAGAAGCGTGTCAGCGGATCCTAGGCAGCTGCAAATCTCACAGAAAAGCAAACAGAAGACAGAAACAAAGAAACAAAGAAGGAAGGACAAACGAACACAAGAAATAGCAAACGAAAGCAAAGAACAAAGCAAAGACAGAAGCTAACTCGATCTCGACTAGTAGTAACTCGAGATCGACAAGAAGTAGCAGAAACAGAAATTGCAGAATCGAAAACAGAGACGGAAACTCAACTCGACGGAGACAAAAGCCAACTCGAGATCGACAAAGGTCTACTCGATCTCGACAAGCCTCTCCTCTGTATCGACTAAAACACAGAAAATATAAATTCCAGATTCGAACACAGATTTCAGAATTTCGACAGAAATAAACTCAATATAATAAAGAACTTCTAAAGCCTGGGTATCAACGCCACACCGATAACCATGCAAAGTAACACATAAAGGCATAAAAGATCATGCTTTCTATCAAAATAACTTTCGTTACTAACAAATAGGCATATAGAGGCTTTCGCATAAACCCTAATTGTTACTAACCCTTTTCACATAATTAACCCAAGTTGTATTAAGATCACTTTCGCTTCAATAATACAAATAAGGATCACCTTCAACTCTCGCAAAAGAATCATGCTCATAGGGATAGAAGACGAATTGCATCAAAAGATTGTACCTTTACCGCATCACCTCACATGGCCACCGTCGGGCTCACCCCAGCCCCAGAACTGGGTGAACTACTCGCTCTTCATCATCAAGAAAGACATTAAATAACAAAAGAAACTAACTTGCATTTAATTAAATAAAGAAAGCTTACAACCAATCGAAGCCAAATCCACTTTCGCCTTTCCAACTTCTCTCGCCACAAACTTTCTCTCTCTACTCCTACTTACTTGAATGGAATTATGTCTGATATTTAATATGTAAAAAACTAGCCCTTAAGGCTTTATTTATAGCCTTCTATTCCTTGCTAATCAAGGATAAAAATATCTATCTTTATCTAAAATAATATCTAAAGGCTTAAAAGATAAATAAAAGAAATTTAGGAATTAAATAAAAAAAAGGGAAATTCTATCTAAAAAGCAAAATCTTCCATGTGTTGATAGGTGTGGATAGATGTTGATAGATCTCGGATATCTCGAACTCCTTCGGCCCCAAGGAAAGCCAAACCGCATTGGACAGCAAACCGCGTTACGCGGCTTCGGACACGGCGCTCGTCGATCTCGACTAGGGCTAGTCGATCTCGAGTAGGACTGGCGTCGACTTGGGCTGGCTGGCTTGGTCGGGTAGCTCTGCTCGACAAGGCTCGGACTGGTGCTCCTTGGCTCCTCGATCTCGACTAGCTGTACTCGAGATCGAGTAGAGTTGGCTCGGCTTCTCTGTCCTCGGCTTCTCGGCTTGTCTCAACTTGTCGACTCCAAACATGGTGTCTAGGCGTGGTCGATCTCGACAAGAGTTACTCGAGATCGAGTTGGGTTCTGGGATCGGGTTGTCTCTGACTCAGAGTCCTCGATCAGCTCTGCCCGACCAGGTGTGCTTGGACAGCCTTTATCGAGATCGAGTAAGTGTACTCGAGATCGAGTAAAGTTCTCTCAGCTTTCTGCTCTGTTCTTGAAATGCACTTTCCCGAGTCCTCGTTCGTCGGATTGACACATATGACCATGCGTTGGAAAGCTCTTTCCGAGGGCTACAACTCCCATGAAGACATCAAAGCTTGATTCAGAACAAAGAATGGTGAAAAATGGCGTTTTCTCCAGCTAAACCATTTTTAGCCTCTCCATGAGTTTCCTTTAAGCTCCAAAGTGCGTCCGATTTCTGCGAAATATAACAAAAACTTGTGTAGACCTCCATATGTTGCAAATAAACATAAACTACACAAATTATGTATTATTCTAACCCCAAATGTATGCAATGTATGCAGAAATCGATATAAAAGTAAGTGTAAAACATGGCAAATTAGGCTCACAACACGCGGCAATCCCTATGCCTACCCCTCCTCCTTCTGCTTTAACACAGCCTTCGCTTAAAGGCTCCGTTGAACGGCGATCGTTGGTCTCTCAACCTTATAAACAGACCATCACATGGAATGCTCATTGACCTCACATCCTATTGGTAATGAAAGAGGTATTGATTAATGTTGTGGATTTGAGTCATATTCTTGCACCTATTTTTGCTCTTTTGCAGGATTATCTTGTTGTGCTTCCAGCTAATCTACCACAAGGATTGTCGCCGCTTCGAGGGATTGAGCATCAGATTGACTTCATCTTTGGCGCAGCCTTGCCTAATCGCGCCGCCTATAGAGCTAGCCCTGAGGAAACAAAGGAGCCGCAACGCCAATTCACGGAGCTGATGGACAAAGACTTTGTTCGCGAGAGCCTGTCACCTTGTGTCGTGCCTGCCATCTTGGTTCCAAAGAAGGATGGCTGTTGGTGCACGTGTGTTGATTGCCGGAGAATCAACTAAATAAAGGTTAAGTATCGTCACCGTATTTCTCGTTTAGATGATATGTTTGATGAATTATATGGTGCTTGCATTTGCTCTAAAATTGATCTTAGAAGTGGCTATCATCAAATTAGGATGAAAAAGGGAGATGAATGGAAAATGGCTTTTAAAACTAAGTATGGATTGTATGAATGGTTAGTAATGCCTTTTTGTTTAACTAATGCTCCTTCTACTTTTATGAGGCTTATGAACCATGTGCTTAGACATTACATAGGGACCATTGCCACCCCCTACATGACCTGACTAAGAAGGATATGACGTTTCGGTGGACATACTCACATCATAGGGCATTCGATGCTCTCAGGGATCGGCTCACCCATGCCCCTGTGCTGCACCTACCTGACTTCGCACAACCGTTCGAGCTCGAGTGTGATGCTTCTGGCACTGGCATTGGTGGAGTTCTGCTTCAAAATAAGCGTCACATTGCCTATTTCAACGAGAAGTTGGGCCCCACTGAGCTCAACTATTCTACCTGCGACAAGGAATTGTTCGCGCTGGTTCGATGCTTATAGACATGGCAACACTACCGTTGGCCTAAGGAGTTTGTGATTCATTCGGATCATGAAGCTCTGAAGTACCTCAAAGGATAATCACTGCTCAGCAGGCAACTTGCTCGTTGGGTGGAGTTCTTGGACACCTTTTCCTATGTGGTTCACCACTAAAAGGGAAAGGATAATGTGGTAGCTGATGTGCTATTACGTAGGTATGTTCTCCTAAACCATATGGATGCACATGTTTTGGGTTTTGCTTTTATAAAGGAACTGTATGCTTCTGATGGTTTCTTTAAAACTATTTATGCTCAATGTGTGTCCAAAGGTGAAGTTGATTCTTATTTTCTTGAGAATGGTTATTTGTTTAAGATGGGCAAGCTTTGTATCCCATCTTCTTCTATTAGACGACTGTTTAATCAAGAAATACACGAATCTAGACTTTTGGCCTAAAATGTCGAATTATGTGCTCAGATTTGTCAAAAATTGTGTTACATGTGCTAAAGAAAAATCTAAGGCTAATTCGAATGGTCTTTATTAACCTCTACCAATTTCGAATGCACCCTGGAAAGATTTATCTATAGATTTCATTGTTGGCTTGCCTAGAACTTCTAAGGGTCATGATTCTATTTTTGTGGTAGTAGATAGGTTCTCCAAAATGGCTCATTTTATTCCATGTCACAAAACTGATGATGCCATTGATGTTGCACATTTATTCTTTAAAGATGTTGTTCGCATACATGGATTGCCTTTGTCTATTGTGTCTAATCGTGACTCTAAATTCTTGAGCTGTTTTTTGAAAACTTTATGGTCTAAGTTGGGTACAAAACTTTTATTTTCTACTTCTTGTCACCCTCAAACTGATGGCCAAATTGAGGTTACAAATCGAACTCAAAAACCAACAGACAACCCTCATAAGTTTGACCAAGTCCAAAGGCACTCTTGATAGGATGTTGGGTGAGAAATAAAGTTCTCTAAACAAAAGTGGTATTGGGTACAATCAAAGGTTTTTAAAGAAGCAACACATTACCACCTTTGTGAAGGCAAAAGGAAGCAGAACCTTTCCTATATGTTACCACTGTGCAAGAAATGGACATGTAAAAGAGACATGCCCCTATAGGTGAAAGGATCCACATATCATTCACAATACATTTTCTGTTCACTTGAGAAAAGAACGGATAACGCAAGTTTGGGTCCCCAAAGGCACTATTTTACCAAATATGGTTTATCTCAATAATGGATCTAAATTTGCTTATTGGTCTAGCCACAAAGGTTGATTTTTGTCTTGAAGGAGATCACCAAGGTGAAGGAGAAAAAATGGATTATTGATAGTGGATGCTCGAGACATATGAGTGGGAAGAGGTCTCTCCTCCATGATCTAAAGAAGCAATCCACTGGAACAATTACCCTTGGTGACAAAGGAAAGTGTGACATCGTTGGTATCAGTAGTGTTGGGAGTAATCCTAACCATAGTATTAAAAATGTTTATCTTGTTAATGGTTTGAAGTATAATTTGCTTAATGTTTCTCAACTATGTGATAGTGGTAATGATGTTGGATTTAACAAGAAAAGATGTCTAGTGCGCAGAGAAGATACAGGTGAAATATTTCTAACTGTCTATCCCTATAACAACATCTATGTTGTGAATGTTGAGCACGTTGCACAAGGAAGCTTAACATGTCTAAAGGCTTTAACGGACGATCCAAAGCTCTGGCACAGGAGACTCGGTCATGTAAGCCCACATACACTACAAAAGCTTGTGTCCAAAGGGCTTGTAAGAGGACTACCTGAGATGGACATCAAAGGTATTGATATGTGCAAAGCATGCACACGAGGTTAACAAACATGTAGCTCTTTCAAACCCAAGAAGGTTGTAAGTACTTCCAGACCCCTTGAACTTTTACATATGGATTTATGTGGTCCTATGCGAGTCAAATATCCCAATGGTAAAAAGTACATACTTGTTGTTGTTGATGATTTTTCGAGATATACTCGGGTTGCATTTTTAAAAGAAAAATCAGAGGCCTTATTTGAGTTTTTAAAACTTTGTAAGGAGTTGCAAACTTTAAGAAACGAGCCCATAGTGTCAATTCAAAGTGATCATGGTAGGGAGTTTGATCAACTTTAGTTTGATTTATTTTGTGCTAAATATGCCATCTCCCATAATTTTTCTGCTCCTAGGAAACCTCAACAAAATGGGGTTGTTTGACGAAAGAACCGCACCCTGTAGGACATGGCCAGGACTATGCTTTTAGAAAATACATTACCTAAAACCTATTGGGCTGAAGCTGTTAACATAGATAACTATATTTTGAATCGTTGTCTTATTCGTTCCATCTTAAAGAAAACTCATTATGAACTTTTCAAAGGCCGGAGAGCCCTTATACTGTATTTTAAACCCTTTGGCTGTACTTGTTTTGTTCATAACAATGAAAAAGATAACCTTGGGAAATTTGATGCACGTAGTGATGAAGGTATATTTCTTGGTTACTCCACAAGTAGCAAAGCATATAGAATCTTCAACAAGAGGACCAAGATGGTTGAGGAAAGTATACAAGTTATATTTGATGAATGCAATGACGATTCTTTAAGTGAAAGTGTTGCAGATCTAGATCTTAACAACCATACAGAGAATGAGGATGGTGATGATATTGCTACAAAGAACACAAATAAGAGGAACATGCAGGATCAGATTCTTAACACTGAAGAATTGGCCCAAGGTGGTGAAGCTCAGTCCAAAGCCCTTGGCAACCAATCCAAAAGTGTTGAGACTTCAAAAATTGCAGCAACTGAGCACAACATATCCATAGAGTCAGATGTACCACAAATCAATCATATTGATGTGACAAACCAGGGAGTTGAGACTAGCAAAAGAAAGTTTAAATACTCCTCATCATACTCATTAAAGGATATCATCTCTGACCCTACATCTAGTGTTCAAAATCGTTCTAAACTTAAAGATCTCTGTGCTTTTCACCATTTTGTTTCTCTTATGGAACCAAAGAAGGTAGATGAAGCCCTTCAAGAGCCAGACTAGATCATTGCTATGCAAAGTGAGCTTGACGAATTTGAAAGGAACAAAGTCTAGACCTTGAAGTCTAGGCCAAAGCATCAATCATTCATTGGCACACGTTGGGTATTTCGGAACAAGCTAGATGAGAATGGTAAGATCGTGAGGAACAAAGAAAGGCTTGTTGCTCAAGGCTACAATCAAGAGGAAGGTATCGACTACGAGGAGACTTTTGCTCCCGTAGCCAGGCTTGAAGCCATTCGCATTTTATTAGCATTTGCATCTTTTATGGGCATAAAATTATATGAAATGGATGCCAAGTGTGCTTTTCTTAATGGTTTCTTAGAGGAATAAGTCTAAGTGGCTCAACCCCCAGGTTTCGAAAGTTCAGAATTTCCTAACCATGTTTACAAACTAGACAAAGCGCTATATGGTTTGAAACAAGCCCCAAGAGCTTGGTATGAGCGCTTGTCAAAATATCTTTTAGAAAATGGTTTGATCGACAAGACTCTTTTTATCAAGACCAATGGAAATGACATTTTGGTTATCCAAATATATGTTGATGATATATTGTTTGGGGCTACTAACATATCTTTGTGCAAGGAATTTTCTGACATTATGTGCAGTGAATTTGAGATGAGCTTGATGGGTGAACTCAACTTCTTTTTGGGGTTGCAAGTTCATCAATCTATGAAAGGGATCTTTGTCAACTAAAGCAAGTACACTATGGATCTCTTGAAGAAGTTCAAGATTGATCAATCCAAACCACCCAAGCCACCCTTGAGCTCAACCTTATCTCTAGATCAAGAAAAGACCGGGAAGAGTGTCAATCAAAAGGAGTATCGAGGGATGATTGGATATTTATTATATCTTACTGCTAGTAGACCTGACATCATGTTTAGTGTTTTCATGTGTGCTACGTTTCAAGCTGACCCTAAAGAATCTCACTTCGTGGCTGTGAAGAGGATCTTTCGATATCTCAATGGCACTAAGGAGCTTGGCTTGTGGTATCCAAAGCAAAGAGATTTCACACTAATTGGGTATTCTGATGCAGACTTTGCAGGCTATAAGGTGGATAGGAAGAGAACGTCGGGATGTTGCCAATTCTTAGGAGCATCCTTGATTAGTTGGCACTCAAAGATACAAAACTCAGTTGCTCTTTCCACTACCGAAGCCGAATACATAGCAGCTGGAGCATGTTGCTCCCAAATCCTTTGGATAGCTCAACAACTGAGAGATCTTGGCATCAACCTCAAAGACATTCCCATTAAGTGTGACAGTACAAGTGCCATCTCCATTACAAAGAATCCCGGTCAACATTCAAGGACCAAACATATTGATGTAAGGCATCATTTCATTAGAGACCATGTCGAAAAAGGTGATGTGTCCATATCCTTTATTTCAACTGATTATCAATGGGCTGACATTTTTACTAAGCCTTTAGCAGAGGATAGGTTCACCTTCATTAGAAGTGAGATCGGGATGCAGAGGGATGCACTTTCGTAGGGAGAGCTTTCCCTTTACGAAAGATAAATTCTACTCAGTGTTAAGACCTTTGAGATTCATGTCAAACTTTGTGAACTGAATGGTGGAGCACATATAACGGATCATATGTTTGGTTGATATCTTATTAGATATTTGATCAAATATAGTTTTAATAGATTTTAACTTTCTTTATTTGCTACCGATTTCATTTTTCAAAAATCTTATATCCGAGTATATTTTATTTATGGAAATTATTTTTTCGGATATACTCTCTCTTACATTTAAAATGTGAAAGGATGTTTTTTGAATTTTGAAATTTTCGCAAATCAGATCTTTTAATTTTTGTAGTAGTGTTAGGATTATCTCCATTGGAACCATAAACACATCCCATCGACTTACCCTCTTGCCCCTTTTTAAACCACACACTCTTACCCTAACTATTCATCACCTCTCTAGAACTACCTAAACCCTCCGTCTTTTAACCTTCCCCTCACTACAAAAAAAAAACAATTTAGCAACGGCAATTTACCGTGGCGAAAAGCTGATCTGGGGTGGCAAAACCTATTTAGCCACAGGAAACTAGGGGTGGCCAAGTCTGCGGTGGCAAAATTTTAATAGCTACGGATGCTTGCCGTGGCGACCAACCTAGCCACGGCATAGCTACGGCTAAGCGACCCCATATGAAAGACACGACACATTTGCGACGGTAGGTTGCTGTAGCTAAGGTCTGGGTGGAAAATAAAAAAAAAACTGCTTTTTAGCCCGGATTCTTTAGACCCGGGCTAAAAAGTCCAATACTATTTAAAAAAAATGCACAATTTACCTATATAATAAAATTTCATTAATCATACAAAATTTACATTTATAATAAAATGACAAAAAACTACATAATTTATATAGAATAAAAATACATAATTACAAAATATACATATACAATAAAATGTCCAAAACTACATTTTAACCAAAAATAAAATGTCCAAAAGACAATAGTAATTCTAACTCCAAACTTACTGAACTAAAAGACCGCAGTATTACTTAAACGAGGAAGATTAACATGGCCCCTGTAAAAAAAAGAAACACAGAAAAATCAGAAGTGCGTGCATATAGATATACAGAAAAATCAGAAATGCAGAAAATTCAGAAAAAGTTATATATAAATATATAATAGAAAATAAAGGATTAACCCATAAAATTCCAAACAATAAAAAATACTCAATGGAGTTTGCACACACATGCGTCTATACATGCTCGCTCACTCATATTCACAAACACAAGCACAAGTACAAAGACATCTTTAAACATTCTAGAGAAAAAAACATTTAGACTAGCAAAAAAAACTAGAGAAGATTATGATGGAACAAAATACTCAATGGAGATGCCTTAGTAGGATTATCACCCAAAGGAATAAAAACATTAGATGTTGAAATCTTTCCAAGGTGTGTTTGGTTCATGAATGTGAATGTGAAGTAAAAACGCTGAAAAGTGACTAATAAAAACATATATATAAGTATAAACAGCTAGTGAGTTGGTACACGTTGAATTTAGTAATTAATAGAGAATTCAATTATTCATATACCTTATGCTTGTTGAACACTTGATGAGAAGAACTGCAAGTCTGCAATACACTGACATCTTGAGGAATATCTTGCATTTGAACTAAAGCCTGAAATTTTGCAAAAGATAAAAATAAGTCTTTGCTATAGAAGTAATTACGCAACATAACAAGGATGGGAATAAAACCTGATTCTTAGCAAGCAACATAATGAGTTTGGTAATTGCTCCAAAAGGATGGAATAGCTAAATCAAATCATTCTGGAAAAACATCAAACTAGTTCAGAAATTAGGATATCAATCTGTATGAATGATTGTCGGACAAAAGAGGAACTGATCCTTCACAAATCTCATCATTATTGAATTTGTGCTCTATAATTCTCAGAGTAGAACAGTTCTCCCAAAAACATAAATTCAGTTCACAAAAATCTAGAGTAGAACAGTTCTCCTAAAACATAAATTCAGTTCACAAAAACTAAAATTTACTATAGAAAAAACCAAATCACCGCTAGAAATCAAAGAGTCGATGGAAATCAACAACCACACCCTCGAATGAAGAAATTCAACAAATAAAGAACCAGCCAGCAGCTCTAAAAAACAGCAGTAATTCTAACTCTAAACTTTCTAATGGCAGAATTCTAACTCCAAACTTACTGAAAGGATTAGAGGAGGAGAATATCAGCTTCCATTAGCAGAAAAAGAAAGTGGAAGACATCATGCAAGCAAGCCTTGAATTGGATGAAGTTAAGAAAAACACGCAAAGTCACATATATAATATATAAAGGTACAACCTCCATAAAAAAAAAGTATACTAAGCTGTCAAGGCAATTCTTATTCTTAATAAAAATTAATCACTACAAGAAAGTAGCCTTAGAAGTATAAACTTTCCAAGAAAGACAGAGAAAAATTTAGATAAGAGACAAGGCAAAAAAAAAAAAGGGGCTGAAAAATTCAAATCTAAAACCAAAAATGAAATTCAGAAGGTGCCTACTTTCTTCATTAACATAAAGTGGAGATAGATTTCTTAAAGTGTAAGATAGTCTGCCGAGAATTTCAAGTTTAAAACTAATATTTCATTAAGCTGATATGTAACCTTAGTTGGCACACGATAACAAAACTATATCAAGAATTTAAAAACAGCACAATGAGCATATGGAAACTTGGAAATGGTACAGACAGTCACTAGAAGCTACTGAAGCTTGTTGAGACTTTAAAATTTATAAAATAAGAGTTTAACTTCTCAAGTATGAAAAAGTACAAGGTGATCACTGCAATTATGTGAAACAAACTAACCACAAAGTGAGTTCACAAAGTGACACCATTGTGAGAGTATGAGAAGACCTTTTCCTACTGTGGTTGTACCCAAAGAAGAAAGAAAGAATTATGTTAGATCCACAAACACATAAACAAATAACAACTAAAAAACAGCAACGTATCTGGGCATAGACATTTAACTAAAATAAGTAAAATCTCAACACAAAAGAACTTGCTAAGCTATTTAATAGTACAAGAAGAAATGGTGTACTTACAGGGAAAAAGAAAAACAATGTAGTGTTGGGTAGAAACTTAAGCTTAAATGGATGCTAGCCCAAGTATATATGAACAGAAAATAAAGAAGTGCAAGGACTTGAAATTTTGAACTCAAAACTAAACCTTAAACTGAATCCATAGCTCAAAATAAGTGTAAAGGAACAACCTAATCAATTTCTGTGAGTTCAGCATCACATGAAGAGAACTAGAGGAGCAGTAATGGAGACACCAAGTTTAGCAGATGATTCCATTACCTAGCAATAATTAAGTGAAATCTATGGGACCAAGATATTAAATCTGATAAAGATTGGTCGATTCACAATCCATTTTCTCTCAATTAAAGCTCACATGAATAACAACACAAGGCAACAAAACCAGATAAATAATTTTTTCATTTGAAAACAAATATGCATTTCTAAGTTAACTCAGACTTTAATTCGCAACCAAACCATTTCAACTACCCCAATCAAAATGAATAACTATTGGAATCAGAAACAACTAGATCGAGTAAGGTCCAAAGAGTTATACCCATCTCAATGTCGATCGAAGGGGAGGTTTAGATTCAAGGTTCGAGCTCCGCAAGATCGAGAGAGGACTCCGCACAAAGGCTGTGGGGAGCGCAGGGGCGTCGTCGAGGCCTCTCTGGACGGCTCCTGACCTCCTGGTACAACAGGGATTCACGGACAGAGAAAGGAGCCGGTGTCGGCGTCGACCTTGGGTCCCCGGCGATGAGGCGAAGGAGCGCGAGGAGGAGCGGCGTGCGTGAGCGCGAGGACTCGGGGGCGTTCAAGGAGGGAGCTGAGGAGCGGGGCTGTTTGAATCGGAGAGTGAGAGAGAGGTGGCCTCAGATCTGGCGTCGAGGGGTCGATTAAGCAAACAGGGCGGCTTTAGCCTCCTACAATCCGGTGGCGGGCTGAAGGGAGAGCCATGGGAGGAAGACGGGTGCTATGGGTGCTTGGAGGGAGCTCGAGAGAGCCATTAATGGCTGCGACCAATGAGAGAGGTGAGAGGGTGAGGGTTTGGAGACAGACCGGTGAAGGCAGGGTCGCGGGAGGAAGAACCCCGAATAAGGAAAGTGAAGGATGCATAGCGAGGGAGATGGAATGAGGGGAGGGGAGGAGGCGGAAGCCATTGAAGAGGGGTTTGAGAGCTCGAGGGAGCGACGGTGGTAGGTGAGGAGAGAAGAAAGAGATAAGAGGGAGGGTTTGTCTGAGTGAACAAAAGGGGAGTATTTATTAGGGTTCGGGTTAGGTCTTTACACATATGGAAAAGATAGCTTCCGTGCACTATTACCATGGCTAAGTCATGAAAACCAATTTAATGGCCACGGTAAGCCTAACTGGGGTGGCAAAATCGACCCAATAGCCACGGCAAACTCACCCCGTTGCTAATATCTTGGGTTTTTTTTCAGATGCAATGCTTGCTGTGGCTATTGCCGTGGAAAAAGGGTATAAATTGCCACGGCAAATGCTTGCCGATGCTAGCTGGGGTGGCAAAATTAATTTTTTTTTGTAGTGCCTTCAACCTTTTTCTGAAAGCTTCACCGAATTTCTTCCATGGCACCCAAATTCAAGAAGACCTCCACACCCAAACGCCTTGGCGCTACCCCCAAAGGACGCCAGACACCTCTTGTGATATTCCCTCAACCCGAACCTACTCCTCAAGCAATTGTCCCAAGCATTGTCCCGAGCACCGTCCCTGAGAGCACCGTTGCCGAAATCAAGCGGTCTTTGAAGCGCCCAACGAAGAAGCCTCTCAGTTCAAAGCTAAAAGGGAAGAGAAAGATCATTGCTGAGGAAGAGGAGGATCTTGATGAGATTCTAGAGCGAGATGCTGCAAAGGAGGTCGAGGAAGAGGCCCTGAGAAAGAAAAAGGTCGAGGAAGAGGCTGAGAAAGCAAGGAAGGAGGCCGAGGAAGAGGCCCAATAGGTAGCAGAAAAGGAGGTTCCCGCTGTGGAGGAACCAGAGGAAGAGGAAGAGGAGGACGACGAGACTGCTAATGATGACGAGGAGGCCGGGGGAGATGATGCTGAAGTGTCTGTTGAGGACTCGGGGTCTGAGGAAGAGGAGCCAGAACTTGTTCCCTCTCCCACTCCTCCTCATCCTCCCCTGTCTCCGAAGAAGCGCAATGCCACTAAGGCCAAGAAGTCTTCACCTCCCAAGCGTTCAAGGAAAGCCACTTTCAGAAGCTTTGACGTGCCTGTCAAGACGAATGCTTCCACAAAAGCTCGAAGGAAGAACGCTGATCCACCTGCACTTATCTAGGTAAACCAATCCTTACCCTCCTCCTGGTTTGAGAATGCCGAGATGGCTGGAAAGTAAGTAGACGATTTTTGAACTCGTAAGATTTGTTGTTCCGATTTTATTTATCTTAATTTTTTAGAAGCTTTGAACTTACCCTGCATCTCTCTTCTCAAACAAACCTCTGCGTGGACCCTTCTGAACCTTGAATCTGTGTACTACCCCTAACTCACCCGTCTTTTTTACATAAACCTCAAATCCAAACACATTGCTGATGGTTGGTCTCTGGAGTCGGTCGTCAAAGAAGTTAGAATCACCTTCAACTTCCTTGACTTCGCTGATCTCCTTGGCCTTCCTAAACCTTGTCCACCCTCTCCTGAAACCCCCACAAAAGATCAGTGTGTTGCTCTTGCCCGATCCAAATACCTGCTCCCCAAAGCATCTAACAACACCACTAAACAATTTACCCACTCGTCCCTCACACTTGAGGCTGTTGATAGGAGGAAATCAAGAATGCAAATATAAAATATAAGTAAAGTAAAGCAAACCAGATTCCTTCCCTTGCAAATGATTACAAGACTTCCTCCCGATGCAGTAGTGGGAAGTCAGGATCGATCCACGAGGAAGCGTGTCAGCGGATCCTAGGCAGCGGAGAAATCTCACGAACAGAAGTCGACCACAGGCTGTCGATCTCGACTAGGGTTAGTCGACAGAAGATCGGACAAGTCGAACACATCATCAGTAGCTCTCGGCGATTTTGGTCGATATCGACTAGGCCTTACTCGATATCGAGTACACTTGTCGACGTCGAGGAAGTCTTGGTCGAGTACCTGCACAGGAAAAGCTACGACGATCTGGATCGAGAATCAGTAACTCGATATCGACAAGTGCTAGTCGATATCAAGGAAGGCAAAAAACTAAAACGAAAGAAAGTAAAGGCAAAGGCTTTGGGATTCAAAAATAAACTTTATAAAAGACAACTTCCAAGATTGGGGTTTGCAACAACGATAACCAAGCATGCATAAGGAAAGAATAAAAGGAAATAACAAGTAGTTAGCATGGACCTCCATTAGATGGGTAATAAACACATAACAAGTAGTAGATGCTCAAAACATGATAAAAGTCGAATCTTTACCTCAAACACGCAGGGCTATCGTCGGGCTCGCCCCAACCCCAGAAGTAGGTGGACTACTCGCGCTTCATCGCAACCTCAAACATTGATTGAAAGAAAATAACTACTTGCATTGAATCAAACAGAGCTTACAACCAAAGGAAGCCAATTCCGCTCTCGCCTAACCAACTCCTCTTGGCCACTCACTCTCTCTCTTTCTCTGCTACTAATTGCTGTGAGATTGAATGAATAAAACTCAGCCCCCTAAGGCTTTATTTATTGGCTTCTAATCCTTGCTATTCAAGGATAGAAATCTCTATCTCTATCTAAATCTATATCTAAAATCTTTAAAGATAAATAAAGAGAATAACATAATTAAATCTAAAAAGGAAATTATATCTAAAAGGCTAAAATATCTTCAAGTGGATAATGCTTCTCTTCATTTGATAGTTGTTGGTAGACTTGGATAGAACTCGGCAATCTTCGGCCCCAAGGAATCCCAATCCGAGTAGGACAGCTCAAACCGCGTACGCGGCTTCCATAAAGATTTCCTCGATATCGAGTAGTTTACTCGATATCGAGTAAAGTGTGTCGTCGACTTAGCTTGGCTCGACATGTCGGCTAGCTGATCCTCGACAAGGCTCGGATGCTGGCTTCTGGGGTCCTCAATATCGATAAGTTTCGTCGATATCGAGTAGACTTGGTTCATCGACTTGCTGGCCTAGCTTAGTCGAGTGGATGGTCCTCGACACTGCTCAGACATATGCTTCTGGGCTTGTCGATATCCAGGAGTTTCCTCGATATCAAGTAAGTGTTGTCCGACAGGTCTTTGTCTTCGGCTTCTCAATCAGCTTGTGTTCCTCGACTTTGCGCTGGTCTTCAAGGTTTTGTCGACATCGAGTAAGTAACTCGATATCGACGAAAATCCTGGAGTCGGGTAAGTTTGCTTCTCGGCTTCTCGATATGGTGATCCTCGATCAGTGATGTGCCCGGACTCCTTTGTCGATATCGAGGACTAATACTCGATATCGAGTAAAGTGTGGCCTCCGTCTTTGCTTCTTGGTTTTCTCCCGGAATGGCTCCATATTTTGCAATATTAAACAGAAACTTATGTAGATCTCCATTTCTTGCAAATAAGCACATATTACATAAATTCAACACATTCCCAACCCAAAATATGCAAAGTGTATAGAATATGGAACTAAACTGTGCATTTCAACATGACTATTTTAGAGACATCAAATCACCCCATACTTTGACTTGCTTGTCCTCAAGCAATAACCAAACAATAACCAATACGTACAACACATCCTTCAAGTCTTTGCCTTTGTCAAAAGCAACATCTCAAGTAGTAGCAATGTAAGACAAGTGAATTTAACGTCAGCACACATATATGAGCGATCCATGGGCATAGGCAATATAAATCCAAGCTCACATGGATAATGTGTTTTCACTCAACTCTCAAATGTGTTTAGGCTATGCAGATCAACTCTCAACTCAATTCCATATACAATCTCATAAATATTGTAATTTAAATATAAATCCACTTCGCAACCAATTATGTAAATGCAACAAGAATTATCAAGAGGACTTCGCTCAATAGAAGTCTTCAAAGAAGATTCCATTCGGCAGGGTTGTAATGGGGCTTGGTAAAAAATAAAAGGTATGGAATTATTTGGCCATGTGGTGCTTAATAAAATTCGGGAATCAAGACACAACTCAACCAAACCATGACTCTCAATCATATGCATCAACCAAACTCCCGAACTTATCTCAATGAAGTATGTAACCTTTCAAACTTCCTTAACCTTCTCCAAAGTATGCATCTTGCGAAAATGAAAGAAATAAGGTAAATTTGGCTAATGCACTTTTTTTTTTGAATTTTTTTTTTGAAAGAACGAAAATAAACTAAAACTAGTGCATTTATAGGGTGAACCAAAAATCCTTTTACATAGTGTGCATAGCAAGATAAAAATATAAATCCAACGCATATCTTCAAAAAGTTAAAAAATCCTTCTCACTTGAAACGAAACACAAGCTAATTCCTTCCACAAATCATCATTCCAACCAACTCTAAGTCTTAATTCCCAAATGGGGGTCAGACTCAATTTGACTAAGGATAATTTTGTGGGGTTTATAATAAAAGTCTCAGGCTAATGTTCTGGCTTCAAGCAAGGATAATGCAGGGTAGGTAAAGAGAGGATAATATTGGCTTAAAAGGTGTCTCCATCATTTAATTCTCATTCACATAAACATATAAATGCATTGGCTTAAAGATGCATAGGAAGAGTAAATACGCTCAAGAAAGCGGAGGGATTTTTTATGTTCTGCCTATAAGGCCAAAATTCTCACTAGGACAAATTTTGTTGGATTTCAACCTTTAGCTTAGGATCATATGTGCTCAATTTTATCACAAGTTCACAATTCACATAAAAATAATTTCGAGGACTTAGGCTAAACCTTCCAAACATGCCATAGGATTTACATGATCAAGTCAATCATTATTTATCATCATAGGACATCTAAGTTAGGGTATACAAACTAAGACAATGCAATAATTTAAACATGTATTTTTTTTTTCGACATTTTAAAATTTTTTAATTTTTTTAATTTTAATTTTATTTTTTTATGACTAGAAATAAGACTAAAGTATGATAAAAGACTAAAATCCATAAAACTTAAACATGAATGCATAACATAAAAAATAAAATTTCAGCATGTAAAACCAAAAGCAAGACTAAAACATATAATAATAAATAAAATTTCACCATGTAAAACCAAAAGCAAGACTAAAACATATAATAATGATAATGAGCCCTTCTCCCACCCCATACTTAAAATATACAGTGTCCCCACTGTATAAAATCAAATAAAAGCAAGAGTAAAGGAAGGAACTCACCGAATAACACATCGAGGAGGGCAGAACAGGGCATATCGAGTAAGTGGTTTTGCCGATATCGAGTACTATACTCGATATCGAGTAACTGTCATTTACGTCAAGTGGATTATGAAGTCGATGAGATTTGTCTGGCTTAGTCGATATCGAGTTGGCCTACTCGATATCGACGAACTTTTGGGCTGCTCCTCTTAGTCGATTTCGACTTGGCCTTCGTCGATTCTGACTGTTTTTCAGGGACTTCTTATTCCACCTTTCGCGATTCTTTTATGCTTGCCGACCTAAAAGTGTTAGATTGCACACAAAAACAAGACTTTCCACATGAAGTATTCTAAACTAAAAATCCAAAAACAAAAAAAACAACAAAACCAAAATCAAAAAGTTCCAAAGTCCCAAAATTCGTAAAGTTTTATATACATGCTCTAGATTTTAGAGTCGCTAGGCCGACATCTTCTTTTGTGCTCAAGGACCTTTAATGTGGGGCCCGCTTGTGCTTGGCCCTTCTCCTGGATCATCTAGGTTCTGATTGTTGTATGCAAGCTCAGTTGGCAGGTGGTTGCTTGCATATCCTTCCTTTTCCTTCTTCTTTCTCTTCCCAGCTTTCAGTTTCCGCAGATTCTCTCCCCACGGGGCCTTAAATCCTCTTAAATTATTGATAATTTTCTTAATGGACTGAGGAGGAGTAGGATTAATACCTGAACTTACCTTTTCGGGCCCAATACAGAAATCTTCGGGTTTGGGGTTAGTTGATATTGGGCAAGACTGGTCGATATCAAGTACAGGGACCCCATACTTAGGCTCTTGGCAAGTCTGGTGCTCAGCTGAGGAAGTCGATGTCGACGAAGTTTTATAGATATCGAGTAGGGCTTTAGTCGATATCGAGTAGGGCTTTAGTCGATATCGAGTTAGGGTTGTCGATATCGAGTACAGTGCTGGTGCCTTCCTCTGTTGATTGCTTGGTCCCGTGTTTGCTGATGCGCTTCACCTCCAGCCATGAAATTTCCTCTTTTGCAGGGCCAAAAGAGAAGTCTAAGACCTCGTCGCCTATGGTGAAGGTGAGCGATCGCTGTTTGACACTAATCTTGGCATCTGCAGTAGCTAAGAATGGTTTACCAAGAATAATAGGGCTAGTAGGATCTTCAACACAGTCTATAATAAGGAAATCTGCTGGAACAAAGAATTTACCAACCTGGACGGAGACATTCTAAATTATACCTGTAGGGATGACCACTGTATTGTTTGCCACGTATAGCTTGGCATCCACAGGCTCTATGCATCCTATCTTTACCTTCCGCCAGATTGATAAGGGCATGATGCTCACACTTGCTCCTAAATCACACAAGGACTCATATTTATATTGTCCAAATCCCACAGTAACATAAAACTTACCAGGGTCAGGTCTCTTTTCAGGGAAGTTGAGTACTTTGCATTCACCGGCGATCTCTGAGATGGATTGCTTCTTGCTCAGGATTTCCTTCAGAAATTTAACATATCCAGGAATATCTTACAGGGCTTCTATAAAAGGAATAGAGACATTCAGTTCTTGCAGCATATGAACAAAACGGTTAAACCTACCTGCAATGGGATCTTCAGCGCTTTGAAAGGGAAAGGCAATGTCTTTTTCTGCTTCGGAGCCAGATCAGACGTCGGAGGTGTTGCAGAGTCGTCGACATCGGCCAGGTTTTTATCGATATCGACTTGAGCTTCTTCAATATCGAGTAGGCTTGTCGATCTCGAGTTGCTTGGCTGGGCAGTGGAGTCCCAGCTTGGCTTCTGGTCTGTGTCGAGGAGGGTTTCGTCGATATCGACTAAGGGCTCCTCGATATCGGGTTCCTCTTGCTCGTTATTGACTTGCTGCTCTGCTTTGTCTTGGTGCTTTCCGACCTCTGGCTCATGTAATTGGTGCCCGCTTCTGAGTTTGATAGCTGAGACGTGTCCGGTTTTCCCTTTAGGATTTGGTTCTGTTTGCCCAGGGAGTTGTCCGGATGGTCGTGGAATCTGTGCTGCAATTTAACCCATCTGAGTCTCTATGCCTCTTTTCCAGATGTCTAGCTCTCCAAATTTTGTAGTGATATTCTGGAACTGGTTGTTGATGGTGCCTTGATTCCGATGCATCTCCTCAAGGATGAGTTGTAAGTCATCCTTCTTTTGATCCCTTTCTGGATGTCCTAGAGCTTTGTATGGCGAGGGGTTCCTAGGAGGACCTTGGTTCCACTATGGTTGATAGAACCTTTGATCCCCCATATAGCGATTGGGACCCCCTGCGTAAGCTACCTCTTCACGTGTCTCTGCCATCCTGACTTGCTCTGTGTGTGGGCACTCAATAGTGGTGTGCCGCTATGATCCGTATTCGATGCAAGGCTGGTTGACAGAGACATACTTGACTTGCTTGAGGAGTTTGCGATTCTGGTCTCTGTAGAACTGCTCCCTCACATCTGGGTCAATCTCCTTGGAAGCTTCATAGAGGGGCATAGATGGTGCTGGCCTAGCATAGGAGTTCTCCTCATAGTTTGCAGTAGACCCATACTTGTTGTCATAATCGGTGAGCTTTTCCGGTACACCCCATGTGTCAATTGGTGGCATCGTCAGGTACTCATATCGAGTATACTGGTTGATCCTGTCCTTAGTGACTTGGTCAAGAGAATTAAAGAAGATCTCTTGAATGACGTAGGGTGGTTGTCCATGAGTAGGGCAAGATCGCAGTAGTTCTTTGTATCTTTCCTATACTTTTGCTAGCGGCTCCCCAAACTTTTGTTTGAAAGCTGTAATCTTCTGGCGGAGGATTGCTGTCTTGGCAGGAGGGAAGAATTTGTTGAGAAACTCTTGCTCTATTTGGGCCCATGTTGTGAGGGATCTTGGTTTCAGCCCTTCAAGCCACTTCAGTGCAGGTCCAGCGAGAGACCAACGAAAAGCCTTCATCTTGACATATTATAGAGTTGTACCTTCAGCAAGAGTGCGACACATGTCAGAAAAATTTGTAAGATGTTCAAGAGGGCATTCATTGAATTTTCCATAAAAGGCATTATTTTTAAGCTCTATAAGAAATTGAGTGCGAATTTTAAAAGAGTTTTTGAGATTAGAATCGCCGATTCAGGCACGACGAGAGTCGCGTGCATATAATCCTCTGCAGTCGTTAGGTATTGGGCAAGCTCAGCTTTTGCTCGCCTTGCGCGCTCAACTTCCCGTTCCCTTCCTGCTTTCTCAGCGGCGATAGCAACATCTCTTGCTGCTAGTTCCCTTGTAAACCTCTCAATCAGCTGTTCTTGTGTTTCTGCGGCCGCCATGGCTCTTTTCAGTTTAGCATGGATGTGTATAAGGCGCTCCGGTTCATCTAAGGCGTCAAACTCAGATGTTTGACCAGAACGGCGCATATACCTGTAAAGTAACTCAAAGTAGATGTGAGATTTTAACTACCTAAGGCGCAAATGATAGCCTCCCCGGCAACGGCGCCAATTTGTTGATAGGAGGAAATCGAGAATGCAAATATAAAATATAAGTAAAGTAAAGCAAACCAGATTTCGTCCCTTGCAAATGATTACAAGACTTCCTCCCGATGCAGTAGTGGGAAGTCAGGATCTATCCACGAGGAAGCGTGTCACCGGATCCTAGACAACGGAGAAATCTCACGAACAGAAGTCGACCATAGGTTGTCGATCTCGACTAGGGTTAGTCGACAGAAGATCGGACAAGTCTAACACAACAGCAGTAGCTCTCGGTGATTTTTGTTGATATCGACTAGGCCTTAATCGATATCGAGTAGACTTGTCGACGTCGAGGAAGTCTTGGTCGAGTACCTGCACAGGAAAAGCTACGACGATCTGGATCGAGAATCAGTAACTCGATATCGACAAGTGCTAGTCGATATCGAGGAAGGAAAAAAACTAAAACGAAAGAAAGTAAAGGCAAATGCTTTGGGATTCGAAAATAAACTTTATAAAAGACAACTTCCAAGATTGGGGTTTGCAACAACGATAACCAAGCTTGCATAAGGCAAGAATAAAACAGATACTCATATAAATAGCATCAAAGGATTGAGCTTTCGCCTTTTCCAACAATTAGACAACTCTTTCAAGAAACCCTAATTGTCTCTACCGATTTTATGTTTAAAATCCAAGTTGTTAGCATGGACCTCACTTAGATGGTTAATAAAAACATAACAAGTAGTAGATGCTCAAAACATGATAAAAGTCGGATCTTTACCTCAAACACACAGGGCTATCGTCGGGCTCGCCCCAACCTCAGAAGTAGGTGGACTATTCACGTTTCATCGCAACCTCAGACATTGATTGAAAGGACATAACTACTTGCATTGAATCAAACAGAGCTTACAACCAAAGGAAGCCAATTCCGCTCTCGCTTCACCAACTTCTCTTGGCCACTCACTCATTCTCTCTCTTTCTCTACTACTAATTGTTGTGTGATTGAATGAATCAGACTCAGCCCCCTAAGGCTTTATTTATAGTCTTCTAATCCTTGCTATTCAAGAATAGAAATCTTTATCTATATCTAAATCTATATCTAAAAGCTTTAAAGATAAATAAAGGGAATAAAATAATTAAATCTAAAAAGGAAATTATATCTAAAAGGCTAAAATATCTTCAAGTGGATAATTCTTCTCTTCATTGGATAGTTGTTGATAGACTTGGATAGAACTCGACAATCTTCGGCCCCAAGGAATCCCAATCCGAGTAGGAAAGCTCAAACCGCGTACGCGGCTTCCAGAAAGATTTCCTCGATATCGAGTAGTCTACTCGATATCGAGTAAAGTGTGTCATCGAATTAGCTTGGCTCGGCATGTCGGGTAGCTGGTCCTCGACAAGGCTCGGATGCTTACTTCTAGGGTCCTCGATATCGACAAGTTTCATCGATATCGAGTAGACTTGGTTCATCGACTTGCTGGCCTGGCTTGGTCGAGTGGCTGGTCCTCGACACTGCTCGGACATATGCTTCTGGGCTTGCCGATATCGAGGAGTTTCCTCGATATCGAGTAAGTGTTGCCCGACCGGTCTTTGTCTTCGGTTTCTCGATCAGCTTGTGTTCCTCGACTCCGGGCTGGTCTTCAAGGTTTTGTCGACATCGAGTAAGTAACTCGATATCAAGGAAAATCCTAGAGTCGGGTAACTTTACTCCTCGGCTTCTGGATATGGTGATCCTCGATCAGTGATGTGCTCGGACTACTTTGTCGATATCGAGGACTAATACTTGATATCGAGTAAAGTGTTGCCTCCGTCTTTGCTTCTTGGTTTTCTCCCGGAATGGCTCCATATTCTGCAATATTAAACAGAAACTTATGTAGATCTCCATTTCTTGCAAATAAGCACATATTACATAAATTCGACACATTCACAACCCGATATATGCAAAGTGTATAGAATATGGAACTAAATTGTGCCTTTCAACATGGCTATTTTAGAGAAATCAGAGCCAAAAATCATCTTCAACATCATTTTTTAGATGCCTCTTACCCCGAATCAACTATGGCTCCCTCCTCACTAACAACGCTATAGTCCTCATATACCGAATTTTGAAAGACGAAGATCTTGATCTGGCCAATACCATTCTAGGATCTATGGCTCACACCCGCAAAGCCAGAAAAGGAACTCCCCTCCCATTCGCAAACCTTTTAACCCATGTCTTCAAAGCTTCTAAACTTGATTTTGAAAATGAAGAACAACAACATCATATGGGTAAATTCGACTCCAAGAGCTTTGAGAAGATTGTCATTACTCAGTCCCCACAAGGGACTTAGAGTCTTGCCTCTCCCTCTCCATAAGCTCTTCCCACTGCCTCTGTCATCGATGAGCGCATGGAAAATCTTGATTTTGGTTTGGAGGAAGTTCGCCTGGATGTCAAGGAGCTACATCGAGAGTTGTTGCTGGAGATGGGCGGGGTGGCTAAGTTGCTGAATGAACTGAAGTTGCTGTTCACGGATGGTGCTCAAGATGATGAATCCTAAACCCCTACCCTAGCCTATGATCTAAACATTGTTGTTTTTTTTTTAAAACTTTTGGTTACTGTTTTTATCCCCCTCCCTTTGTTAAAAGACAAAAATGGGGAGATGATTTGATGGTTTATACTTTAAAACTGTTGTGAACCAAGGTCTTGGAAGACCTTACTTTGCTTTGTTTTGTTGGATGTTTCTCTTTGTCTTTAAAAACTTATGATCCAACATTTGTCTAACCCTTGCAGGTAATTAGTCTGATTTTGCCTTATAATATATCTTCTTGACTAAGTTATAGGGATGCACATGTTTTGTCTTTCATCAAGGGTGAGATTGATAACTCCACTCCCTTGATGAAAATCAGAAATGGTTTCAAAGGCTTTGACACATAGTTTGTGTCAAAAGTCTTGAAGCTACAACTGTGTTGATGAAACAAAAAACCTGTATTATGCGCATATTATTTCCGGATGTTATTATATGTTATTATTATATATTTCCAGATATATTATATATATATATATATATATATATATATATATATATATATATATATATATATATATATATATATATATTATGTACTAATAATGCAGCAAGTATTTCGAAAGAAATTTCCTACCTTAAACTTAAGACGTGAAGAATCATATCGGAGATTGTGGCTTCAAAGTTTCCCAAAATAGAAGATTGTGAAGATTCCCTCTTAAGTCGTGATCTATTCTAGCTGTTTAAGAAGATCCTTAGGCGCCTATTTGTTCAAACATAAAAAAGGAGATGAAGAAGAGAAGACAGACACAGTTGTCGAACACAAGCATTCATTCGCACTCAAGCCCTCAAGTCAATCTGTGTTCTTCGTGTGCTCACTGCTAGTTGTTAAGAGTCATATCTTTTATTTCAAAGCATTTGAGAGTTACACAGTGAGCTTATAGGATATATTCTGAGAGAGTGTTATACTCGAGAGTTTGTAACTCAGGAAGTGGACACTAGGCGATTAATTCACGAAGTGTAAGAGGATTGTACTAGATAGCTGAGAGAGGTGGGGCTCTTCTAGATTGGTCTAGGACTCCATGGGAACGTGAGTTGACTAGATTGCAATTGTATAGGAGATAGGATTCTCGGTGAGCAATTAGGATCCTAAGTCTTGTGAATCAATAAAGCCGGTTGAATCCTAGGGTTGTGGAAGAACCCTAGGTGGGGACTAAGCCTTTAAGGAGCCGAACCTCGTTAATAATTCGTTGCGTGCTTTACTTATTCCTTTACCATATTTTCGCATTTGTTTCGAATTGTATAACTCTTTTGTGATTCAGGTTTCGAGAGGAAAGAATTAAGTCTAATTTCAAAGGGTTTTGCAAGCGTTTCAAAAGTCTTGAGATTATCAGCGAAAGTTGGCATACTCTATTCAACCCCCCTTCTAGAGTATCTTTATTCTACTTTGTTATAAATTATCAAACCTTCACAGGTCTAAACACTCAGCAACCAAGCTGACTCCTTTTGAGGTGGTCTATGGTCGAAATCCTCTTACACCGGTGGATATGATGCCACGGTCCCTCAACGAGAAAGAGAGCATGGATGCAGCTAAGCAAGTGGACTTCATCAAGCGATTGCATGAGCGAACCAAGGCGCAACTGGAAAGGAAAACTACGCAATACAAGGCAGCGAAGGACAAGCATCGCAAGGATGTGTAGTTCAACGTTGGCGATCTTGTGTGGCTGCATCTCAGGAAGGAAAGGTTTCCACAACAACGGAAATCTAAGCTGGACCCTAGGGGAGATCGACCATTCAAGTGGTTCAAAAGATGGGTCCTAATGCATACAAGTCGAATCTCCCTGCCGACCAGTACAGTGTTCATTCTACCTTCAATGTCGGAGACCACTTTTTGTTCGTGTCTGACGATGACTATGACGACGATTTGATGACAAATCGAAATCAAGTGGAGGAGAATGATGCAGTGCAATTGTCCATGACTCTTGGAGACATTGAGGACAACATGAAGGTTCCATTCGATGGTCCTATCACTCGTGCAAAGGCCAAGAGAATGCAAGATGCAACTAAAGCCCTTCTTGTCCGTTACCAAGGAACTATAGAGCAAGTCTTCAGGCCACCCTGGATCACTTTGCTCAAGACTAAACCACCAGCATAGAAGGTGAGCTTGCGTCCATAACCGGAGCTCATGAAGATTCATCAACACCCACCATGACCACACATCACTCGACACACATGTTACATTCGGCCTACACATGCACATCGAGTGGAGCATGGGCCATGTCGAGTAACACCATGGGCTTGTCGAGTCCTCGTTATGTTGGGCCAAGATATTTTAATTAATTTTATTCAATCTATTATTTCATGTACTTAGATTTAATAAGGTGGAAGAGTTATATCTCATATAGATAGATTCTTGTCCGCTAAGTTATTGAACTTCTATCTTACTTAGGGTTACTTTATCTTTAGTATTAATATTCTATCTTTAAGAAACCAAACCTCTACTCTTGCAAGGTGGAATTGGTTCATAGCTTTTCTATTTAAACATTGTAGTTCTATTGTGTTAATCAGATTGAACAGAATTGAGGAACCCCTTTAAGGATTAAAGGGTTCTTCGATTTCAATCCCAAAAGCTTTCCTTTCTCTTGTGATCTATCACCTTCGGCACCACAGCCATCACCACCATCACCTTGCTCACCTTCACCGAACCAAAACCAAACACAACCCTAAACAACAAACTGTCGCAAGAAGAGAACAGGAGCCTTGGCGTCGCTCGCTTCCACCCTCTCTCCCAGCGAGTGCGGTGCACCAGGCTTCCTTGCGCGCAAGCGCTCTCGCATCCCCAACACCCTCGGCGCTCTCGCTCGCGTCGTCTTCGCTTGCACCCATACTTGCTACCTGCGAGTGCTGCTCCATGGATCCCTCGCGCTCACCCGGTGCTCTCGCACGCCCTGAGGAGTCCGCTCCTATGTGTCCGAGACCAGTGCTGCGCGCAACCCCCTGCTCCCTCTCGCTTCTTTATTTCATCGCTTTTAATTAGTTTAAATTGTTCAAGTTCTTTCCGCCACTTTAATTACTTTCTTAATTAGTTTAATTATTTTGTCAATCAGGAGATATCGAAAGAGCATTGCAAGATCGGGAAAATATACGGCGTGGTTCTTGATCCTTCACCCATAGGCAAAGGATCGGGTATCCCAAACGTATCACGTAGGGCAGCCCAGCTTCATCGGGTGTTGTCCTCCTTGAGTCATTTATATATATCACGAGATACGAGATGAGCATGAGATACAATATCATGATGAGATTTGATATGGTATAGCATCGAACTGGCCAGTCTCCACGCTATCTGAAGGGGGGTAGGGGTAGAAGAGGGATATATCACTTGGTATTCTTTATTAAGGCCTTACATAATATTTTGCGTATATGAATTAGGAGCAAGATAGTGTGGTTAATATTTCAGTAATGCATGAAGGCATCCTTTATTCTAGGTATATGCGTATTATATGCCGGAGGCGGACTCTTGGCCTGACTTTGTAGTATAGTTTCAGGTACCCGATCCATTGCCTGATTTTGTACTGTTATGACGGGGTCCATTAATATGGCGGAGAGTGATTGTTTGAACCCTGACTTCACCAGATTCATACTTTTGGGATTTCTTCCTACTTATACTATGTTTTGACCCGGCTCTATCATGGCACTGGTTGTATTGTTTTCAGAACTTATGTCCTTTGCTTGATAAAAGGGTTTTCTGCGTTGTAGACTTAGGACATGTACTGGGGTTTACCCCGGGGTCTCCAATAGACCTTTCAGATTTGGATGCGAAATTCCACTTTAAACTACACATCTTCAGTTTCAAACCTTCAACCTGTACTTGGGGTGCGAGATCCCAACGAGGGGTTTCATCCCTCGAACCGTAAGTCGGGAATCATAATCCCGGGTTGTTACAATATGGAGGTTGAGGAAGAAACTAGAGAGGAGCAAGGAAGCACGAGATTAAAGACAATTGAAGACAAATGAGGAAATTCCGTCAATGTAAAGACGGCGCCCGCCACTATTTACACGACGCCCGTCGTGGGCCAGTTTCTAGCGTTTGCGATTTTGGATCCAAAGATCATATTTCCTATTATTATATTATTATTTCTATTAGGGTTTTGCCGACTCCTTAAGAGTTTATATTAGGTTTATTTTGTTCATTCAGCCGGTGTGTCGCTATTGTGTGAAAATATGAACACCATCAGAGATAGAGAGATTTGGCCTATGATTTGCTAAACTCATAGTTTCTCTTGTGATTCGAAGACATGGTTGTTTAGATTGTGAGGATTTGATTCTATTTATTTATTCATATTCATAGTTATCATCTTGTGCTTATTGGTTATATTTGTGTTCCTTTCTATGATTGATCACCACGTTAGGAATTGCATCTTAGCTATGAATTTGTTATTGTGTTCTTGATAGCAAACAAAGTATTGAAGTAGTGATATTTCTTTGTCTTTGTAGTGGATGATTTCAATTGATCTATTTTGTGTATGTGTCGATTAGGGCTGATTAGGGTTGTTCCGGTTTGTTTTAATTGCATTGAATCAATATGCCAATTGGCCTAATTACTTGAGTCCTTAATGCTATTCTTTAGTGATATTGAATAAGGTGATCGTATCCCTGCGAATCTCTCAACTTTAGTCAAGTAGATATATGTTTACGAATAATTGATAGATCAATCCTAAGACCATGAATCTCAACCATTGTCAGAGAATTATAGGTGAAATATTTCTTCTACCTTGTTATCAATCTACTTTGAAATCATAAAGTCGGTTACTTTTACATCTTGGTTACTTGTTATAAATCATTGTTTGGTCGCTTCTCCCTATGGGTTCGACTCCAAACTTAATTGCTATACTAGTAGTTATTTGATTTATCAAGTGATTGATTGACTAATCTATTGGTTTTGTGTTTGAGTTTGGATTATATTACTATTTGGCAAAGGGCGAAAGTGCCAACGACGTTCGTCCCGTGTCTGTGTTATTGAATGATGAGCACTTGTGTGTGATTGAATGATTAGACGTAGACTTATATGTGTTCTGACATGTATCTAGTTGATACTTTGTTATTATGATTGATATGTATTGGACCTTCTATTAAGTTGTTTTGCATAGCCAGGTAAGTCTCAGGTTCGTCTTGAATCATTCAAGTTCTAATTACCACTTTAATTACCACTTTACTTACCACTCTTATTTATTTTACCTTTCGCATTATATTATTCTTTTTCTCTTTTAAGGCCACATTCATTATTGATAAAAAGTATGGAAACATGGGGTCGGGTACCAATATAGACCTCGCCCCATTAATGAATTGGAATACATTCGCGAGCAGGCCAGTCTCCACCCTATCTGAAAGGGAGCGGTGGTTAGGAAGCGGGATATACCACTTTAACTTAAGCATGATTATTAGGTATAGCGTGTGTGTCTCTGGAACAACGGAAAGGGCTGGTGGGCATCATCTGATCCTGATCACCATTAACATTTTTTTGTATCCATTATGTTTATCACTATTGTTGCTGATTGGCTCCATGAATCTTACTTAACCAATGATTTATAGTTTGGTTTTGGATATTTTTGTCATGTTTTGACCCGGCTCCGCCGCGTCACTCTTGTGTATGAATTTGTAACTTTCTCGGTTGTATGATCAATGAATTTCACGACCCTGTTTTCACCGAGGATTCCAACAGGCCCTCTCGGCTTTTGGGTGCGAAATCCCCCTTTAAAAGTGAAATTGTTGATTTCAAACCTTCAACCTGTACTCGGGGATCAAGATCCTAACGAAGGGTTTCATCCCTAGAAACGTAACCCGGGAATCATGTTGTGAGCCTAATTTGCCATGTTTAACAGTAACTTTTATATCGTTTTCTGCATACATTGCATACATTTGGGTTAGATAGTACAGAATCTATGTAGTTTATGTTTATTTTCCAAATTATGGAATCTACACCAGTTTCTGTTTAAATTCGCAGAATTTGAGACTCCTTACAACAATTTTAAGGAAGGTCAAAAAAGCTCGGAAAACAACTACAGAAGTCCAGAATCCGAGAGTACAGAACCAGGACAAACCGAGCTGAAGCCAGAGCTACTCTATGTCGAGTACACCTTACTCGATCTCGAGTAGAGAGCCCGAGCAGACTTGGTCGACAAAGCTTGGTCGAGGAAACCAAGTCCGAGGCAACCCGACTCCCGGGACCCTACTCGATCTCGAGGACCACCTAGTCGAGATCGACGACACTGAGAGACCATGTCCGGAGTCGAGAAGAGGAGCTGATCGAGAAGCCGAGGACAAAGGCGCTGAGCAAACCTACTCGATCTCGAGGAGGCCTTGTCGAGATCGAGGAGCCACCATGCCCTAGTCCGAGTCCATGCCGAGGAGGAGTCCTCGACATCACCAGAGAGCCATCTTCGAGTACACCCCTACTCGATCTCAAGGAAGATTAATCGAGATCGACGACGCCCAGGAGCCCAGATCCGAGCTTGTCGAGCAGAGTCACCCGAGAAGATCAGTCGACGACGAATCCTAGTCGATGTCGACGAGCCCTTGTCGATGTCGAGTAGACCAAGTTCTGGAAACGCGTCGCCGTGAGTAGTCCGAGTCGAGTTGGAGTTACTTGGAGCCGAAGGAAGTCAAGTAGGCCGAGATCTATCAAATTCTATCCATGGAAGGGAGATTTATCAACATGAAGAGACTTACCTAGTTTAGATTTATCTTTCCCTATTTTATATTTAATTTCATTTTAGCTTTTATTTATCATTAAGCCTTTTAGATATAATTTTAGATATAGATAGAAGATTCTATCCTTGATTAGCAAGGTTTATAAGGCTATAAATAAAGCCCTAGGGGCTGGTTTTTCATTCAATTAAAATTCAGAGAGACAAGTAGTTCCACAGAGAAGTTTTAGGAGTTCTAAAGTTTTTAGGGTTTTGGCATTCTACGAAAGTTGATTGCCAGGATTGTAAAGGCTTTGAATATAGTTTAATGCAAGTTTCTTTTCATCAATCAATGTCTGCTATTGCGATGAGGCGTGAGTAGTCCACCCACTTCTGGGGCTGGGGTGAGCCCAACGGTGGCCATGTGAGGTGATGCAGTAAAGGTCAGATCTTTTTATGCAATTCATCTTCTATCCCTATGAGCATGATTCTTTTGCGAGAGTTGAAGGTGATCCTTGTTTCTATTATTGAAGCGAAATTGATCTTAATGCAACTTGGGTTAATTATGTGAAAAGGGTTAGTAACAATTAGGGTTTATGCGAAAGCCTCTATATGCCTATTTGTTAGTAATGAAAGTTATTTTGATGGAAAACATGATCTTTTATGCCTTTATGTGTTACTTTGCATGGTTATCGTTGTGGTGTTGATACCCTGGCCTTTGAAGT
Source organism: Persicaria tinctoria (assembly GCA_037127255.1). Taxonomy (NCBI): domain Eukaryota; kingdom Viridiplantae; phylum Streptophyta; class Magnoliopsida; order Caryophyllales; family Polygonaceae; genus Persicaria; species Persicaria tinctoria. The sequence goes on from JBANSL010000015.1 coordinate 23,798,224, forward strand.
CTTTTATTATATTGATTTATTTCTGAGATAAGGTTGAGTTTTGGTTCGAAATTTGCAATTTAAGTTTATGTCTTTCTAGTCGATACAGAGGAGAGTCTCGTCGAGATCGAGTAGGCTGTAGTCGATCTCGAGTACGGTTTTGGTCTATGTCGAGTTGATTTTCTGTTTCTGTTTTTGATTCTGCAATTTCTGTTTTTACTGTTTCTTGTGGATCTCGAGTAGCATCTTGTCGAGATCGAGTACTGTGTTGTCTGAGTCGAGTTTCTATAGTCGATTTGAAGTTTTTGTCTTTTACTGTTGTTTGTCGATCTCGAGTACAGCTTGTCGAGATCGATTTAGTTGCTATCTTTGTTTTATTTCTTGCTTTCGTTTGTTATTTCTGTCTTTCTTTCTTTGTTCCTTTGTTTCTGTTCTCTGTTTGCTTGTCTGTGAGATCTGTTGCTACCTAAGAACTGCTGACGTGCTTCGTCGTGGACTCGATCCTGACAACCTTCTACTACAATGGGAGGAAGTTTTGTATTTATTTGCTGAGACAGGGAAGTCAGTCTGATCTTTACTTTATATTTATTTCATACTTGACCATCCTCCTGTAACAAAAAATTGGCGCCGTTGCCGGGGAAGCTATCATTCGCGCCTTAGGTAGTTGAATCTCACATCTACTTTGAGTTACTTTTCAGGTGTATGCGCCGTTATGGTCTACCACCCGAGTTTGACAGCTTAGATGAACCAGATCGTTACCTACACATCCACTCTAAACTCAAAAGGATCATGGCGGCCGCTGAAACACAAGAACAACTGATTATCAGGCTTACAAGGGAGCTAGCCGCAAAAGATACCACTATAGCCAATGAAAGGGCAGCGAGGGAACAAGAAGCTGAGCGCGCAAGGCAAGCAGAAGCTGAGCTTGCCCAATACCCGACCACGGCAGAGGACTATATGCACCCAACTCTCGTCGTACCTGAATCGGCAATTCTTATCCCTTAAAACTCTTTTGAAATTCGCACTCAATTTCTTGTAGAGCTTAAAAATAATGCTTTTTTTGGTAGATTTAATGAGTGTCCTCTTGAACATATTATGAACTTTTCTGACATTTGCCGTACTCTTGCTGAAGGTACAACTTTGGAATATGTCAAGATGAAGTCTTTCCGCTGGTCGCTGGCTGGACCTGCACTGAAGTGGCTTGAAGGGATGAAACCAAGATCCCTGACAACATGGGCCCAAGTAGAGCAAGAGTTTCTGAACAAATTCTTCCCACCCGCCAAAACAGCACATCTCCGCCGGAAAATCACCGCCTTCAAACAGAAGCAAGGGGAACCGCTGGCAAAGGCATGGGAGCGCTACAAGGAACTTCTGCGATCTTGCCCTACTCATGGACAGCCACCCTACGTCATTCAAGAGATCTTCTTCAACTCTCTTGATCAAGTCACTAAGGACAGAATCAACCATTATACTCGCTATGAGTACCTGACAATGCCGCCAAGTGACGCATGGGGTGTGCTAGAGAAGCTCACCAACTACGACAACAAGTATGGGTCTACTGCAAATTATGAAGAGAACCCATACGCCAGGCCAGCACCTTCCATGCCCCTCTATGAGCCTCCTATAGAAATTGATCCGGATGTAAGGGAACAGTACTACAGAGACCAGAACAAGAAGCTCCTTAAGCAAGTGAAGTATCTTTCTGTCAACCAGCCTTGCATTGAATGCGGATCGCAACGGCATACCACTCCAGAGTGCCCACAGACAGAGCAAGTCAGGATGGCAGAACAACACGAGGAGGTAGCTTACGCAGGGGGTCCCAATCGCTACATGGGGGACCAAAGGTATCAGAAACCACAATGGAACTAAGGTGTCCCTAGGAACCCCCCGCCCTACAAAGCTCCAGGACATCCGGAAAGGGACCAGAAAAAGGATGATATACAGACAGTCTTGGAAAAAATACGGAGGAATCACTCAGAAACTAGGCATTCCTTCAACTCCGTCTATGCTCATATGCAAGGTGTCAACTCTAGGCTTGGGGAAATTGATATATGGAGAAAATCAGTTGATACACAGATTGGTCAACTAGCAGCAGGAATCCCCAGATAGTCAGGTGCGCTCCCTGGATCTTCAGAACCAAATCCTAAGGGAAAGACTGGACACATCGCTGCTGTAAAACTCAGAAGCGGCCATCAACTGCAAGAGCCAGAGGTCGAAAAGTAGCAGAACAATGAAGAACAGCAAGTCGACATGGACAACACTATAGTCGATCTCGAGGAGGGCCTCGTCGATCTCGAGGAGAAACTTCAGAAACCTTCGTCTGCACTGCACAGCAACTCGATTGCACCAAATTGGGTCGAGATCGACGAGGGGATACTCGACATCGACGACGGTCAACCCGAGATCGTAAAGACTGCAGCACCTCCGACATCTGTTCTGGCTCCGAATCCGAAAAAGAAGCTACCTTTCCCCACAAAATCTCCAAAGGACCCGGCATAAAAGAAATTTCAGCGCTTCATCAAGATGCTTCAGAAACTCAACGTCACCATCCCCTTCACCGAAGCTCTCAATGAAATGCCATCCTATGTCAAGTTCCTGAAGGAGATTTTGAGCAAAAAGCGATCGATGGCTGAAATTACAGAAGAATGTAGTCATTTGGACATACTGGAGAAAAGGCCAGATCCAGGTAAGTTTGCTATAACCATTGGATTTGGTCCATACAAAATTAATGCTTTATGTGATCTTGGAGCTAGTGTGAGTATAATGCCTTTAACAATTTGGTCTAAGATTAAGATGGGTGCCCTAGAGCCTGTGGATGCTAGACTATATATGGCCAACAACACTGTGGTCATCCCAACAGGCATGGTGGACAATGTGCCAGTACAAGTAGGTAAATTCTTTGTCCCTGCTGATTTCCTAGTTATTGATATGCAAGAAGATCCTGCTTGTCCAATTATTCTAGGGAGACCCTTCTTGGCGACGGTGGATGCCAACATAAGCGTAAGGAAAGGAGTGCTCACCTTCAACATCAGCGATGAGGTAATTGAGTATTCCTTTAATAAAACTGAAAGGCATATAGGTCCAATGGAAGAGGTGAAATCTATCTCAGTTAGCTACATCACCTGCGGGGAACCCAAGGTCAGCAATATGACCCCTGAGGAGCTGGAAAAAAGGGACATGGAGGCCCAGGTGGAGGAGATCATGGCAATCCTAAAGGAGGACGCAGAAAATCCAATCTACAGAAATGAAGGTACGTCGTTATGGATTAATTATTTTTCGGATACCTTGACAGGAACTAAGTATGGGGTCAAGATCGACCAAGACTCCTCGACATCGAGGACCCTAGTCGATCTCGACAACAAACGGAAGCCTCCACTAGCACCAGCGTCATCGAGCAGCAATACAGAAGCTGAGGGCTACTCGACATCGAGTAAGCTACTCGAGATCGACCACCACTCGGCTACCTCGACTTCGCCTTCTTCGACGCTGACTCCACCAGACGAACCAGGCTCTTCGATCTCGACTAGGCTTGTCGAGATCGACCACCACCAGGCTCCACCAGCTCCTGTTTCCTCGACGCTGCAGCCACTAGGAGCAGAAGACTACTCGAGATCGAGTAGTCTACTCGATGTCAACAAGCCCTCCTCTTCGTCGACTCCTGCATCCCCGAGCAGCCTACAACCAGAACCTGCAGACTCGTCGAGATCGACTAGCCCTAGTCGAGATCGACCAAACACTGTGGTCCACGATTCCGTCTCTGCGAAGGTAAGCCAAGGTATGGATCTCTCTTCTCCTATTTCCATTAAAGATCTATCTATACATGGGAGAGGTTTGCCTTGGTATGTGCGCTTATGTAGGATATCCAATGATGAGCCCAAGGAGTATGAAGTTGGAGACAAGCTCTATGTCTATAAATCAAAGGATCATTGGTTCCCTAACAAATTCAACAAGAAGCGGATGGGACCTTTTGTGGTGAACAAGATCCATTCTGGAGGATTACAGCTGATGGACAAGAATGGAGTCTTATTTGAGGCCCAAGCTACATGGGCCCTGCAAATGCCACCTTGAGCTAAATGGGAAAGTCGGTCTAACGACCATAAAATCTAGAGCTTGTACATAGACTTTTTAGGACTTTTGAGACTTTGTTTTTGGTTTGAAACACTTTTAGTTTTTCTGTTGTGGGTATATGTCTTCTACACTTTTCAGGTCCATGGATAAAGGCAAGCTATATCAACATTCATACTCGGCCCAGGAGGTGCTTCCATTCGAAAGTTAAAGGCCCTGCACACCAGTCTAGTGAGTTTCTTTCTTTACCCTTGTTTTATACAGTGAGGACACTATAATGTTTAAGTATGGGGTGGGGGAAGGGCTTACTTTATGCATATTTGACATATTCGACATTATTTGTGCATATTTAGAATGTATTTCTTTAAATTGCTACATGGCTATTTTGGAATGCATTATTGATTTATGTGCATATATGCATGTTTTCCAAAAGTTTGAAAAATGACCCCCATTGAAATTTTTTGTTAATGTCATGGAAGCTTATATTGGACTCGACGATGCAAAATAGGATTCATTAGAGATATAGCATGAAATTGCCTAGTAAAGGGAAGTCATAATGAAATGCATTATTTCTTGAAAACCATAGAAGGAGGTAAAATTTGAAGTTGCTTTTGACATGTTGCATGATAAGAGGATGGAGGACTTTATATTTCCATATAATGCTCATTGTTTGAAATCCTTGCCTTACCTATGCTTATGCATCACAAAAGCCATACTATGCTTTATTTCAATTATTGCTCCACATGACATAAATATTTGCCATTCTTTACCTTATCCGGGGATTATGTTGAGAATGATGTTACATAATGGAGATTATCATATGGTGTTTGTGTTGTGATTATTATCATTATTGGAGTTTGGAAGGAAATTGTTGAAATATATGGAAAATTTAATGAGTGAAAGAAAATCCAATCACCTCAGGAGATAAAGGTAGATTGACCCTGCTCTCTAAGATAATAGTTTGGAGAGATGGGACACATTGTGAGGAGTCCAAAGCACTAAGTCTCCGGGGCCATTTATGACAACCATGTTTGCGACTCGCGAGAAGGCAGTGCTAAGGTGAGAGAGGTAAAAGCATTATTATGAATAAAAGCATTATGAAAGGTGATGAATCTTATGGAGAAGGAATGTGGAAATTCAAGTTTGGAAATACTCCATTTCCCCGGATCATTAGCACCACATTGCCAAAAATTGCACACATTTAGCCTTTTACCAAATCTACTCCTTATTTGAGCTTAAATTGAAGTCCTTTTGATTATCAATGCTTTGTCACTTATGAATGTTTTTTCATAGCCCTCCTTTTGTGAGTAGATGTTGCTTTGATATAAATTGCACATGCATGGATTTGTGACACTAGTACCTTTTCGAGGATGGTAATTGACTGCTGGGTTATATAAGAATGAATCTGATATGTTGAGAGTTTTGATTTCTTCCCCTGAATGACATTTAAAGGTATTGCTTGAGGACAAGCAAGCTTACGTATGTGGTGTTTGTTGTGAGCCTAATTTGCCATTTTTAACAGTAACTTTTATATCGTTTTCTGCATACATTGCATACATTTGGGTTAGATAGTGCAGAATCTATGTAGTTTATGTTTATTTGCCAAATTATGGAATCTACACCAGTTTTTGTTTAAATTCGCAGAATTCGAGACGCCTTACAGCAATTTTAAGGAAGGTCAGAAAAGCTCGGAAAACAACTACAGAAGTCCAGAATCCGAGAGTACAGAACCAGGACAAACCGAGCTGAAGCCAGAGCTACTCTATGTCGAGTACACCTTACTCGATCTCGAGTAGAGAGCCCGAGCAGACTTGGTCGACAAAGCCTGGTCGAGGAAACCAAGTCCGAGGCAACCCGACTCCCGGGACCCTAATCGATCTCGAGGACCACCTAGTCGAGATCGACGACACTGAGAGGCCATGTCCGGAGTCGAGAAGAGGAGCTGATCGAGAAGCCGAGGACGAAGGCGCTGAGCAACCCTACTCGATCTCGAGGAGGCCTTGTCGAGATCGAGGAGCCACCATGCCCTAGTCCGAGTCCATGCCGAGGAGGAGTCCTCGACATCACCAGAGAGCCGTCTTCAAGTACACCCCTACTCGATCTCGAGGAAGATTAGTTGAGATCGACGACGCCCATGAGCACAGATCCGAGCTTGTCGAGCAGAGTCACCCGAGAAGATTAGTCGACGATGAATCCTAGTCGATGTCGACGAGCCCTTGTCGATGTCGAGTAGACCAAGTTCTGGAAACGCGTCGCTGTGACTAGTCCGAGTCGAGTTGGAGTTACTTGGAGCCAAAGGAAGTCGAGTAGGCCGAGATCTATTAAGTTCTATCCATGGAAGGGAGATTTATCAACATGAAGAGACTTACCTAGTTTAGATTTATCTTTCCCTATTTTATATTTCATTTCATTTTAGCTTTTATTTATCATTAAGACTTTTAGATATAATTTTAGATATAGATAGAAGATTCTATCCTTGATTAGCAAGGTTTAGAAGGCTATAAATAAAGCCCTAGGGGCTGGTTTTTCATTCAATTAAAATTCAGAGAGACAAGTAGTTCCATAGAGAAGTTTTAGGAGTTCTAAAGTTTTTAGGGTTTTGGCATTCTGCGAAAGTTGATTGCCAGGATTGTAAAGGCTTTGAATATAGTTTAATGCAAGTTTCTTTTCATCAATCAATGTCTGCTATTGCGATGAGGCGTGAGTAGTCCACCCACTTCTGGGGCTGGGGTGAGCCCAACGGTGGCCATGTGAGGTGATGCAGTAAAGGTCAGATCTTTTTATGCAATTCATCTTCTATCCCTATGAGCATGATTCTTTTGTGAGAGTTGAAGATGATCCTTGTTTGTATTATTGAAGCGAAAGTGATCTTAATGCAACATGGGTTAATTATGTGAAAATGGTTAGTAACAATTAGGGTTTATGCGAAAGCCTCTATATGTCTATTTGTTAGTAATGAAAGTTATTTTGATGGAAAGCATGATCTTTTATGCCTTTATGTGTTACTTTGCATGGTTATCGTTGTGGTGTTGATACCCTAGCCTTGGAAGTCTTTTATTATATTGATTTATTTCTGAGACAAGGTTGAGTTTTGGTTCGAAATTTGCAATTTAAGTTCTGTCTTTCTAGTCGATACAGAGGAGAGTCTCGTCGAGATCGAGTAGGCTATAGTCGATCTCGAGTACGGTTTTGGTCTATGTCGAGTTGATTTTCTGTTTCTGTTTTCGATTCTGCAATTTCTGTTTTTACTGTCTCTTGTCGATCTCGAGTAGCATCTTGTCGAGATCGAGTACTGTGTTGTCTGAGTCGAGTTTCTATCGTCGATTTGAAGTTTTTGTCTTTTACTGTTGTTTGTCGATCTCGAGTACAGCTTGTCGAGATCGATTTAGTTGCTATCTTTGTTTTATTTCTTGCTTTCGTTTGTTATTTCTGTCTTTCTTTCTTTGTTCCTTTATTTCTGTGAGATCTGTTGCTACCTAAGAACTGCTGACGTGCTTCCTCGTGGACTCGATCCTCACAACCTTCTACTACAACGGGAGGAAGTCTTGTATTTATTTGCTGAGACAGGGAAGTCAGTCTGATCTTTACTTTATATTTATTTCATACTTGACCATCCTCCTGCAACAACAAATCATAATCTCGGGCTGTTACATTAGGTGCGGCGTCTGCTAGCCAAGTTCGTGCCGAACCTCGTAAACAACTCATCGAGTCCTTTACTTTATTGCTTTACCTTATTTCCGCACTTGGTTCGAATTGTTTAACTTTGTGATTCAGGTTTTCAGAGAAAAGACTAAGTCTAATCTCAAAGGGTTTTGCACGAGCTTCAAAAGTCTTGAGACTATCTGCGAAAAACCGGCATACTATATTCAATCATGACTGGTGAAGCAAACGGAGGATTTGCACAGGGAAGGTCCACGAGCAGACCACCACTTTTTGTAGGAAACAACTTTGTCCACTGGAGATCCTTGATCAAGATGTTCATTATAGATCAAGATATGGAACTTTGGAACATTATAGAGAATGGTCCAAAAATTCCAGAGAAAGACGGACCAAATGGAACCAAAGTCGCAAAGAAGGAGTCTGAATACATCCAAGTGGATCTTGAACTCGTCTCCAAAAACTACAGGGATATCAACTTACTTTATTGTGGTCTTAGCACTGATGAGTTTAAGCGTATTTCATCTTGTAGGTCGGCTAAAGAGATTTGGGACAAACTGGTCGTCACCTATGAAGGAAATAGCCAAGTGAAAGACACCAAGATCAACATCTTCCTTCGAAAGTATGAGCTTTTCAAAATGAAGTCTGATGAGTCAATCAAGGCCATGTTCACACGATTCATATAAATCACCAACAACCTTGACTCTCTCGGCAAGAGCTTTACAAACGTTGAGAAAGTGAGGAAGATACTGAGGTGCCTCCCAAAAGAAAAATGGGATCCAAAAGTAACAGCTATAGAGGAAGCACAGAACCTCACAACTCTACCCCTTGATGACCTGCTTGGGAAGATAATCACGCATGAGATGATCCTTAATGAAGACGATCGAGAACTTCCAGCTAGCACTAAGAACATGGCACTCAAGTCTAAGAAAGATGAGCCTAAAGATGGATCTGATTCCGAAGATGAGGATGACGATGAGGATGATTCTTTTGCTCTTATCACAAGAGGCCTTGCTCGAATTCTCAAAATGAAGAAACAATTCAACAACAAGGATGGATAAGAGTCTTCTAAATTTCGAGGTAAGCCTCAATACAACAAGTATGATAAGAAGACTAAACCTTTGTTTTGTTTTGAATGTGGTGAAACAGATCATCTTGTGAATGATTGCCGTCAAAAGACAAAGAGCCAGTCCAAGAAGGGTGACAAATAGAAGAAGAAAGCCATGGTGGCAACTTGGAGCGATTTTGACTCTGACTCCGATGATGAGAAGGCCAATATTTGTCTTATGGCCTCAGAAGATGAATCCCACGATGAGAAGCTTGAAGCTACTGTAAGAGAACTTATGGCATGTCCAAAAGAGGTATTATCGGAATTCCTTTCTAATATGATTGCCAATGAAGAGAAACTTATTGCCCAGACTAACATTCTTCTTAAGAGAACTTTGGACCAGGAAAGAACTATTGAGGATCTGTCTATGAGGGTTAAAAGTCTTGAAGCTTCTTATTCAGGTCTTGACATTAAAGTAAAGACTCTTGATTCAGAGAAATCTGAACTCAAGCAAGATCTCTCCTCTCTAAGAAATGAGCATCATGACTTAGAGAACGAGAAGATCTCCCTGAATAATAAGATTCAAGATCAAAAGACAGCCCTCAAAAGTTTTAACAAATCCAAAGGCACTCTTGATAGGATGTTAGGTGAGCAACAAAGTTCTTTAAACAAAAGTGGTATTGGTTACGATCCAAGGTTTTGAAAGAAGCAGCACACTACCACCTTTGTAAAGGCAAAAGGAAGCAGAACCTCTCCTATATCTCACCACTGTGCTAGAAAGGGATATGTAAAAGAGACCTGCCCCTATAAAAGAAATGATCCTTATATCATTCGCAATACTTTTCCTGTTCATTTGAGAAAAGAACGGATAACACAAGTTTGAGTTCCAAAAGGCACTATTTTTACCAAATATGGTTTACCCCAACAATGGATCCAAATTTGCTTATTGGTCAAGTCACAAAGGTTGATGTTTATCTTGGAGGAGATCACCAAGGTGAAGGAACATAAATGGATTATTGATAGTGGATGCTCGAGGCATATGAGTGGAAAGAGTTCTCACTTTCATGATCTAAAGGAGCAATCCACGGAAACAATCACTCTTGGTGACAAACGAAAATGTGACATCGTTGGTATTGGTAGTGTTGGAAGGGATTCCAACCATAGTATTAAAAATGTCTATTTTGTTAACGGTTTAAAGTATAATTTGCTTAGTGTCTCTCAATTATGTGATAGTGGCAACAATGTCAGATTTAACAAGAAAAGATGTCTAGTGTGCATAGAAGATACAGGTGAAGTTATATTGACTGTATATCGTTACAACAATATATACGCTGTAAATGCTGATCAAGTGGCACAAGGAAGCTTAACCTTTCTAAAGGCTTTGACGGACGATCCAAAGCTCTAGCATAGGAGACTCGGTCATGTGAGCCCAAATACACTATAGAAGCTTGTGTCCAAAGGGCTTGTAAGAGGGCTACCTGAGATGGACTTCAAAGGTATTGATATGTGCAATGCATGCACACAAGATAAACAAACACATAGCTCTTTAAAACCCAAAAAGGTTGTAACTTCTTCTGGACCCCTTGAACTTTTACATATGGATTTATGTGGTCCTATGCGAGTCAAATCTCCTAATGGTAAAAAGTACATGCTAGTTGTTGTTGATGATTTTTCTAGATATACTTGGGTTGCATTTTTAAAAGAAAAATAAGAGGCCTTATTTGAGTTTTCAAAACTGTATAAGGAGTTGCAAACTTTAAGAAACGAGCCCATAGTGTCAATTCGGAGTGATCATGGTAGGGAGTTTGATCAACTTCAGTTTGATTTCTTTTGTGCTAAATATGGCATCTCCCATAACTTTTCTGCTCCTAGGACACCTCAACAAAACGGGGTTGTGGAACGAAAGAACCGCACCTTAGAGGATATGACCAGGACTATGCTTTTAGAAAATGCATTACCAAAAACCTATTGGGCTGACTATATTTTGAATCATTGTCTTATTCGTTCCATCTTAAAGAAAACTCCTTATGAACTTTTCAAAGGCCGCAAACCACTTACATCACTTATTTTAAACCCTTTGGCTATACTTGTTTTGTTCATAACAATGGAAAAGATAACCTTGGGAAATTTGATGCGCGTAGTGATGAAGGTATATATATTTTGGCTACTCCACAAGTAGCAAAGCTTATAGAATCTTCAATAAAAGGACCTAGTTAGTTGAAGAAAGTATACATGTTATTTTTTATGAATGCAATGACGATGCTTTGAGTGAAAATGTTGCAGATATAGATCTTAACATCCATGCAGAGAACGAGGAAGGTGATGATGCTGCCATCAAGAACACAGAGAAGAGGAACATGCAGGAACAGATTCTCAACACTGAAGAATTGGCCCAAGGTGTTGAAGATTCTTCCAAAGCCCTTGGTGTCCAATCCAACAGTGTTGAAGTGTCAAAAACTGCTGTAACTGAACCTAACAGGACCACGGAGTCAGATGTACCACAAGTCAATCCTACCGGTGTGACGAATCAAGAAGTTGAGACTAGCAAAAGGAAATTTAAATACTCCTCATCACACTCATTAAAGGATATCATTTTTGACCCTACTTCTAGTGTTCAAACTCGTTCTAAACTTAAAGATCTTTGTGCTTTTCACACGTTTGTTTCTCTTATTGAGCCAAAGAAGGTAGATGAGGCACTTCAAGAGCAAGACTGGATCATTGCTATGCAAAGTGAGCTTAACGAATTTGAAAGAAACAAAGTCTGGACCTTGAAGCCTAGGCCAAAGCATCAATCAGTCATTGGCACACGATGGGTATTTCGAAACAAACTAGATGAGAATGGTAAGATTGTGAGGAACAATGCAAGGCTTGTTGCTCAAGGCTACAATCAAGAGGAAGGTATTGACTACGAGGAGACCTTTGCTCCCGTAGCGAGGCTTGAAGCCATTCACATTTTATTATCATTTGCATCTTTTATGAGCATAAAGTTATATCAAATGGAAGTCAAGTGTGCTTTTCTTAGTGGTTTCTTAGAGGAAGAAGTATATGTCGCTCAACCCCCAGGATTTGAAAGTTTGGAATTTCCCAATCATGTTTATAAACTTGACAAAGCGCTTTATGGTTTGAAACAAGCCCCAAGAGCTTGGTATGAGCGCTTGTCAAAATATCTTTTAGAAAATGATTTTAAAAAGGGGTTGATCGACAAGACTCTTTTTATGAAGGCCAAAGGAAAGGATATTTTGGTTATTCAAATATATGTTGATGATATATTATTTGATGCTACTAACACATCTTTGTGCAAGGAATTTTCTGACATCATGTGCAGTGAATTCGAGATGAGTTTGATGGGTGAACTCAACTTCTTTTTGGGATTACAAGTTCATCAATCCAGGAAAGGGATCTTTGTCAACGAAAGCAAATACACTAAGGATCTTTTGAAGAAGTTCAAAATGGATCAATCCAAAGCAGCCAAGACTCCCATGAGCTCAACATTATCTCTAGATCAAGACAAGACTGGGAAAAGTGTCAATCAAAAGGAGTATCGAGGAATGATTGGATCCTTATTATATCTCACAGCTAGTAGAACTGACATCATGTTTAGTGTTTGCATGTGTGTTAGGTTTCAAGCTAATCCTAAAGAATCTCACCTCGTGGCTGTGAAGAGGATCTTTCGATATCTCAATGGCACTAAGGAGCTTGGACTATGGTACCCAAAGCAAAAGGGCTTCACATTAATTGGATATTCTGATGCAGATTTTGTAGGCTATAAGGTGGATAGGAAGAGCACATCAGGATGTTGCCAATTCTTAGGAGCATCTTTGATCAGTTGGCACTCAAAGAAACAAAACTCAGTTGCTCTATCCACTGCAGAAGCCGAATACATTGCAGCTGGAGCCTGTTGCTCCCAAATCCTTTGGATAGCTCAACAAATGCGAGATCTTGGCATCAACCTAAAAGGCATTCCTATTAAATGTGACAATACAAGTGCCATCTCCATTACCAAGAATTCTGTTCAGTATTCAAGGACCAAACATATTGATGTGAGGCATCATTTCATTAGAGACCATGTTGAAAACAGTGATGTGTCCATTTCGTTTATTTCAACTGATTATCAATAGGCTGACATTTTTACTAAGCCTTTGGAAGAGGACAGGTTCACCTTCATAAGACGAGAGATTGGGATGCTTAACAAGGATGCACTTTCGTAGGGAGAGCTTTCCCTTTACGAAAGATAAAATCTACTTAGTGTCAAGACCTTTGAGAATTATGTCAAGGTTTGTGAACTAAATGGTAGATTACATATATCGGATCACATATATTTGGTTAATATCTTTCTAGATATTTAATCAATTATATTTTTATCGGTTTTCAAAATTGTCTATTTATGTTATATTTGTATTCCGTTGAGATATGTTATTTTTGGAACAAAATATTTCGGTTATTCCCTCCTATTTTAATGGATTTATTTGAATTTTGAATTGGAAATATTCTCAAAATTGGCAATGATATCATTACTCTCCCTTGGAACTCTAAACCCATCCCATCACTCCATCATCATCTCTCTCTACTTAAACCAATTCTGTACCCGATTTCCATCACACTCTCAGACTTATCCAAAACCTCTCCAACTTCTCCTTTCTTCAACCTCTCAAGCTGTTCTAAGAAAACCCTAGCCGATTTTCTCCATGGCTCCCAAATCAAAGAAAGCTTCCACACCCAAAAGACTTGGCGCCACCCCCAAGGGACGTCAGGCCACCGCCACCTCTCCTACACCTGAACCCACTCCTCAAGCCATTATCCCTATTGTTGTCCAGAGCACCATCGCTGAGAGCACGACCACTGTTTCCAAGAGCTCTCAAAAACGCTCTGCAAAGAAGCCCCTCAGTGCAAAACAAAAAGGGAAAAAGAAAGTCGTCGAGGAGGTGGACGAGGAAGAGGAGGAAGATGATCTCGACGCCACTCTGGAAAGAGATGCCGCCAATGAAGCCGAAGAGGAAGCCTTAAGAAGAAAAAGGTCGAGGAGGAGGCCGAGCTTGCAAGGAAACTTGTCGAGGAGTAAGCTAAGAGGACTCGGAAGGAAGGCGAAGTCGAGGAGGTTCCATCCGAAGAGGAGCCTGAGGAAGAGGATGAAGAGCAAGATGAATCTGGAGAAGACGAGGCAGCTGAAGGAGATGACGCGGGGTCCGGTGAGGACTCGGGGTCTGAGGATGAGGAGGAAGAGGAACTTGTTGCCTCTCCCTCTCCCTCTCCTCCTCCCCCGTCACCGAAGAAGCGGAAAGCCCCTACTGCTGTCAAACCTCCATCTCCCAAACGCACAAGGAAAGGCACCCTCAGAAGCTTTGAGGCGCCTGCCCAGAGAGTTGCTCCGACAATTGCTCGCAGGAAGAATGCCGATCCACCCGCCTACATCCAGGTAAACCAATCCTTACCCGCTTCTTGGTTTGAAAATTCTGAAACGGCTGGTAAGTGGGTAAATGAGTTTCAAACTCGTAGGATAAGCTGTTTTGATTTTTTAGATCTTGAGTTCTTTGAAGCTTTGGAATTGCCTTGCATTGCTCTTCTAAAAATATCCCCAGCCTGGACCCTTCTTAACCTTGAAACTGTCTACTACCCCAGCTGACCCGCCTGTTCTACATAAACCTAAAAGCCAAAGACGATGTTGACGGTTGGTCTTTGGAGTCCATTGTCAAAGGGGTTAGAATCTCTTTCAACTCCAATGACTTTGCTGATTTCCTTGGCCTACCTAAACCTTGTCCACCCTCTTCCGAGAACACCACAAAAGAACAGTGCCTAGCCCTTGCTCGATCCAAATATCTCCTACCCGAAGCATCCACTAGCACCTCAAAGCAGCTCACCCACTCATCCCTTACCCTAGAGGCAAAAATTATTTTCAACATCATTGTTCGATACCTCTTACCCCGTCTCAACTCTGGCTCACTTCTTACTGATAATGCCATGGTCCTACTTTACCGAATCCTAAATGACCTTGACCCTGATCTAGCCAACACCATCCTTGGAACCATGGCTCATGCTAGAAAAGCTAGAAAAGGCTCTCCCCTCCCTTTTGCCACCCTGTTGACCCATCTCTTCAAAGCTTCTGGAATTAATTTCAAAAATGAAGAACAGCAGCGTCATATGGGTAAGTTCGACTCCAAGACCCTTGAAAAGATTGGCATCACTCGGTCTCCCCAAGGGACCTTGAGTCTTGCCACTCCTTCAAAAGCTCTTCCCACTGCCTCAGCCGTTGATGAACGCATGGACAACCTGGAGTTGGGCTTGGAGGAAGTTCGCCTGGATCTCAAGGAGCTGCACAAGGAAGTTATGACAAAGATGAGCGGGATAACCAAGTTGCTGCAAGGTATGTGGATGAGGCTCACTGATAATGCTCCAGACGACGAAGCTTAACCCCATCCTATTCCATCCTTATCCCAAACATGATACATTGCTGGTTTTTGGAAACAATTTCAAAACTTTTTCTTAACTGTTTTACCTCCTCCCTTTGTTGAAAGACAAAAAGGGGGAGATGATCTGTGGTTGGTTTAGACTTGAAAACCTTTTTGATGTGAAGGTCTTGGAAGACCTTGGTTTTTGATATTTGGTTTTCGTTGGATGACTTTTCATGCTTTAAAATTTTGATCCAACATTTGTCTAACCCTTGCAGGTACTTAGTCCGATTTCACTTATATTATTTATCCTTGACTAAGTTGCAGGGATGCACAGGTTTTGTCTTTCATCAAGGGGGAGATTGATAACTCCCTCCCTTGATGAAAATCGGAATAAGTTTCAAAGGCCTTGGCAGTATGTATGTGTCAAAGGTCTTGGAGCTTTAATAGTGTTGATGAAATACAAAACCTATTCTATATGTTATTATGTCCGAATATTATTTAATATTATTAACTAACCTTTCAGGAAGTATTTTCGAATTATTTCCTTCCTTGTGACGCGTGTTGAGAAGATTCAAATCGGAAACATTTTGGACTTGAAGTTTCCCAAGATAGAAGATCCAGCCTATGCCATGATCTTGTCTAGTCGTTGGAGAAGATCCTTGGCGCCGATTCGTCTCAATATAAAGAAGAAGGAAGATGAAGACAAACACACATTCATTGAACACGAGCCTTTCATACACTCCAAGCCTTCAAGAGAAATCTGTGTTCGTGTGCTCCCTGCTTGTCCTAAGAGTCTGTTATTTTGTTTCCAAGCATTTGAGAGTTACACAGTGAGCTTATAGGATATATTCAGTTATAGTGTTATACTCGAGAGTTTGTAACTCGGGAAGTGAACACTAGGCGATTGATTCACTAAGTGTAAGAGGATTGTACTAGATAGCATAGAGAGGTGGGGCTCTTCTAGATTGGTCTAGGACTCCAAGGGAACGAGAGTTGACTAGATTGCAATTGTATATGAGAGAGGCTTCTCGGGGAGCTACTGGGATCCTAAGTCTTGTGAATCAATAAAAGCCGGTTGAATCCTAGGGTTGTGGAAGAACCCTAGGCGGGGACGTAGGCCATGTTCGTGCCGAACCTCGTAAACAACTCATCGAGTCCTTTACTTTATTGATTTACCTTATTTCCGCACTTGGTTCGAATTGTTAAACTTTGTGATTCAGGTTTTCAAAGAAAAGACTAAGTCTAATCTCAAAGGGCTTTGCACGAGCTTCAAAAGTCTTGAGACTATCTGCGAAAAACCGGCATACTCTATTCTTTACAACTCATCGAGTCTTGAGAGTATCTTTACATTACTTTGTTTTACTTTATCGAACCTTCAAAATCATCAGCTGAGTCAGAGTATAGGAGCATGTCATCTTCAGCCAGTGAAGTGGTATGGTTGTAAAAAACTTTTCAGGATTTGGAAGTAATGATTAGCCTACCTATTACAATGTACGGGGACAACAAGGCAACACAACACATAGAAGCAAATCCAGTATTCCATGAAAGAACTAAACACCTAAACATAGACTGCCACTATGTTAGGAAAGCGTTGCGGAAGGATTCATCAAGACTGCATTCGTGAGATCTCAAATGGAGTTATCTCATGAACTTACCAAGCCTCTTGGAGAAGCACAACATAAATTCTTTGTATCCAAGTATGGACTGTCACAAGTCTTAATACGTTGTAAGCCCAAATCTCTAATTGTCACAAGTCTCGAGTGGAGTGCCAACTGCCAAGGCTTCTGCCATAACCGAGGAGATAAATTGGATTTGCACTATGAGGAGCCAAAAGACAAAACAAACCCATCATGATGACGAATAATAAATTCAGTTGAAGCCAAACTCGAAGAAAGTCTGAATCCATTACTAAAATTCTTAAAATTGATTTCAACTGATTTCATTAATCTAAAAGAAAAGCCGAGATAATATAATTGTTTTTGTCATCCCCCATCACAAGATAGCAAACTAATTATAATGTTTCTCGCTATATAATATATTGAAACAAAACAAAAAAAAATGATGTAAAATTGTTAATAATCAAACGGATGGATATCAATCAGAGAGTTTGGAATGATGATCAATTCACCATTAGAGAATCGAAAATGAACTTTGAGAGAGGAAGAGAGAGTTTGGTTGAATGAGATCAATTCTGTTTCAATGATCGTGAGCTGTACAGAGAGAGTTCAAGTGCTTATATAGCACATCTAACAACCTAACAACTACCAGCTTGCTATTTACATCTAAGGAGCTCTTATTTAACTAATTACAAGAGAGTTCCTAAACTCTTATATCTCCAAATCCCCCCCTCAGGTAGGACATGTTGATGAGTCAACAAGTCCATACTTGGATACAAAGAAATTATGATGTGCTTCTCCAAGAGGCTTGGTAAGTGCATCAGCTAAATGCATTTGAGATCTCACGAATGCAGTCTTGATGAATCCTTCAGCAACGCTTTTCCTAACATAGTGGCAGTCTATGTTTAGGTGTTTAGTTCTTTCGTGGAATACTGGATTTGCTGCTATGTGTTGTGCTGCCTTGTTGTCCCCATACATTGTAATACGTAGGCTAATCATCACTTCTAAATCATGCGAAGTTCTGTACAACCATACCACTTCACTGGCTACATATGACATGCTCATATACTCTGACTCGGCTGATGATTTCGACACTGTCTTCTGCTTCTTTGTTTTCCATGAAATCATTTAGTTCCCTAGGAACATGCAATAACCTGTAACAGACCTTGTTGTGAAGCTGCATGCTCCCCAGTCTGCATCACTATATGCAATCAACTTGAGATCACAATCTGAGGCATAAAACAGCCCCATGTTTGCAGTTCCTTTTAGATACCTCACCACATGATTTGCAGCCTTTAGGTGAGGTTCTCTTGGATTGCTTAGGAACTGACTTAAATGATGTACTGCAAATGAGATGTCTGGCCTTGTAATGTTGAGATATAGCAGTTAGCTCGATGTTCCACTACCTTGATGCTTGCTTAAGCCCATATAGTGATCTTTGTAGCTTGCAAACTTGTCCCTTTTGTGCCTTCTCATACCCAAGGGTAGAATCATATACACTTCTTCTTCTAGGAATCCATGCAAGAAGGCATTATTAATGTCTAACTGATGGATTCTCCATTTCCTAGCAGTGGCAATAGCAATCAACATCCTTACTGATGCTAATTTGGCTATTGGGGAGAATGTAGATTTGTAATCCTTCCCTTCCACTTGGGTGTATCCTTTTGCCACCAACCTAGCCTTGTACCTTTCGACCTCTCAATCTGGCATGTACTTGACCTTATAAACCCATTTTGATCATATGACTTGCTTGCCCTTAGGCAATGTAGTGAGAATCCAGGTCTGGTTTGCTTCCAAGGCCTCAACTTCTTTCCTCATTGCTTCCTCCCATTCTTGATGACCTCTAGCTTGTGCATAAGTCACATGTTCTGCTACTTTGCAAGCATTTTGCTAGAGATCCCACAAAGTCATCTGAATAATCTGACATGTCAAACAACTGCTGGACCAGAAAGAAAGTGGAGACTGAATTTGTTGGCTTATGACCACACACATAGTCCTAAAGCCTTGTAGGTGCCTTGGACACTCTCTCAGACCTCCTTATCTATCTTGTCTGCTCATGTATTGTAGCAACAAGTATTGTAGGATTAGGATTAGATTCTGATCTTTCATCCATTCTCCCACTGTCCTGCCTTATACTGCTCTCAGAGTCTTCAACGATATGCCTGTTAATACTGTCTAATTCTGAGTGCTCATATTGCTATATTCTAGACAATTCATGAGATCTCTGTTGCTGGATTAACTAGTGGCAGGTCCACTCCAATTATCACTTCATTTGTTTTTGGTTTACTATCTTCGAAGGGAAATTCTTTCTCTCGATAAAACACTTATTGTAAGCCAAATTTCTCCACTCTCTCTACTGGTGATAAAACACTTCATTTGTTTTTGTTTTTGGCCACTCCCTCTACTGGTGATAAAACACTTATTGTAAGCCAAATTTGTCCTTCTTAGGTTGATTTGGTTTCCCATAACAAAGACAACCAAATACCTTTAGATGACCATACTCTGGAATCCTTTTGCGACCATACTCTAGAATCCTTTTGTGTACCATTGCATGTCCCCAAGCAATATTTTTAATGGTCCTACAGGGGAAGAAACTACACTCTCAACATAATAGATGCATTCTTACATAACCTCTAACAATCAATTGCCATTCTCTCGAAGGTACTAATGTTACCAAATCCATGCATGTAAATAAAAGCAACATCTCGCACAAAAGGAGGGTTATGCAAAAATAATTTCCTATGTAACATATCAATAATAATCAAGAGGATTTTTATGCACATGGTGAAGTAGAGGTAAAATGTACGGTGGTGGGCTACATTTGGGCAATGTGGTGCTAAATACGGGGAGAAATTTCTAAAACTTTCTTTCTTGCTTAAATGCTCTTTCTCCCATCATATGATATCTCCACATCCTTTTTCCTCTCATAATAACACTATTTGCTTTTTTTTTCCATTAATATGTTTTTACCTCTCTAACCACAACATTGCCTTCTCGCGAGACGCAAACATGACTGTCATGAATGGCCCCGAATATTTAGCGCTTCGGACTCCTCACCTTGGTGTCCCATATTGCGGAACTAACATATCATGCAAGCAGGGTTGATCTACCTTTATTCCCAGGAAAAACGGATTTTCTTTCACTCATTAAATTTTCCATAATAATCATCATGCCATCAAAACTCCAATAATGATAATAACAACACAAAACAACAATACACCTTCTCTAAAAATTACTTTCATTCTCAACATAATCCCCGGATAGGAAGTATAATATGTGGAGCAAACTTGAAGTGTAAGGCTCATATATGGCTAGATGTGATGCTAATAAGCATAGGTAGGGCTAGTATTCAAGCTCATATGGAAAATATAAATTCTTCCATCCTCTTATCATACATATGTCAAAAGCAACATCAATTTACCTCCTATCATGGTTTTCTAAAAAATAATGCACTTCATTGTGACTTTTCTTTACTAGGCAATTTCATGCAATATCTCTAATGAATCTAATTTTGGATCGTTGAGTCTTGTTAAAACTTCCATGACATTATTGAATTTTTTTCAATGGGGGTGATAAAATAACCTTTGGATAAAAACATTTAAGCATATAGATAAATAATCATATATCCAAAGTACCATGTATAGAGAATTAAAAAATCATAAAGCTAAGCCCTTCCTCCACCCCATACCTAATCATTACAGTGTCCTCAATGTATAAAAACTATGTTAAGTAAGATAGTTACTATACACGAGCTCAGAAACTCGAGATAGTTGTTGTAAACTATTGCCAGGAGTCGACGTCGAGTGGACATCAGTCGATATCGACTTCTGTTCTGTTTCAAGGTCAATCAAGTGGAAAAGCCATAACCACTCGATATGTTCACTTGGTATCGACTGAGTCTTAGCCGATATCGAGTGGTCTTCTGTACTCCGTCCTTGGTTCCATATGTGTTGTTCTTACACCTATATGTGGTTAGAAAATCAAAACAAAACCAAACCAAAAAAAATCTAAAAGCAAGTTCAAACCAAACAAAATATCAAGAAACCTTAAAAACCATGGTCTATGTACACGATCTAGATTTTAAAGTCGTTAGGCTGACTTCTTCACGAGGGGAAGAAACTACTCTGGAATCCTTTTATGACCATACTCTGGAATCCTTTTGTGTACCATTCCTTGTCCCCAAGCAATATTTCTAATGGTCCTACAGGGGAAGAAACTACACTCTCAACATAATAGATGCATTCTTACATAATCTCTAACAATGAATTGCCATCCTCTCGAAGGTACTAATGTTACCAAATCCATGCATGGGAATAAAAGCAACATCTCGCACAAAATGGAGGGTTAAGAAAAAACAATTTCCTGTCTAACATATCAATAATAATCACGAGGATTTTTATTCACATGGTGAAGTAGAGGTAAAAAGTACGGTGGTGGGCTATATTTGGGCAAAGTGGTGCTAAATATGGGGAGAAATTTCTCAAACTTTCTTTCTTGCTTAAATGCTCTTTCGCCCATCATATGATATCTCCACATCCTTCTTCCTCTCATAATAACACTCTTTGCTTTTTTTTTTCCATTAATATGTTTTTACCTCTCTAACCACAACATTGCCTTTTCGTGAGTCGCAAACATGAGTTTCATGAATGTCCCCGAATATTTAGTGCTTCGGACTCCTCACCTTGGTGTCCCATATTGCGAAACTAACATATCATGCAAGCAGGGTCGATCTACCTTTATTCCTAGGAGAACGGATTTTCTTTCAATCATTAAATTTTCCATAATAATCATCATGCCATCAAAACTCGAATAATGATAATAACAACAAAAAACAACCATACAACTTCTCTAAAAATTACTACCATTCTCAACATAATCCCCGGATAGGAAGTAAGATAGAAAAATGGGCAATAAGTATAATATGTGGAGCAAACTTGAATTGTAAGGCTCATATATGGCTAGATGTGATGCTAATAAGCATAGGTAGGGCTAGGATATAAGCTCATATGGGAAATATAAAGTCTTCCATTCTCTTATCATACATATGTCAAAAGCAACATCAATTTTCCTCCTTTCATGGTTTTCTAAAAAATAATGCACTTCATTGTGACTTTTCTTTACTAGGCAATTTCATGCAATATCTCTAATGAATCTAATTTTTCATCGTTGAGTCTTGTTGAAACTTCCATGACATTATTGAATTTTTTTCAATGGGGGTGATAAAATAATCTTTGGATAAAAACATGTAAGCATATAGATAAATAATCATATATCCAAAGTACCATGTATAGAGAATTAAAAAATCATAAAACTAAGCCCTTCCTCCACCCCATACCTAATCATTATAGTGTCCTTAATGTATAAAAACTAGGTTAAGGAAGAAAGTTACTTGACACGAGCTCAGAAACTCGAGATAGGTGTTGTAAACTGCTGCCAGGAGACGACGTCGAGTGGACATCAGTCGATATCGACTTCTGTTCTGTTTCAAGGTCAATCAAGTGGAAAAGCCATAACCACTCGATATGTTCACTTGGTATCGACTGAGTCTTAGCAAATATCGAGTGGTCTTCTGTACTCCGTCCTCGGTTCCATGTGTGTTGTTCTTACACCTATATGTGGTTAGAAAATCAAAACAAAACCAAACCAAAAAAAATCTAAAAGAAAGTTCAAACCAAACAAAATATCAAGAAACCTTAAAAACCATGGTCTATGTACACGATCTAGATTTTAAAGTTGTTAGGCTGACTTCTTCACGAGGGGAAGAAACTACTCTGGAATCCTTTTGTGACCATACTCTTGAATCCTTTTGTGTACCATTCCTTGTCCCCAAGCAATATTTCTAATGGTCCTACAGGGGAAGAAACTACACTCTCAACATAATAGATGCATTCTTACATAATCTCTAACAATGAATTGCCATCCTCTCGAAGGTACTAATGTTACCAAATCCATGCATGGGAATAAAAGCAACATCTCGCACAAAATGGAGGGTTAAGCAAAAACAATTTCCTGTCTAACATATCAATAATAATCACGAGGATTTTTATTCACATGGTGAAGTAGAGGTAAAAAGTACGGTGGTGGGCTATATTTGGGCAAAGTGGTGCTAAATATGGGGAGAAATTTCTCAAACTTTCTTTCTTGCTTAAATGCTCTTTCGCCCATCATATGATATCTCCACATCCTTCTTCCTCTCATAATAACACTCTTTGCTTTTTTTTTTCCATTAATATGTTTTTACCTCTCTAACCACAACATTGCCTTCTCGCGAGACGCAAACATGACTGTCATGAATGGCCCCGAATATTTAGCGCTTCGGACTCCTCACCTTGGTGTCCCATATTGCGGAACTAACATATCATGCAAGCAGGGTTGATCTACCTTTATTCCCAGGAAAAACGGATTTTCTTTCACTCATTAAATTTTCCATAATAATCATCATGCCATCAAAACTCCAATAATGATAATAACAACACAAAACAACAATACACCTTCTCTAAAAATTACTTTCATTCTCAACATAATCCCCGGATAGGAAGTATAATATGTGGAGCAAACTTGAAGTGTAAGGCTCATATATGGCTAGATGTGATGCTAATAAGCATAGGTAGGGCTAGTATTCAAGCTCATATGGAAAATATAAATTCTTCCATCCTCTTATCATACATATGTCAAAAGCAACATCAATTTACCTCCTATCATGGTTTTCTAAAAAATAATGCACTTCATTGTGACTTTTCTTTACTAGGCAATTTCATGCAATATCTCTAATGAATCTAATTTTGGATCGTTGAGTCTTGTTAAAACTTCCATGACATTATTGAATTTTTTTCAATGGGGGTGATAAAATAACCTTTGGATAAAAACATTTAAGCATATAGATAAATAATCATATATCCAAAGTACCATGTATAGAGAATTAAAAAATCATAAAGCTAAGCCCTTCCTCCACCCCATACCTAATCATTACAGTGTCCTCAATGTATAAAAACTATGTTAAGTAAGATAGTTACTATACACGAGCTCAGAAACTCGAGATAGTTCTTGTAAACTATTGCCAGGAGTCGACGTCGAGTGGACATCAGTCGATATCGACTTCTGTTCTGTTTCAAGGTCAATCAAGTGGAAAAGCCATAACCACTCGATATGTTCACTTGGTATCGACTGAGTCTTAGCCGATATCGAGTGGTCTTCTGTACTCCGTCCTTGGTTCCATATGTGTTGTTCTTACACCTATATGTGGTTAGAAAATCAAAACAAAACCAAACCAAAAAAAATCTAAAAGCAAGTTCAAACCAAACAAAATATCAAGAAACCTTAAAAACCATGGTCTATGTACACGATCTAGATTTTAAAGTCGTTAGGCTGACTTCTTCACGAGGGGAAGAAACTACTCTGGAATCCTTTTATGACCATACTCTGGAATCCTTTTGTGTACCATTCCTTGTCCCCAAGCAATATTTCTAATGGTCCTACAGGGGAAGAAACTACACTCTCAACATAATAGATGCATTCTTACATAATCTCTAACAATGAATTGCCATCCTCTCGAAGGTACTAATGTTACCAAATCCATGCATGGGAATAAAAGCAACATCTCGCACAAAATGGAGGGTTAAGAAAAAACAATTTCCTGTCTAACATATCAATAATAATCACGAGGATTTTTATTCACATGGTGAAGTAGAGGTAAAAAGTACGGTGGTGGGCTATATTTGGGCAAAGTGGTGCTAAATATGGGGAGAAATTTCTCAAACTTTCTTTCTTGCTTAAATGCTCTTTCGCCCATCATATGATATCTCCACATCCTTCTTCCTCTCATAATAACACTCTTTGCTTTTTTTTTTCCATTAATATGTTTTTACCTCTCTAACCACAACATTGCCTTTTCGTGAGTCGCAAAAATGAGTTTCATGAATGTCCCCGAATATTTAGTGCTTCGGACTCCTCACCTTGGTGTCCCATATTGCGAAACTAACATATCATGCAAGCAGGGTCGATCTACCTTTATTCCTAGGAGAACGGATTTTCTTTCAATCATTAAATTTTCCATAATAATCATCATGCCATCAAAACTCGAATAATGATAATAACAACAAAAAACAACCATACAACTTCTCTAAAAATTACTACCATTCTCAACATAATCCCCGGATAGGAAGTAAGATAGAAAAATGGGCAATAAGTATAATATGTGGAGCAAACTTGAATTGTAAGGCTCATATATGGCTAGATGTGATGCTAATAAGCATAGGTAGGGCTAGGATATAAGCTCATATGGGAAATATAAAGTCTTCCATTCTCTTATCATACATATGTCAAAAGCAACATCAATTTACCTCCTTTCATGGTTTTCTAAAAAATAATGCACTTCATTGTGACTTTTCTTTACTAGGCAATTTCATGCAATATCTCTAATGAATCTAATTTTTCATCGTTGAGTCTTGTTGAAACTTCCATGACATTATTGAATTTTTTTCAATGGGGGTGATAAAATAATCTTTGGATAAAAACATGTAAGCATATAGATAAATAATCATATATCCAAAGTACCATGTATAGAGAATTAAAAAATCATAAAACTAAGCCCTTCCTCCACCCCATACCTAATCATTATAGTGTCCTTAATGTATAAAAACTAGGTTAAGGAAGAAAGTTACTTGACACGAGCTCAGAAACTCGAGATAGGTGTTGTAAACTGCTGCCAGGAGACGACGTCGAGTGGACATCAGTCGATATCGACTTCTGTTCTGTTTCAAGGTCAATCAAGTGGAAAAGCCATAACCACTCGATATGTTCACTTGGTATCGACTGAGTCTTAGCCGATATCGAGTGGTCTTCTGTACTCCGTCCTTGGTTCCATGTGTGTTGTTCTTACACCTATATGTGGTTAGAAAATCAACACAAAACCAAACCAAAAAAAATCTAAAAGCAAGTTCAAACCAAAAAAAATATCAAGAAACCCTAAAAACCATGGTCTATGTACACGATCTAGATTTTAAAGTCGTGAGCCTGACTTCTTCACGGGGGAAGAAACTACTCTGGAATCCTTTTGTGACCATACTCTAGAATCCTTTTGTGTACCATTGCTTGTCCCCAAGCAATATTTTTAATGGTCCAACCGGGGAAGAAACTACACTCTCAACATAATAGATGCATTATTACATAATCTCTAACAATTAATTGCCATCCTCTCGAAGGTACTAATGTTACTAAATCCATGCATGTGAATAAAAGCAAAATCTCGCACAAAAGAAGGGTTATGCAAAAAAAATTTCTTGTCTAACATATCCATAATAATCAAGAGGATTTTTATTCACATGGTGAAGTAGAGGTAAAAGGTACGGTGGTGGGCTATATTTGGGGAACGTGGTGCTAAATATGGGGAGAAATTTCTCAAGCTTTCTTTCTTGCTTAAATGCTCTTTCTCCCATCATATGATATCTCCACATCCTTCTTCCTCTCATAATAACACTCTTTGCTTTTTTTCCATTAATATGTTTTTACATCTCTATCCACAACATTGCCTTCTCGCGAGTCGCAAACATGAGTGTCATGAATGGCCCCGAATATTTAGTGCTTCGGACTCCTCACCTAGGTGTCCCATATTGCGGAACTAACATATCATGCAAGCAAGGCCGATCTACCTTTATTCCTAGGAGAACGGATTTTCTTTCACTCATAAAATTTTTCATAATAATCATCATGCCATCAAAACTCCAATAATGATAATAACAACACAAAACAACCATACAACTTCTCTAAAAATTACTTCCATTCTCAACATAATCCCCGGATAGGAAGTAAGATAGAAAAATGGGCAATAAGTATAATATGTGGAGCAAACTTGAAGTGTAAGGCTCATATATGGCTAGATTTGATGCTAATAAGGATAGGTAAGGCTAGGATATAAGCTCATATGGAAAATATAAAGTCTTTCATCCTCTTATCATACATATGTCAAAAGCAACATCAATTTACCTCCTTTCATGGTTTTCTAAAAAACAATGCACTTCATTGTGACTTTTCTTTACTAGGCAATTTCATGCAATATCTCTAATGAATCTAATTTTGCATCGTTGAATCTTGGTAAAACTACCATGACATTATTGAATTTTTTTCAATGGGGATGATAAAATAATCTTTGGATAAAAACATGTAAGCATATAGATAAATAAACATATATCCAAAGTACCATGTATAGAGAATTAAAAAATCATAAAAGTAAGCCCTTCCTCCACCCCATACCTAATCATTACATTGTCCTCAATACATAAAAACTAGGTTAAGGAAGAAAGTTACTAGACACGAGCTCAAAAACTCGAGATAGGTGTTGTAAACTGCTGCCAGGAGTCGACGTCGAGTGGACATCAGTCGATATCGACTTCTGTTCTGTTTCAAGGTCAATCAACTGGAAAATCCATAACCACTCGATATGTTCACTTGGTATCGACTTAGTCTTAGCCGATATCGAGTGGTCTTCTGTACTCCGTCCTTGGTTCCATGTGTGTTAATCTTACACCTATATGTGGTTAGAAAATCAAAACAAAACCAAACCGATAACAAATCTAAAAGCAAGTTCAAACCAAACAAAATATCAAGAAACCCTAAAAACCATGGTCTATGTACACGGTCTAGATTTTAAAGTCGTTAGGCTGACTTCTTCACAGGGGAAGACTCCATGCAGAACGTGCAAGGTCCAGAGGTCTTGGACCTACTCTTATGGGCTCTCGAGCTCATCTTTGAATATGATTCCTTTCCTGTCCTTGAGCTCTAACTTTCCTGAGCATACGAGATGGAATACTACCACTCCACCACTCATCTTTTTCGTGTATCCCGTCGTGCTTGCCTTGGCTAGGAACACTTCATACCCCTCCTTCAAGATCTTCGATTCCTCATCCCTAGCTTAGATGACATGAAAGAACCAAAGAATCCATCTCATAGAAATATTTTTAATTAACTCAGGAGGATAGTAGTCCATCTCGACTGATATGAGTCGACATCGACTGGATGCTCAGTCTCGTCCTGATTCCAGATCGCCAAGATCTCCTCCAATTGGGCCTCCATAGCCCTCTCTTCTAGTTCCTCTGAAGTCGTATTTCTCATCGTTGATTCCTCACAAGGGATGTAGCTTCCTTTGATGTGTAATGACTTCACATTCATCCTGTCCAGCTTCTCTATGGTCTTGTGGAAAGAGAACTCGATAACCTCATCCCCAATAGTGAAAGTAAGCATCCCTTTTGGCACGTTGATGTTGGCGTCTGCAGTGGCTAAGAATGATCTGCCAAGGATGATAGGAAATGTTGGATCTTCTGCCATATCAAGCACTATGAAGTCCCTAGGCACAAAGAACTTGCCTACCATGTCATGGACATCATCTATTACTTTTGTAGGTGTGACGAAGATGTTGTTGGCCATGTATAGCTTCATATCCACATGCTCCAAATCTACGACGTTTACTTTTAACCAAATGGACAAAGGCATGAGGCTCACACTAGCTTCTAAGTCGCAGAGAGCCTTGTAGCGATGTTGGCCTAGCCCAATGGTGATAGCAAATCTCCCTGGATCGGCTCTTTTCTCAAGGAACTCAATCTTGCTACAATCCTCGTCGATCTTAGCTATTGATCGCTTTTTGCTCAAGATATCTTTCAAGAACCTTGCATAGGATGACATCTCGTGAAGAGATTGTTGCCCCTTGAAGCATCTTCACAAAACACTGAAATTTCTTATCAGCGAGGTCCTTCAATGATTTGGATGGGTAAGGCAGAGTCTTCTTATTCTTTGCAGTTAGGGGTGTTGCTGAGATGGCTCAACATCGACTGCAGGCAAGTCGACATCGACTGGAAGTGACTAGACATCGATTGGGGCATGGTCGACATCGAGTGGAATTCCAGTGTCTTCTTTTTCCCTCTTGTGTTCGGACGTTTCCAACGTACGCCCACTTCATAGATGAATAGTAGCAACATGACCAACTTGTTGCCCCTTATGATTGGGCTCAGGTTGCCCACAGAGCGATCCGGACGGTCTTGGAGTTGGTGGAGGCAATTGACCTATTTGGGTCTCCATGTTCTTTCTCCAGATGTTGATCTCTCCAAGTCTAGAATTGTTGCCATGCAGCTGAGTGTGGATGGAATTGTTGGATTGTCTGTATTCGGCATGATTCCTCCTCAGTTCATCAAGAATGAGATGCAGGTCATTGTTTCTCTCTAGGTGTCCGGGTGCTCTAAATGGTGGGCAGGGGAGGGGGGTGGTCCCTTTTGCATTGGGGCAGTTGGTATCCCCAATTTTTTTGATATCCTCCATGGTTGGGACCCCTCGTGTAGTGCGCCTCCGGATGTGTTTCCGCCAGCTGGACTTGCTCAGAATGTGAGCAGATAGTGGTGTTGTGCTTGATTGACCTACGCTCCAAACAAGGTTAGTTGTTGGTGAGGAAAATAATTAACTTGTTTTTGTAGGTGCCGTACTTGATCTTTCATGAACTGCTCCCTCAAGTCAGGATCAATCCTTTTAGAAGGCTCGTATAGTGTGATAGAAGGGGCAGGCCTCGCGTCGAAAGCCACAGGAGTCCTATATGTGTGATCGAAGTTCACCAACCTCTCTACGGTGGCACAAGCCTCTGTCGGTGTGAGCTCAATATATTTTAGGAGGTATAGGAGTTAATCCTCTCCTTGTTTGGCATGTCAAGATAATTGTAAAAAAAAAACCTCCAGAATCACGTAGGATGGCTGCCCATGAGTAGGGCAAGATCGTAGTAACTCTTTGAACCTTGAATTGGTAAATAAAGAGCGGCCATCCGGGGTTCGAACCGGGGACCTTTGGGTACTACCCGCAAATCCTTTCTATATGTTCACTTGGTATCGACTGAGTCTTAGGCGATATCGAGTGGTCTTTTGTACTCCGTCCTTGGTTCCATGTCTGTTGTTCTTACACCTATATGTGGTTAGAAAATCAAAACAAAACCAAACCAAAAAAAATCTAAAAGCAAGTTCAAACAAAACAAAATATCAAGAAACCCTAAAAACCATGGTCTATGTACATGATTTAGATTTTAAAGTCATTAGGCTGATTTCTTCACGGGGGAAGAAACTACTCTGGAATCCTTTTGTGACCATACTCTTGAATCCTTTTGTGTACCATTGCTTGTCCCCAAGCAATATTTTTAATGGTCCTACAGGGGAAGAAACTATATTCTCAACATAATAGATGCATTCTTACATAATCTCTAACAATCAATTGCCATCCTCTCGAAGGTACTAATGTTACTAAATCCATGCATCTGAATATAAGCAACATCTCGCACAAAAGGAGGGTTATGCAAAAACAATTTCCTATCTAACATATCAATAATAATCAAGAGGATTTTTATTCACATGGTGAAGTAGAGGTAAAAGGTACGGTGGTGGGCTATATTTCGGGAACGTGGTGCTAAATATGGGGAGAAATTTCTCAAGCTTTCTTTCTTGCTTAAATGCTCTTTCGCCCATCATATGATATCTCCACATCCTTCTTCCTCTCATAATAACACTCTTTGCTTTTTTTCCATTAATATGTTTTTACATCTCTAACCACAACATTGCCTTCTCGCGAGTCGCAAACATGAGTGTCATGAATGGCCCCGAATATTTAGTGCTTCGGACTCCTCACCTAGGTGTCCCATATTGCGGAACTAAAATATCATGCAAGCAAGGCCGATCTACCTTTATTCCTAGGAGAACGGATTTTCTTTCACTCATTAAATTTTCCATAATAATCATCATGCCATCAAAACTCCAATAATGATAATAACAACACAAAACAACCATACAACTTCTCTAAAAATTACTTCCATTCTCAACATAATCCCCGGATAGGAAGTAAGATAGAAAAATGGGCAATAAGTATAATATGTGGAGCAAACTTGAAGTGTAAGGCTCATATATGGCTAGATTTGATGCTAATAAGGATAGGTAAGGCTAGGATATAAGCTCATATGGAAAATATAAAGTCTTTCATCCTCTTATCATACATATGTCAAAAGCAACATCAATTTACCTCCTTTCATGGTTTTCTAAAAAACAATGCACTTCATTGTGACTTTTCTTTACTAGGCAATTTCATGCAATATCTCTAATGAATCTAATTTTGCATCGTTGAATCTTGGTAAATCTACCATGAAATTATTGAATATTTTTCAATGGGGATGATAAAATAATCTTTGGATAAAAACATGTAAGCATATAGATAAATAATCATATATCCAAAGTACCATGTATAGAGAATTAAAAAATCATAAAAGTAAGCCCTTCCTCCACCCCATACCTAATCATTGCAGTGTACTCAATACATAAAAACTAGGTTAAGGAAGAAAGTTACTAGACACAAGCTCAGAAACTCGAGATAGGTGTTGTAAACTGCTGCCAGGAGTCGACGTCGAGTGGACATCAGTCGATATCGACTTCTGCTTTGTTTCAAGGTCAATCAAGTGGAAAAGCCATAACCACTCGATATGTTCACTTGGTATCGACTTAGTCTTAGCCGATATCGAGTGGTCTTCTGTACTCTGTCCTTGGTTCCATGTGTGTTAACCTTACACCTATATGTGGGTAGAAAATCAAAACAAAACCAAACCGATAACAAATCTAAAAGCAAGTTCAAACCAAACAAAATATCAAGAAACCCTAAAAACCATGGTCTATGTACACGGTCTAGATTTTAAAGTCGTTAGGCTGACTTCTTCACAGGGGAAGACTCCATGCAGAACGTGCAAGGTCCAGAGGTCTTGGACCTACTCTTATGGGCTCTCGAGCTCATCTTTGAATATGATTCATTTCCTGTCCTTGAGCTCTAACTTTCCTGAGCAGACGAGATGGACTACTACCACTCCACCACTCATCTTTTTCGTGTATCCCGTCGTGCTTGCCTTGGCTAGGAACATATTTAACTAAGCCAAGAAAATACGAGAGAAGAAATGTTTATATTAATGGAGAAAGTAACCAACTAATAAGACAAAACTATACAAAATTGGTATTAAGACAATGGATACGAGGCAAATCTAAGGTGAAGGATCACCACAACGATGATTTAAAAATTAAAATTAATATTTGTGTCACCTTGTCTGAATTTGTTGAAGGTAGATTGTCTAAGGTAATCACAAATCTCCTTTCAGAATCAAAGCAAATGTGTCTAAATTGGTTAACAATCTCCTTTCGGACTCAACAAGCCAATTTAGACCCCTTAAGTTCTTAGAATTCTAAATGAAAATGATATCAATGTCACCTTTCGGTCTCTGTCAATATCACAATCATCCAAAATATCCATGACAATCCATGAATCCTCGAGAAATTTGATTATCTTTCGGTAAATTAAACTCCAAGTTTAATCCTATGATTCCGATGGATCCAATAGCTTTTCGTCCTAAATTCACCATCTAAATTCTAACTTAGGGTTTTAATCTTTCGATTTCAAACCCTAAATCAGTTCTAACCAATTTTCATCAATTAGCGCTGGCGCAATAGGATTAAACTACAAATTAACAGACAAACGAATATCAATCTTAACGCTACCAAATCATTATCGGGATTATCCAAACCTTAGATCGAAGATTCAAGCAAGCATAATACGATAATCAACGAAATAAATCATAGACAAAAATAAATCGATGAAAAAAATAGAATGCAAACTGAAATTTCGTCTTCGATCCAAAGTGTATACCTTCAAAAACAAATAACGAAACTAAACCTAAAAAGTGATCGGTCGAAGCCTTCTACACTGAACAAAAGTCCGAACCCCCTGAATTCTAAAACACACGGAGTATATATTAGGTTTTTACGAAAATTATACTTTTTACCCACAAAATTAAGTAATTGAAAACTAGCCCAGCACCCAATTATAGATTTAACTCCACAAAATAACCCCAAGATTTAGCAACTTCCGCACTTGGCAATTTAGTTCATCGAGTCCAATCCAATATGCTCGTCGGTTCGTAATAAAGCTTGATTTTCCTCAATATTAGCCTCCAAATGCCTTAAACAAATCAAAACAAGGTGTAGACTCCGAAAATGTAAAATAAAATAAATAAATCATAAAATATGACTAAAATTGGTGATATCACTACCGCAACATCGCCATCCCTCAAGCCATTGCAATGCCTAAAATATGACTAAAATAGACTAATATGCAAATGCAACCCTAAAATATGACTAAAATAGAAGGAGGAAAGAACTTGTTAAGGAACGCATCCTTCACCTCCGTCCATGTAGTGAGCGAGCGTGGAGCCAAGCCCTCAAGCCATTGCAATTCCTTCCCTGCAAGAGACCATCGATAAGATTTAAGCTTGACATATTCTAAATTTTTCCCATCGGCAATAGTCTCACACAAGTCAACAAATATGGTAATATGAGTAAGAGGGAATTCATTAGTTTTTCCTTCAAAAGGATGTTTTTTATGTTCAGAAAGGAATGGAGTTTCAATCTCAAAATTAGAGGGAGGGATAAGAATAGCCGATTTAGGGACAATCAATGTAGGGTGCATGTATTACTTGGTTGTCTGATGATATTGGTTGACTTGTACCTCAAACTGCCTCTGTGCGTGTTCCTTTTGGTTGCCCCGTGCATTTGCAGCTTCAAGTTGCTGCCTAAGGCTCTCAACCTACTGAGCTAGAGTCTCGTTGTCCCCCATGATCCTTTACAACCTATAATGTATGTGGAGAAAACGCTTTGGCTCGAATAGTCCTTCAAACTTTGGTGTGCGATCAGTGCATCGCATAAACCTATAAAGAAGCACTAAAAGAGAACGTAAGTAAGACTAAAAAGGGCTAGATTAATAGCTTCCCCGACAACTTTGCCAAAATTTGTTAGGGGAGTAAAGTAGATATAGATATACATCTCAAAGATATCCACTCCTACTCCTAGCAAAGATAAAATACAAGACTCCCCCGCTGTAGTGGAAGGGAATCAGGATCGATCCACGAGGAAGCGTGTCAGCGATCGCCTAGATAGTCTTAAAATCAGCTCTCGGTGTCGACCAAAAGTCACTCGACATCGACTAAGATCCAGTCGACGTCGGTTGTGGCAGTCGATCACTTGTGCAAACCTACAAAACAAAAATAAGGGAGTCGACCTCGACTATGGGGTACTCGACATCGAGTCAGTCCACTAGATATCGATTTAAGTGCAGGGATTCTCGAGTCAAATAACAGAAAACAGAAAGTAAAGCGTTGACAAAGAACGACCGAAGAATGTAAGGATAGATACGAAAGATGAACAAAAATAAGAAAGGGGTTGTAAACAATTTGTGAAAAAGCTTTCAAGGTAGGGCAATTACCACGACAATAACCATGCATGCGACATACTCATCTCATGAAAGATATATGCTTTTCATCGAAATGGACAACTCTCGTCATCAACAAATAGAAATATAGAGGCTCTCGCATAAAATCCTAATTGTTTTATCCTTTTCATAATTAGGGTTAAACGACTGACACGTGGCGAACGTCGTTGCCACTTTCACCCTTTGTCAAATAACGATGAAGTCCGATTTCGAACCTACAGGGAGAAGTGATTTCCTGTTCAATAACTCTAAGCAAAGACTCTTATGACAAAACAATGATTTGTTGCAAGTAACAAAGATGTAAAAGTAACCAGATTTATGACTGCAAATAGATTGATATCAAAGTAGAAAGAACATTTCACCTGCGATTCTCTGACAATGGTTGGAATTCGTGGTCCTCAGATTGATCTATTAGTTATTCATATTCATAGGTCTACTAGACTAAAGTTGAGAGATCCGCAGATATTCACTCATCTTATTCAATATCACTAAAGAATAGCATTAATGACTCAAGTAATTAAGACCAATTGGCACATTGACTCAACGCAATTAAGAATAATAGGCGCATACCGAATTTAGCCCTAATTGAATATCCTCAACATAGATCAATTGAAATAATCCACTACAAAGAAAAAGAAACATCACTGTCTCAGTACCTTTGTTTGCTATCGAGAAAACAACAACGAATTCATAGCTAAGATGCAATTCCTAGCATGATGATCAAGCATAGAAAGAAACACAAATATAATAATTAAGCACAAGATGACAACTAAGAACATAAATAATCAAATAGAAAGTAAATCCTCATAATCCAAACAACCATTTCTTCGAATCACAGGCGAAACTATGATTTTAGCAACTCATATGCCAAGTATCTCTCTCTCTCTCTCTCTCTCTCTCTCTCTCTCTCTAATTGTGTTCATAGTCTCACGTACAATAATCAACCACACACTGAATAGAACTAAAATAACCTATAAAAACCTCTCAAACAGTCGGCCGAATCCTAGTAGGAATCGAATAAAAATAATAGGAAATAATAGTTTCGGATCCAAAATTGCAATTGTTGGAAACCGGCCCACGACGGGCGCCATGCAAAGGGAGGCAGGCGCTACTTATGTAGTGCCCGACTTTCCTTAATTGTCTTCAATAAAATCCAATGCCGTGCTTCCTTGCTCCTCTCTAGCTTCCTCCTTAGCCTCCATATGTTCCAAAACATGTCTTTTAAGCTCTTCCAAAGCCCATTCGAGTGTCGAAATGTAATTCTACAGAATAAACACTAAAAGGGCGTAGATTCTGAACTCGAATACTTCACAAGCAATATACGAAACTAGACTCAAACAATAGCAAAACCACTACGTAATTGCAATAGAAATACCTATATGAAATATGCATTATCACCGACTCTCGCAGCGGATGAAGCACATAGGATATAAGATAAAAATCACTTAAAAATCACAAATTAAGCATACTTACATGGCTATCGTCGGGCTCACCCCGACCCTAGAAGTGGGACAACTACTCATGCCTCATCATAGCAACCGTCATCATTGACATAAACATAAACAAACTTTTAATTCAAATCGTCAAAAGATTACAACCGAATGCTCCAAACTCTCTCTCACTCTCCCTCTACTTGACATTCTCTTTCTCTCTAACTACTCTAGGGTGCACAATTGCTTGTGGATTGGATAATTAAAACCTAGGCCTAATGCCTTTATTTATAGTAGATCAATCCTTGCTAGCCAAGGAAAGAAATCTCTATCTACTTAATAAAGATAAAAGTTCCTAATTAAAATAACATAAACTAATAAATATCCCCTAGGGTAAATAGGCTTTAACCTATAAGGATAAAAGTTCAACAAGGAGAATAAAAGATCTTGTCTTCATTTATAAGCAATCTCCTTCTCATTCAGACTTCTTAAAAAAGCGTCTCGACGGCTAGGTTTTCAGTCGACATCGAGTAGGGCTCAGTCAATTTCCATTACTCCACTCGATCGCGAGTGCTTTAATGTATGTCGAGTGCTTCTTTCTTCCTGGGCTCTAAGTGTGGATGCCTGGATTCGACATCGAGTCATCTTCATTAGACGTCGAGTGAATCATCGGTAGCTTGCTTCGTCCAACACTTAGCCAAATTCAGCTTCACTCCAATAGATGTCGTGTGATTTCCAGTAGACATTGAGTGTAATTCCATCTCGGTTTCTTCTTCTCCAAATTGCTCCGAAATGCCTCCGATTCCTGCAAAATCAAACCAAAACTTGTGTAGACCTCCATAGCTCACAAATAAACACAAACTACACAAATTACATACTTTCTTACCCTAAAAGCATAAAATATAAATAGAAATCAGAATGGAAGTAAGTATTAAACATGGTAAAATAGGTTTGCAGGATTGCAACCCCTCCTCCGATTCGGACATTCATATTGAGGGATTCCAAGGACATCCTTCCTTATAAGGTAATTCTTGCAAGGAGGCGAGTGCTAAATTAGGTGGTATGCGAGGTGTGCGGAGTGTTTGAGTATGGCTTTCATGTGTTATACATGTGCGAACGACATAGAATTTTTTGGAAGTAAGCACTCGAAGGGGGGCTATGCAAGGGTTGTAACTCGGCATTGGATTTATTGTAATGAGTTAGCCAGAGCCGTTGGGAGGGGTTATTGCATGTGTTGAGCTTCATCATGGAGGATATACAGAGAAATAAGAATGGAATGATTTTCTACAGAGCGTCAATAGGTGGTGGGGGTGTGTTAATAGTGGTCCAAGAGCACAAAGAGAAATTGGGAAGAGGGAAGTTGGGGGAGATGGTGTGTTGTTGTAGGGAGGAAATCGAGTTCAAAATATAAAGTATAAATCAAACCAGATTATGCCTACCCAAATGATTACAAGCCCTCCTCCTAATGTAGCAGCGGGAAGTCAGGATCGATCCTCGAGAAAGCTGGTCAGCGGATCTCAAGTAGCGTAGAAATCTAGCAGATGGTGGTCGACTTCCGGGTATTCGACCTCGACTAAGGTTAGTCGACAGAGGGTCAAGCACAGTCGAATTCGAGCAAGGCAAAGTCGAGTAAGGTTTGGTCGTTGTCGAGTAAGCCTGGTCGACTTCGAGTTCCTGCAGAGACAAAAACAGCAGCAATCTTTGCTCGATCAAGGATCAGTAGAGGACGTCGACCAAGGGGTGGTCGAAGTCGAGCAGAAACAGTAAAATAAAATAAAGAACAAAGCTTTTCGGAATTCGGAATAAACTATGTGAAAGAAAATTTCAAGATCGGGGTTTGCAACAACGATAACCAAACATGCATAAGGCAAGATATATAACGATAATCATGAAAATTGAATCGAAGGATCAAGCTTTCACCTTTTCCAACAATTAGACAACTCTTTCAAGAAACCCTAATTTTATCTACCGATTTTATGTTTATAATCCAAGTTGTTAGCATGCATCTCTATCGAATAGGCAATAAACACGTAAAAGGTAGTAGATGCTCAGAACATGATAAATGTCGGATCTTTACCTCAAACACGCATGGCTATCGTTGGGCTCGCCCCAACCCTAGAAGTAGGTGGACTACTCGCTCTTTATCGCAATCGTACACATAATTGAGGGATAATAAACTTGCATTAATACACTAAACAGGGCTTACAACCGATCAAAGCCAACTTGCTCTCGCTCCTTCACTCTTATCGGCCTCGACTCTCTCTCTCTCTCTCTCTACTCTACCTCCGAATGTATGATTGAATGAATAAAAACTAGCCCCATGGGCTTTATTTATAAGCCTTAATCCTTGCTAATCAAGGTAAGGAAATCTATCTATATCTCTATCTAACATAGAAGATATAATTCTAGTTGGAAATAAATCTATCTAAATAAGTAAAACTAGATAAATCCTAGGGTAATTAATTGTTCAACCCTTAGGGTAGATAAAAAGATAAAAAAATATCTAAATCTTCATGTGTTGGGAATCTTCTCTCGGAAATATCTCCATTGGATTCGGGATAGAACCTTAACAAGACTCTAACATAGCTCAAAATCGGCCACTGGAGTCAACTCGATATTGAGTAATGTCACTCGATATCGACCTGCATTTCTTCGTTTCGGCTTCAGCAACTCGATTCTGGCCTCCAGGGATGAACATCGACCAACTTTTACTCAATATCGAGTAGGTCAAGTCGATATCGACTGGCATCTTCTTGGCTTCACTTCCTTGGTCGATTCTGAGACACTGGCATCTTCTTGGCTTCACTTATTTGGTCGATTCTGGCATCTTCCTTGTCTTCTCGAGTGGCTTCTCTTCCTCGAGCTCGAGTGTGGTTCTGTTCTGGTCAGCCTCGAGTAAGTCTGCTCGACGTCGAGTAAAGTCCTGCTCGAGTGGGCTTCTTCTTTGTTTCTCGACTTGGTTCGGCTTTAGTTGTAGTCGACTTCGAGTAGGGCCTGGTCGAAGTCGAGTAGAATCCTATCCTTTGGTTTCATCTCGGAATGGCTCCAAATTCTACAATATTAAACCAAAACTTATGTAGACCTCTATTTCTTGCAAATAAACATATACTACATAAATTCAACATATTCCCAGCCCAAAATATGCAAAATATATAGAATAAGGAGCTAAAATGTATACTAAGACATGGTCACTTTAGTGGACATCAAATCACCCCATACTTAAGCTTGCTTGTCCCCAATCAATAACTTGGATGGTCATTCAAGGGAAGAATTCAAAACTCTCAACATCATAGATTCATTCTTATATAGCCCTGCAATCAATTACCATCATTGAAAAGGTACTTGTGCCACAATCCATGCATGTGCAATTAAAAGCAACATCTACTCACAAAAGGAGGGTTATGCAAAAACAATTCATGTGACAAAGCAACAATAATCAAGAGGACTTTAGTTAAGCTCAATAAGGAGTAGATTGGTAAAAGGCTAAAGGTGGGAAATTTTTTTGGCCATGTGGTGCTAATAATCCGTGGAACTGGAGTATTTCCAAACTGAATAATAATGATTTTACCTCTCTAACGTCAGCACTGCCTTCTCGCGAGTCACAAACATGGGTGTCATGAATGGCCCCGGATAGTTAGTGCTTTGGACTCCTCACCATGTGTCCCATCTCACTGAACTATTATCTCAGTAAGCAGGGTCGATCCACCTTTATCTCATGAGGTGATCGGATTTTCTTTCACTCATTAAATTTTCCATATATTTAAAACATTCCTGCCAAACTCCAATAATGATAGTAAACACAAACCATATAATCCCCATGATGTGACATCATTCTCAACATAATCCCCGGATAGGAAATAAGGTAAAAAATGGCAATATTTAGATCATGTGGAGCAATATATGAAATAAGGCATAATATGGCTTTTGTGATGCATAAGGATGGGTAAGGGTAGAAATATAAACATATGGGCATTATATGGAAATATAAAGTCCTCCATCCTCTTATTATGCAACATGTCAAAAGCAACATCAAATTTTACCGAATAAACAGTGTCCCAACTGTATAAAATCAATTTAAAACTACGGTAAAGGAAGGAACTCACCGAATAACGCGTTGAATAGGCAAAACAGGGCCGTCGAGTAACTGAGGTAGTCGACGTCGAGTAGCTCTTGGTCGACGTCGAGTACAGATCCTGCGTCGAGTGAAAGTCTGAAGTCGAGGAAGCTTCTGGGTTGGTCGAAGTCGAGTTGGCCTACTCGGTGTCTGGGCTGCTCCTCTTGGTCGATCTCGACTTGGCCTAGTCGATTTCCACTAACTTTCAAGGACTTATTTTTCCACACTTTGTGATCCTTTTATACTTCTCGACCTAAAAATGTTAGTTTTCACAAAGACAAGACCTTCCACATGAAGTGTTCAAAACTAAAAACAAAAACAAACAAAACCAAAACCAAAAGTTTCAAAGTCCAAAAGTCCAAAAGTTGTATGTACATGCTCTAGATTTTAGAGTCGCTAAGCCGACTTCTCCGCTTGTGCTCAAGGTCCATTAATGTGGGGCCCCCTTGTGCTTGGCCCTTCTCCCGGATCATCTAGGTCCTGATGGTAGTATGCAAGCTCAGCTGATAAGTCGTTGGTTGCATAGTATCCCTTGCCTTCCTTCTTCTTCTTTCCAGCTCTCATCCTTCAGATATTAGCTCGCCACGGGGTCTTACCTCCCTGTTGTAAGGAGAAAATCGAGTATGAAATATAATGAAATAGATCAAACCAGATTTAGGCCCACGCAAATAATTACAAGACTCCCTCCAATGTAGTAAGAGAAAGTCAGGATCGAATCCACGAGGAAGCGTGTTAGCGGATCCTAGTCAGCTGTAAATCTCACAGAAAAGCAAACAGAAGATAGAAACAAATAAACAAAGAAAGAAAGACAGAAATAACCAACGACAGCATGAAATAAAAGTAAAGACATAACTACTGGATCTAGACCAAACCTTACTCGAGATCGACAACAGACATCGACGATAGAAACTCAAAATCGATCAATAGCAACTCGATCTAGACAAACAGTACTCGATCTCGACTAAAGCCTCCTCGAGATCGACAAAATCTTCTCTAGGTCGACTAAAAACAGTAACTTTAAATTTTCAAACTCGAACACAAAATCGCAGATTTGCGACGAAATAAACTCAATACATAAAGAACTTCCAAAGCCAAGGTATCAACGCCACAACGATAACCATGCAAAGTAACACATAAATGCATAAAAGATCATGTTTTCCATCAAAATAACTTTCGTTATTAACAAATAGGCATATAGAGGCTTTCGCATAAACCCTAATTGTTACTAACCCTTTTCACATAATTAACCCAAGTTGCATTAAGACCACTTTCGCTTCAATAATACAAACAAGGATCACCTTCAAGTCTCGCAAAAGAATCATGCTCATAGGGATAGAAGACAAATTGCATAAGAAGATTGTACCTTTACCGCATCACCTTACATGGCCACCGTCGGGCTCACCCCAACCCCAGAAGTGGGAGGACTACTCGCTCTTCATCATCAAGAA
Organism: Persicaria tinctoria; assembly: GCA_037127255.1. Lineage (NCBI taxonomy): Eukaryota > Viridiplantae > Streptophyta > Magnoliopsida > Caryophyllales > Polygonaceae > Persicaria > Persicaria tinctoria. The sequence goes on from JBANSL010000015.1 coordinate 23,839,274, forward strand.
AGACATTAAATAACAAAAGAAACTAACTTGCATTGAATTAAATAAAGAAAGCTTACAACCAAACAAGACAAATCCGCTTTCGCCTTTCCACCTTGCTTGCCACAAACTCTCTCTCTCTCTCTCTCTCTACTACTATTTACTTCTTCTCTCTAAAATTGAATGATGAAAAACCATCCCCTAAGGCTTTATTTATATCCTTCTATTCCTTGCTATTCAAGGATAGAATATATCTATCTTTATCTAAATCTATATCTAAAGGCTTTAAGATAAATAAATATAATTAAGGAATTAAATCTAAAAGGGGAAATTATATCTAAATAGGTAAGTCTTATCTCCCTGTGTTGATAGGTCTTCTCCATAGATAGAACTTGATAGATCTCGGCCAAATTTGATAGAATCGGATCCAAGGACTCCAAATCTGAGTAGGATAGCAAAACCGTGTAACACGGCTTCAGACGCGGTTTCCTCGATCTTGACTAAGCTTCCTCGAGATCGAGTAGGATTGTTGTCTACCATGGCTTGGCTGGGCATCACGGGTAGCAGATGCTCGACATGGCTCGGGTGTGTGCTTCTGGTTCCTCGAGATAGAGTAAAGAACTCAAGATCGAGTAAGGCTGCCGTCGAGGATGGCTAGCTCGGTGATGTCGGGCAACTTCTCCTCGACAAGCTCGGACAGGCGCTGTGGTGGTCCTCGAGATCGAGTATGGTGGTGCTCGGCTTCTCCGTCTTCGGCTTCTCGACTTGGCACAGCTCGTCGACTCCGGACATGGCGTCAAAGTTTTGTCGATCTCAACAAAGTTTACTCGAGATCGAGTTGGCTTCCAGAGTCGGGTTGTCTCTGACTCAGTTTCTCGATCAGTGCTCAGTCGACAAGGCCTGTGCTTGGACACTTTCATCGAGATCGAGTAAGATTACTCTAGATCGAGTAAAGCTGGGCTCCTAGCTTGATTCGACTGGTTCCGCTGTTTCTTGACCTTGGACTTCTATAGTTGATTTCCGAGCTTTTCCGACCTTTCTCAGAACTGCTGTAATTTGCCTCGAATTCTGCGAAATTAAACAGAAACTGGTGTAGTTTCCATAACTTGGCAAATAAACATAAACTACCTAGATTCGGTACTATTCTAGCCCCAAATGCATGAAATGTATGCAGAAAACGATATAAAAGTTACTGTAAAACATGGCAGATTCAGCTCACAACAAACACCCCATACTTAAGCTTGCTTGTCCTCAAGCAATACTTTTATTTGTCATTCAGGGGAAGGAATCGAAACTCTCAACATCTTAGATTCATTCTCATATGTCCCTGCAGTCAATTACCATCCTCGAAAAGGTACTAATGTTACAAATCCATGCATGTGCAATTAAAAAGCAACATCTACTCACAAAAGGAGGGTTATGCAAAAAACATTCATTTGTGACAAAGCATTAATAATCAAGAGGCTTTTAATTTAAGCTCAAATAAGGAGTAGATTGGTAAAAGGCTAAAGGTGGGCAATTTCTGGCAATGTGGTGCTAATGATCTAGGGAAATGGAGTATTTCCAAACTGAATTTCATACCACATTCTTTCTCATAAGAATCATCACCTTTCATAATGTTTTTTTCAATAATAATGCTTTTACCTCTCTGACCTCAACACTGCCTTCTCGCGAGTTGCAAACATGGGTGTCATGAATGGCCCCGGATACTTAGTGCTTTGGACTCCTCACAATGTGTCCCATCTCGCTAAACTATTATCTTAGCAAGCATGGTCAATCTACCTTTATCTCCTGAGGTGATTTGATTTTTTCTCACTCATTAAATTTTCCATACTTTTTAAACAATTTCCTTCCAAACTCCAAAAATAATAACAACACAACAACCATGTAATAATCTCCATAATGTAACATCATTCTCACCATAATCCCCGGATAGGAAATAAGGTAAAGAATGGAAAGTATTTGGATCATGTGGAGCAATATATGAAATAAGACATATTATGGCTTTTTGTGATGCATATAAGCATAGGTAAGGCTAGGGATATAAACATATAAGCATTATATGGTAATATAATGTCCTCCATCCTCTTATCATGCAACATGTCAAAAGCAATTTCAAATTTTAACTCCTTTAATGGTTTTCAATAAAATAATGCACTTCATTGTGACTTCCCTTTACTAGGCAATTTCATGATATATCTCTAATGAATCCAATTTTGCATCGTCGAGTTCAGTATAAAGCTTCCATGACGTTAATAAAAATTGTCAATGGGGGTCATTTTTTCAAATTTTTGGAAAACATGCATATAAGCACATAGATCCATAATGCATTCCAAAATAACCATGTATAAGCAATTCAAGAAACAATGCACAAATAATGTCAAATATGGCAAATATGCATAAAGTAAGCCCTTCCCACACCCCATACTTAAACATTACAGTGTCCTCACTGTATAAAAACAAGGGTAAAGAAAGAAACTCATTAGACACGTGTGCAGGGCCTCTGAATTTCGAATGAAAGAATCGCCTGGGCCGAGTCTGAATATAGCTTGCTTCTATCCATGGACCTGAAAAGTGTAGAAGACATATACCCACAATAGAAAAACTAAAAATGTTCAAAACCAAAAAAAAAAAAAGAGCAATGTCCAAAAAGTCCCAAAAATAAATGTCTATGTACAAGCTCTAGATTTTATAATCGCTAGGCCGACTTTCTCCATTAGGATCAAGGTGGCATTTGCAGGGCCCATGTAGCTTGGGCTTCAAATAGGACTTCGTTCTTGTCAATCAGCTGTAATCCTCCAGAATGAATCTTGTTCACCACGAAATGTCCCATCCTCTTCTTGTTGAATTTGTTAGGGAACCAATGATCCTTTGATTTAGAGACATAGAGCTTGTCTCCAACTTTATACTCTTTGGGCTCATCATTGGAAATCCTACATAAGCGCCCATACCAAGGCAAACCTCTCCCATGTATAGATAGATCTTTAATGGAAATAGGAGAAGAAAGATCCATACCTTGGCTTACCTTCGCAGAAACGGAATCGGGAACCACGGTGTTTGGTCGATCTCGAGTACTATTACTCGATCTCGAGTAAATTTCAGGTTCTGGTGCTGGACTGCTCGAGTATGCAGGAGCTAGGGACGGTGAAGCTTGGTCGATCTCGACTAGGTTGGTCAATCTCGAGGAGACTTGCCCTTTTGGTGGAGTCAGCGTCGATGAAGGCGAAGTCGAGTCAGCAAGGTGGTTGTCGATCTCGAGTACTGTACTCGGTCTTGAGGAATCTGGTGCTTCAGGTTTGCTGCTCGACGACGCTGGTGCTGGTGGAGGCTCCTGGTTTTGGTCGAGATCGACTAGAGTCCTCGATATCGAGGAATCTTGGTCGACTATGACCCCATACTTGGTTCCTGTCAAGGCATCCGAAAAATAGTTAGTCATTAACGACGTACCTTGGTCCGTGTCGAGTGGATTCTCTGTTTCTTCCTTTAGGATGGCCATGATCTCCTCCACCTGGGCCTTCATGTCCCTCTTTTCCAGCTCCTCAGGGGTCATATTTCTTACCTTGGGTTCCCCGCAAGTGATGTAGCCAGTTGAGATAGATTTGACCTCTTCCATTGGACCTGTATGCCTTTCAGTTTTATTAAAGGAATACTCAATTACCTCATCACTGATGTTGAAAGTGGGCACTCCTTTCCTCACGCTTATGTTGGCATCCACCGTCGCCAAGAAGGGTCTTCCTAGAATAATTGGACAATCAGGGTCTTTTTGCATATCAACAACTAAGAAATCAGCAGGGACAAAGAATTTACCTACTTGTACTGGCACATTGTCCACCATGCCTGTTGGGATGACCACCGTGTTGTTGGCCATGTAAAGTCTAGCATCCACAAGCTCTAGGGCACCTATCTTAATCTTGGACCAAATTGTTAAAGGCATTATACTCACACTAGCTCCAAGATCACATAAAGCATTAATTTTGTATGGACTAAATCCAATGGATATAGCAAACTTACCTGGATCTGGCCTCTTCTCCAATATGTCCAAATGGCTGCATTCCTCTATAATTTCAGCCATTGACCTCTTTTTGCTCAGAATCTCCTTCAGGAACTTGACATAGGATGGCATTTTATTGAGAGCTTCTGTGAAGGGAATGGTGAGATTGAGCTTCTGAAGCATCTTGATGAAGCGTTGAAATTTCTTCTCTGCTAGGTCCTTTGGAGATTTTGTGGGGAAAGGCAGCTTCTTTTTCTGATTCGGAGCCAGAACAGATGACGGAGGTGTAGCAGCCTTCTCGATCTCGACTTGGTCTTCCTCGATCTCGACCAAATTCTTCTCGATCTCGACCAGTTCATGCGATGTCGAGTTGCTGTGCTGGGCAGACGAAGGATTGCCCAATTGTTCCTCGAGATCAACTAAGTGTTTGTCGATATCGACTTGCTGTTCTCCTTCGTTTTCCTGCTCTCCGACCTCTGGCTCTTGCAGTTGATTGCCGCTTCTGAGTTTTACAGCAGCGATGTGTCCAGTCTTTCCCTTGGGATTTGGTTCTGAAGATCCAAGGAGCGAACCTGACTGTTTGGGGATTCCTGCTGCTAGCTAGCCTATCTGTGTATCAACTGATTTCCGCCATATATAAATTTCCCCAAGCCTAGAGTTGACACCTTGCATCTGAGTGTAGACGGAGTTGAAGGACTGCTTAGTTTCTAAATGATTCCTCCGTATTTCCTCCAGGACTGTCTGTAGATCATCCTTTTTCTGGTCCCTTTCTGGATGTCCTAGAGCTCTCTAGAGCGGGGGGTTCCTAGGGGCACCTTGGTTCCATTGTGGTTGCAGAAACCTTTGGTCCCCCATGTAGCGATTGGGACCCCCTGCGTAAGCTGCCTCTTCATGGTATTCTGCCAGCCTGACTTGCTCAGTGTGTGGGCACTCAGTAGTGGTGTGCCTCTGTGATCCGCATTCAATACAAGGCTGGTTGATAGAAAGATACTATACTTGTTTGAGGAGCTTCTTATTCTGGTCTTTGTAGTACTGCTCCCTTACATCTGGATCAATCTCTTTAGGGGGCTCATAGAGGGGCATGGATGGTGCTGACCTGGCGTAGGGGTTCTCCTCATAGTTGACTGGAGTCCCATACTTTTTGTCATAGTTGGTCAGCTTGTCAAGAGCAGCCCATGCATCAGCAGGCGTCATTGTCAGATACTCATAGTGAGTATATGTGTTGATTCTGTCCTTTGCAACCAAGTCCAGAGAATTGAAGAAGATCACTTGAATTACGCAGGGTTGCTGTCCATGTGTAGGGCAGGATCGCAGTAGATCCTTATAGCGTTCCCATGCCTTTGCTAGCCTCTCTCCAGGCTGCTGTTTGAAAGATGTGATCTTTTGGCGAAGGAGTGCTGTCTTGGCAAGAGGAAAGAACTTATTCAGAAATTCTTGTTTCACTTGAGCCCATGTCGTGAGAGATCGTGGTTTCAGCCCTTCCAGCCATTTCAGTGCAGGGCCAGCGACAGACCAGCGGAAAGCTTTCATTAGGATGTACTCCAAGGTGGTACCTTCAGAAAGAGTACGACACATGTCAGTAAAGTTGGTAATATGCCTTACAGGACATTCATTAAATCAACCATGAAAAGCAGGATTTTTAATTTCAATAAGGAATTGAGTGCGAATTTCATAGTTGTTTTCAGGGATTAGAATGGCCGATTTAGGCACGACGAGAGTCGGGTGCATATAATCCTCTGTAGTGGTTGGGTATATGGAAAGCTCAGCTTCTGCTTGCCTCGCACGCTCAGCTTCCTGTTGCATGCCTGCTCTCTCAGTGGCGAGAGCAGCATCCCTGACATATAGAGGCTTTCGCATAAATCCTAATTGTTACTAACCCTTTTCACATAATTAACCCAAGTTGCATTAAGATCACTTTCGCTTCAATAATACAAACAAGGATCATCTTCAAGTCTCGCAAAAGAATCATGCTCATAGGGATAGAAGACGAATTGCATAACAAGATTGCACCTTTACTACATCACCTTACATGGCCACCGTCGGGCTCACCCCAGCCCCAGAAGTGGGCGGACTACTCGCTCTTCATCATCAAGAAAGACATTAAATAACAAAAGAAACTAACTTGCATTGAATTAAATAAAGGAAGTGTTGTTGCAGGAGGATGGTCAAGTATGAAATAAATATGAAATAAAGTTCAGACTGACTTCCCTGTCTCAGCAAATAAATACAAGACTTCCTCCCGTTGTAGTAAGAGAATAGTCAGGATCGAATCCACGAGGAAGCACGTCAGCAGTTCTCAGGTAGCTGTAAATTCTCACAGACAGAGCAGCAGAAACACAGAAACACAGAGACAAGGAAAGAAACAGAAATAAAAGCAGAAAAAAACAAAAGCAAAGAACAAAGCAAAACACAAAAGACAAAGCAAAGCAGAAACTAAAAGCAAAGGCAGAGGCTCGTCGATCTCGACAAGAGTCAACTCGAGATCGACCACAGCAGTGAACAACAGAAACTCAGAAAGTGAAAATCGACGAAAACAGAAGAAAACCAACTCGACCTAGACCAGCTCCTACTCGAGATCGACAAAGGTTGTACTCGATCTCGACAAGGCTTACTCTATGTCGACAAGAAACAGAAACTTTAATTTGCAGAATCTCGAACAAAACTCAGAATTTCGACAGAAATAAACTCAATATGCTAAAAGACTTCCAAAGCCAGGGTTTCAACACCACAACGATAACCATGCAAAGTAACACATAAAGGCATAAAAGATCATGCTTTCCATCAAATAACTTTCGTCATTAACAAATAGGCATATAGAGGCTTTCGCATAAACCCAAATTGTTACTAACCCTTTTTCACATAATTAATCCAAGTTGCATTAAGATCACTTTCGCTTCAATAACACAAACAAGGATCACCTTCAACTCTCGCAAAAGAATCATGGTCATAGGGATAGAAGATGAATCGCACAAAAAGATCTGACCTTTATCGCATCACCTCACATGGCCACCGTCGGGCTCACCCCAGCCCCAGAAGTGGGTGGACTACTCACGCCTCATTGCAATAACAGACATTGATTGATGAAAAGAACTAAATTGCATTAAAACTAAATTCAAAAGCCTTTACAATCCTAGCAATCAACTTTCGCAGAAAGCCAAAACCCTAAAAACCTTAGAACTCCTAAACTTCTCTGTGGAACTAACTAATTGTCTCCCTCCGAAATTGAATGATTAAAACTGAGCCCCTAGGGCTTTATTTATAGTGATCAAACCCCGCTAATCAAGGAAATAATCATCTATCTATATCTAAATCTATATCTACTTTGCTAAAAGATAAATAAATGTGATAAAGGAATTAAATCAAAAAGGGAAAAGATAAATCTAAACTATATCTAAATTAGGTCAAATATCTTCCAATGTGTAGAACTCCTCTTCCATAGATAGACTTGATGTATTTGGATAGAATCTTCCTCCTTCGGCCCCAAGGAATCCCAACTCGACTAGGACAGCCCTCGACGACGCGTTTCTGGAGACTGGTCTACTCGACATCGACAAGAGCTCGTCGACCTCGACAAGGATTGTTTGTCGACTGGACTTCTCGGCTAGATCTGCTCGATGTGGCTCGGACATTTGGTTCACGGCGCTTGTCGACCTCGAGTAGCCCTAGTCGACTTCGAGTAGGATTGATCCGTCGACTAGGTCTTCTTGGGTAGGTGTGCTCGACAAGCCTGGATAGATCTCTGGCTCGTCGAGCTCGACAAGGGTTCGTCGAGATCGAGTAAGGTGTGGCCTTCTCTGGTCGAGCAGCTTCTCCTCGGCACGGACACGGACTGGCGTTGTGGGGCTTGTCGATCTCGACAAGGGTTCGTCGAGGTCGAGTAGAGCTGTGCTCGGCTTCTCGTCCAGTTCTCTCCTCGACTCCGGGTGTGGCACTGGGCTTCGTCGATATCAACTAGGGTCTTGTCGAGATCGAGTAGACTCCGGAAGTCGGGTTGGTCTGGCTTTCTCGATCAGGCTCTGTCGACCAAGGCTGCTCGGACATTCTCGTCTAAGTCGAGTAAGAGCTACTCGAGATCGAGTAGCCTGAGTTCTCGGTTCGATTCGACTGGTTACGCTGCTTCTTTGACCTTGGACTTCTGTAGTGGTTTTCCGAGCTTTTCTGACCTTCTTGTAGAATTGCTGTAAAATGCCTCGATTTCTGCGAATTAAACAGAAACTGGTGTAGATTCCATAATTTGGCAAATAAACATAAACTACATAGATTCTGTACTATCTTAGCCCAAATGAATGAAATGCATGCAGAAATCGATATAGAAGATACTGTAAAACATGGCAGATTCAGCTCACAACAAACACCCCATACTTAAGCTTGCTTGTCCTCAAGCAATACTTTTATTTGTCATTCAGGGGAAGAAATAAAAAACTCTCAACATATCAGATTCATTCTTATATAACCCTGCAATCAATTACCATCCTCGAAAAGGTACTAGTGTCACAGATTCATGCATGTGCAAATATGTAAAAGCAACATCTACTCATAAAAAGGAGGGTTATGCAGAACATAATTCATTCGTGACAAAGCATTGATAATCAAGAAGACTTTAATTTAAGCTCACACGAGGGGTAGATTTGGTAAAAGGCTAAAAGGTGGGCAGTTTCTGGCAATGTGGTGCTAATGATCCGGGGAAATGGAGTATTTCCAAATTGAATTTCCACATTCCTTCTCCATTTCATTCATCACCTTTCATAATGCTTTTATCAATAATAATGCTTTTACCTCTCTGACCTCAGCACTGCCTTCTCGCGAGTCGCAAACATGGGTGTCATGAATGGCCCCGGATACTTAGTGTTTTGGACTCCTCACAATGTGTCCCATCTCTCCAAACTATTATCTTAGAGAGCAGGGTCAATCTACCTTTATCTCTTGAGGTGATTGGATTTTCTTTCACTCATTAAATTTTCCATATATTTCAAACAATTTCCTTCCAAACTCCAAATATGATAATAATCACCACACAAACACCATATGATATTCTCCGTAATGTAACATTATTCTCAACATAATCCCCGGATAAGGTAAAGAATGGTAATACTTTAGATCATGTGGAGCAATAATTGAAATAAGGCATATTATGGCTTTTGTGATGCATAAGCATAGGTAAGGCTAGGATTTCAAGGAATGAGCATTATATGGAAATATAAAGTCCTCCATCATTTTATCATGCAACATGTCAAAAGCAACTTCAAATTTTACCTCCTTTCATGGTTTTCAAGAAATAATGCACTTCATTGTGACTTCCCTTTACTAGGCAATTTCATGCTATATCTCTAATGAATCTAATTTTGCATCTTCGAGTTCAATAAAGCTTCCATGACATTATTTCAAAATTTTCAACTTTCAATGGGGGTCATTTTTCTTAAATTTTTGGAAATCATGCATATAAGCACATAAATAAATAATGCATTCCAAAATAGCCATGTAGCAATTCTAAGAAATAATGCACAAGTAATGTCAAATAAATCAAATATGCATAAAGTAAGCCCTTCCCCCACCCCATACTTAAACATTACAGTGTCCTCACTGTATAAAAAAAACGAGGTAAGGGTAAAGAAAGAAACTCACAAGACAGATGTGCAGAGCCTCAAAATTTCGACTGGAGCACCTCCTAGGCCGAGTAAGAATGTAGCTTGGTTCTATCCATTGTCCTGAAAAGTAGAAGACATATACCCATAATAGAAACAACAAAAACCAAAGAAGAAAAACAAAAACAAAGTCTCAAAATGTCCTAAAAAGTGTATGTACATGCTTTAGATTTTATAGTCGCTAGGCCGACTTTCCATTTATGCTCAAGGTGGCATCTGCAGGGCCCATGTAGCTTGGGCCTCAAATAAGACTCCATTATTGTCCATCAGCTGTAATCCTCCAGAATGGATCTTGTTCACCACGAAAGGTCCCATCCGCTTCTTGTTGAATTTGTTAGGGAACCAATGATCCTTTGATTTAGAGACATAGAGCTTGTCTCCAACTTCATACTCCTTGGGCTCATCATTGGATATCCTACATAATCGCACATACCAAGGCAGACCTCTCCCATGTATAGATAAATCTTTAATGGAAATAGGAGAAGAAAGATCCATACCTTGGCTTACCTTCGCAGAGACGGAATCGGGAACAACTGTATTTGGCCGATCTCGACTAGGGCTAGTCGATCTCGACGATTCTGCTGTTTCTGGTGGTGTCCTGCTCGCAGATGCAGAAGTCGACGAAGACGATGGCTTGTCGATCTCGACAAGACTGGTCGACCTCGACAAGGGTGCTGCTCCTGGTGGCTTGCTCATCGAGGAAGGTGGATCTGGTGGCGCTGGGTGGTGGTCGATCTCGACAAGCTTAGTCGAGATCGATGAGGATCCTTGCTCTGGTGGTCTCAGCGTCGAGGAAGCAGGGACTAGGCTCCCCGAGTGGTGGTCGACATCGACAAAGGTGGTCGAGATCGACGAGCTCTGGCTGTCTGGTGGAGTCAGCGTCGATGGAGATGAAGCCGAGGCCGTCGAGTGGTGGTCGACCTCGACAAGTCTAGTCGCGATCGACGAGCCTGGTTTGTCTGGTTCGCTGCTCGACGATGCTGGTGCTGGTGGAGTCTCCTTGGTCTAGTCGAGATCGACTAGGGTTCTACTCGATGTCGAGGAGCCTTGGTCGATCTTGACCCCATACTTAGTCCCTGTCAAGGCATCCGAAAAATAATTAATCCACAACGACTTACCTTGGTCCGTGTCGATTGGATTCTCTGTGTTCTCTTTGAGGATTGCCATGATCTCCTCCACCTGGGCCTCCATGTCCCTCTTTTCCAGCTCCTCAGGGATCATATTTCTGACCTTGGGTTCCCCGCAGGTGATGTAGCCAGCTGAGATAGATTTGACCTCTTCCATTGGACCTGTATGCCTTTCAGTTTTATTAAAGGAATACCCAATTACCTCATCGCTGATGTTGAAGGTGAGCACTCCTTTCCTAACGCTTATGTTGGCATCCACCATCGCCAAGAATGGTCTTCCTAAAATAATTGGACAAGCAGGATCTTCTTGCATATCAACAACTAGAAAATCAGCAGGGACAAAGAATTTACCTACTTGTACTGGCACAATATCCACCATGCCTGTTGGAATGACCACTGTGTTGTTGGCCATGTATAGTCTAGCATCCACAGGCTCTAGGGCACCTATCTTAATCTTGGACCAAATCGTTAAAGGCATTATACTCACACTAGCTCCAAGATCACATAGGGCATTAATTTTGTATGGACCAAATCCAATAGTTATAGCAAACTTACCTGGATCCGGCCTCTTCTCCAATATGTCAAGATGGCTGCACTCCTCTGTAATTTCAGCCATTGACCGTTTTTTGCTCAGAATCTCCTTCAGGAACTTGACATAAGATGGAATTTCATTGATAGCTTCTGTGAAGGGGATAGTGACGTTGAGTTTCTGAAGCATCTTGATGAAGCGCTGAAATTTCTTTTATGCCGGGTCCTTTAGAGATTTTGTGGGGAAAGGCAGCTTCTTTTTCTGATTCGGAGCCAGAACGGACGTCGGAGGTGCTGCAGGCTGTTCTACGTCGACCAGGGGCTCCTCGACATCGACTAGGGTCTTGTCGACATCGACCAGGTTGGGCGTAGTCGAGTTGCTGTGTGGTGCAGACGAAGATTTTTGCAGATTCTTATCGAGATCGACGAGGCCTTCGTCGAGGTTGACCACCGGTTTGTCGAGGTCGACTTGCTGTTCCTCGTCATTTTGCTGCTTTCCGACCTTTTTCTCTTGCAGTTGATGGCCGCTTCTGAGTTTTATAGCAGCGATGTGTCCAGTCTTTCCCTTAGGATTTGGTTCTGAAGATCCTAGAAGTGACCCTGACTGTCTGGGGATTCCTGCTGCAAGCTGACCTATCTGTGTATCAACTGATTTCCGCCAGATATCAATTTCCCCAAGCCTTGAATTGACACCTTGCATCTGAGTATAGACAGAGTTGAAGGATTGCCTAGTTTCTGAGTGGTTTCTCCGTATTTCCTCCAGGACTGTCTGTATATCATCCTTTTTCTGGTCTCTTTCCGGATGTCCTGGAGCTCTATAGGGCGGGGGGTTCCTAGGGACACCTTGGTTCCATTGTGGTTGCTGAAACCTTTGGTCCCCTATGTAGCGATTGGGACCCCCTGCGTAAGCTACCTCCTCGTGGTGTTCTGCCATCCTGACTTGCTCTGTGTGTGGGCACTCAGGAGTGGTGTGCCGCTGCGATCCGCATTCAATGCAAGGCTGGTTGACAGAAAGATACTTTACTTGCTTTATGAGCTTCTTGTTCTGATCTCTGTAGTACAGTTCCCTAACATCCGGATCAATTTCCTTAGGAGGCTCATAGAGGGGCATGGATGGTGCTGGCCTGGCGTATGGGTTCTCTTCATAAGTTGCAGTAGACCCATACTTGTTGTCGTAGTTGGTGAGCTTCTCTAGCACACCCCATGCGTCACTTGGCGGCATTGTCAGATACTCATAGCGAGTATAGTGGTTGATTCTGTCCTTAGTGACTTGATCAAGAGAGTTGAAGAAGATCTCCTGTATGACGTAGGGCGGCTGTCCATGAGTAGGGAAAGATCGCAGAAGTTCCTTGTAGCGCTCCCATGCTTTTGCCAGCGGTTCCCCTTGCTTCTGTTTGAAGGCGGTGATTTTCTGGCAGAGATGTGCTGTTTTGGCGGGTGGGAAGAATTTGTTCAGAAACTCTTGCTCTACTTGAGCCCATGTTGTCAGTGATCTTGGTTTCAGCCCTTCAAGCCACTTTATTGAAGGTCCAGCCAGTGACCAGCGGAAAGACTTCATCTTGACATATTCCAGAGTTGTACCGTCAGCAAGAGTACGACACATGTCAAAAAAGTTCGTAATATGTTCAAGAGGACACTCATTAAATCTACCAAAAAAAGCATTATTTTTAAGCTCTATAAGAAATTGAGTGCGAATTTCAAAAGAGTTTTCAGGGATAAGAATCGCCGATTCAGGCACGACGAGGGTTGGATGCATATAATCCTTAGCAGTAGTTGGATATTGGGCAAGCTCAGCTTCTGCTTGCCTTGCGCACTCAGCTTCTTGTTCCCTCGCTGCCCTTTCATTGGCTATAGTGGTATCCTTTGCGGCTAGCTCCCTTGTAAGCCTGGCAATCAGCTGTTCTTGTGTTTCAGCGGCCGCCATGATCCTTTTGAGTTTAGAGTGGATGTGTAGGTAACGCTCTGGTTCGTCTAAGCTGTCAAACTCGGGTGGTAGACCAGAACGGCGCATACACCTGAAAAGTAACTCAAAGTAGACGTGAGATTTAACTACCTAAGGCGCGAATGATTGCTTCCCTGGCAACGGCGCCAATTTGTTGTTGCAGGAGGATGGTCAAGTATGAAATAAATATGAAATAAAGTTCAGACTGACTTCCCTGTCTCAGCAAATAAATACAAGACTTCCTCCCGTTGTAGTAAGAGAATAGTCAGGATCGAATCCACGAGGAAGCACGTCAGCAGTTCTCAGGTAGCTGTAAATTCTCACAGACAGAGCAGCAGAAACACAGAAACACAGAGACAAGGAAAGAAACAGAAATAAAAGCAGAAAAAAACAAAAGCAAAGAACAAAGCAAAACACAAAAGACAAAGCAAAGCAGAAACTAAAAGCAAAGGCAGAGGCTCGTCGATCTCGACAAGAGTCAACTCGAGATCGACCACAGCAGTGAACAACAGAAACTCAGAAAGTGAAAATCGACGAAAACAGAAGAAAACCAACTCGACCTAGACCAGCTCCTACTCGAGATCGACAAAGGTTGTACTCGATCTCGACAAGGCTTACTCTATGTCGACAAGAAACAGAAACTTTAATTTGCAGAATCTCGAACAAAACTCAGAATTTCGACAGAAATAAACTCAATATGCTAAAAGACTTCCAAAGCCAGGGTTTCAACACCACAACGATAACCATGCAAAGTAACACATAAAGGCATAAAAGATCATGCTTTCCATCAAATAACTTTCGTCATTAACAAATAGGCATATAGAGGCTTTCGCATAAACCCAAATTGTTACTAACCCTTTTTCACATAATTAATCCAAGTTGCATTAAGATCACTTTCGCTTCAATAACACAAACAAGGATCACCTTCAACTCTCGCAAAAGAATCATGGTCATAGGGATAGAAGATGAATCGCACAAAAAGATCTGACCTTTATCGCATCACCTCACACGGCCACCGTCGGGCTCACCCCAGCCCTAGAAGTGGGTGGACTACTCACGCCTCATTGCAATAACAGACATTGATTGATGAAAAGAACTAAATTGCATTAAAACTAAATTCAAAAGCCTTTACAATCCTGGCAATCAACTTTCGCAGAAAGCCAAAACCCTAAAAACCTTAGAACTCCTAAACTTCTCTGTGGAACTAACTAATTGTCTCCCTCCGAAATTGAATGATTAAAACTGAGCCCCTAGGGCTTTATTTATAGTGATCAAACCCCGCTAATCAAGGAAATAATCATCTATCTATATCTAAATCTATATCTACTTTGCTAAAAGATAAATAAATGTGATAAAGGAATTAAATCAAAAAGGGAAAAGATAAATCTAAACTATATCTAAATTAGGTCAAATATCTTCCAATGTGTAGAACTCCTCTTCCATAGATAGACTTGATGTATTTGGATAGAATCTTCCTCCTTCGGCCCCAAGGAATCCCAACTCGACTAGGACAGCCCTCGACGACGCGTTTCTGGAGACTGGTCTACTCGACATCGACAAGAGCTCGTCGACCTCGACAAGGATTGTTCGTCGACTGGACTTCTCGGCTAGATCTGCTCGATGTGGCTCGGACATTTGGTTCACGGCGCTTGTCGACCTCGAGTAGCCCTAGTCGACCTCGAGTAGGATTGATCCGTCGACTAGGTCTTCTCGGGTAGGTGTGCTCGACAAGCCTGGATAGATCTCTGGCTCGTCGAGCTCGACAAGGGTTCGTCGAGATCGAGTAAGGTGTGGCCTTCTCTGGTCGAGCAGCTTCTCCTCGGCACGGACACGAGCTGGCGTTGTGGGGCTTGTCGATCTCGACAAGGGTTCGTCGAGGTCGAGTAGAGCTGTGCTCGGCTTCTCGTCCAGTTCTCTCCTCGACTCCGGGTGTGGCACTGGCTTCGTCGATCTCGACTAGGGTCTTGTCGAGATCGAGTAGACTCCGGAAGTCGGGTTGGTCTGGCTTTCTCGATCAGGCTCTGTCGACCAAGGCTGCTCGGACATTCACGTCTAAGTCGAGTAAGAGCTACTCGAGATCGAGTAGCCTGAGTTCTCGGTTCGATTCGACTGGTTCCGCTGCTTCTTTGACCTTGGACTTCTGTAGTGGTTTTCTGAGCTTTTCTGACCTTCTTGTAGAATTGCTGTAAAATGCCTCGATTTCTGCGAATTAAACAGAAACTGGTGTAGATTCCATAATTTGGCAAATAAACATAAACTACATAGATTTTGTACTATCTTAGCCCAAATGAATGAAATGCATGCAGAAATCGATATAGAAGTTACTGTAAAACATGGCAGATTCAGCTCACAACAGAAAGCTTACAACCAAACAAAACAAATCCGCTTTCGCCTTTCCACCTTGCTTGCCACAAACTCTCTCTCTCTCTATACTACTACTTACTTCTTCTCTCTGAAATTGAATGATGAAAAACCAGCCTCTAAGGCTTTATTTATAGCCTTCTATTCCTTACTATTCAAGGATAGAATATATCTATCTTTATCTAAATCTATATCTAAAGGCTTTAAGATAAATAAATGCAATTAAGGAATTAAATCTAAAAGGGGAAATTATATCTAAATAGGTAAGTCTTCTCTCCATGTGTTGATAGGTCTTCTCCATAGATAGATCTTGATAGATCTCGGCCAAATTGGATAGAATCGGATCCAAGGACTCCTAATCCGTGTAGGACAGCGAAACCGCGTAACGCGGCTTCAGACGCGGTTTCCTCGATCTCGACTAAACTTCCTCGATATCGAGTAGGATTGTTGTCGACCATGGCTTGGCTGGGCATCACGGGTAGCAGTTGCTCGACATGGCTCGGGTGTGTGGTTCTGGTTCCTCGAGATCGAGTAAAGAACTCGAGATCGAGTAAGGCTGGCGTCGAGGATGGCTAGCTCGGTGATGTCGGGCAACTTCTCCTAGACAAGCTCGGACATGCGCTGTGGTGGTCCTCGAGATCGAGGAAATTCCTCGAGATCGAGTACGGTGGTGCTCGGCTTCTCCGTCTTCGGCTTCTCGACCTGGCACAGCTCTTCGACTCCGGACATGGCATCAAGGTTTTGTCGATCTCGACAAAGTTTACTCAAGATCGAGTACGGTGGTGCCTTCCGGAGTCTGGTTGTCTCTGACTCAGTTTCACGATCAGTGCTCAGTCGAAAAGGCCTGTGCTTGGACACTTTCGTCGAGATCAAGTAAGATTACTCTAGATCGAGTAAAGCTGGGCTCCTAGCTTGATTCCACTGGTTCCGCTATTTGTTGACCTTGGACTTCTGTAGTTGATTTCCGAGCTTTTCCGACCTTTTTCAAAACTGCTTGACCTTGGACCTTGGACTTCTTGACCTTGGACTTCTGTAGTTAATTTGCCTCGAATTCTGCGAAATTAAACAGAAACTGGTGTAGATTCCATAACTTGGCAAATAAACATAAACTACCTAGATTATGTACTATTCTAGCCCCAAATGCAGGAAATGTATGCAGAAAACGATATAAAAGTTACTGTAAAACATGGCAGATTCAGCTCACAACACTCCCCCTAAATATTTATTAAATTTATTAATGGACAGAGGAGTTGTTGAAATCATACCTGGACTTACCTTTTCGTGACCAAAACAGAAATCTTCGGGCTTAGGGTTGGTTGACGTCGAGTGGGTCTGATCGACATCGATTACAGGGACCCCATACTTAGGCTCTTGGCAAGTCAGGCTCTCAATAGAGGAAGTCGACTTTGAGTAGGCTTGGTTGAAGTCGAGTACGGTGGTCGACGTTGAGTAGACCTTGTCGATGTCGAGTAGCTTTCTGGTGTTTTTCTCCGTTATTTGCTTGATCCCGTGGTCGCTATGGAACTTCCTCTTTTGCAGGCCCAAAAGAGAAATCTAAGATCTCCTCGCCTATTGTGAAGGTGAGCAATCGCTGCTTTACGCTGATTTTAGCATATGCAGTAGCTAAGAATGGTCTACCAAGAATAATAGGGCTTGTGGGATCTTCGGCACAATCTATAATAAGGAAATCAGCGGGGATATAGAACTTACCAACCTGGACAGGGACATTATCAACCATACATGTAGGGATGACCACTGTATTGTTTGTCATGTATAGTTTGGCATCCATAGGCTCTATAGATCCTATTTTTACCTTTTTCCAGATCGATAAGGGCATGTTGCTTACACTTGCTCCTAAATCACACAAGGCATCATAGTTAAATTTTCCAAATCCCACAGTAATGGAAAACTTACCAGGGTCAGGTCTCTTCTTAGGGAAGTCCATCCTTTTGCATTCGCTGGCAATTTCTGAGATTGATCGCTTGTTGCTAAGGATTTCCTTGAGGAACTTGACATATGCAAGCATCTCTTGAAGAGCTTCTGTAAAAGGAATCGAAATATTCATTTCTTGAAGCATCTTAACAAACCGGTTAAACCTACATGCAATGGGATCTTTCAGCGCTTTGGAAGGGAAAGGCAGCGTCTTTTTATGTTTTGGAGCCAGAACAGATGTCGTAGGTGTTGCAGAGTCCTCGACGTCGACTTGATTTTCCTCGACATCGACTAGGTTCTCCTCGACTTCGACCACAGGAGTAGTCGACTTCGAGTTTTGTTGTCGTGCAGAAGTTCCCTCGTTGGCGTGGAGTTGGTCGACCTCGGGTGGGCTGGCTCGATGTCCAGCAGTCTGGTCGACTTCAACTTGGCTCTGCTCGACGTCGAGTTGTTTCTATACTTCGTCTTGCTACTTTCCGTCCTCTGGCTAATGTAGTTGGTGCCCGCTCCTGAGCTTTACAACCGCGACGAGTCCGGTATTCCCCTTGGGATTTGGTTCTGTCTGCCCAGGGAGTTTCCCAGTCGGTCGTGGAATTTGCGCCGCAAATTGACCCATCTGGGTCTCAATGTTTCTCTTCTAGATGTCCAACTCTCCAAATCTTGTATTGATGTTCTGGAGCTGATTGTTGATGGCGCTTATAGATTGCTGTTGTTGTGCCTGATTCCGGCGCATCTCATCGAGGATCATCTATAGATCATCCTTCTGCTTATCTCTTTCTGGATGTCCAAGAGCTCTGTATATCGGTGGTTTCCTAGGGGCACCTTGGTTCCATTGTGGTTGTTGGAACCTTTGGTCCCCCATATAGCGATTGGGGCCCCTTGTGTAAGCTACCTCTTCATGAGTTTCTGCCATCCTAACTTGCCCTGTATGTGGGCATTTTGAAGCGGTGTGCCGCTGTGAGCTACATTCGATGCAGGGTTGGTTGACAGATAGAAACTTGACTTGCTTGAGGAGCTTGCGATTCTGATCTCTGTAGAATTGCTCCTTAACATCAGGATCAATCTCCTTAGAAGGCTCATAAAGGGGCATAGATGGGGCTGGCCTGGCATAGGCATTCTCATCATAGTTTGTCGGAGCCCCATACTTATTGTCGAAGTTGGTGAGCTTGTCGAGGGTAGCCCATGCGTCCGCTGGTGGCATCGTCAGATACTCATAATGAGTATAATGGTTGATCCAATCCTTAGCGACCAGATCAAGAGAGTTGTAGAAGATCTCCTGAACGACATAGGGTGGCTACCCATGTGTAGGGCAGGATCGCAGTAGATCCTTGTATCATTCCCATGCTTTTTGCTAGCGGCTCCCCAGGCTTCTGTTTGAAAGTTGTAATCTTCTAGCGAAGGAGCGCTGTCTTGGCAGGAGGAAAGAATTTGTTGAGAAATTCCTGCCTTACCTCAGCCCATGTTGTGAGGGATCGTGTAGGGAGACCTTCAAGCCACTTCAATGCTGGAACGGCAAGAGACCAACGAAAAGTTTTCATCTTGACATATTTCATAGTAGTACCTTTAGCAAGAGTATGGCACATGTCAGAAAAATAGGTAATATGTTCAAGGGGGCATTCATTAAACCTTCCATAAGGCGCGAATTATTTTTAATCTCAATCAGGAAAGGAGTGCGAATTGGGCAAGCTCAGCTTCCACCTGCCTCCTTCGCTTAGCTTCCTGCTCAGTGCGTGCTCTCTCAGCGGCGAGAGTAGTGTTTTGGGCTTCTAACTCCGCTTGAAGCCTCTCTATCAGCCGTGCTTGTGTTTCTACGGCCGCCATCTCTCTTTTCAATTTAGTGGTTGACCAGAATGGCTCATACACTGCAAAATCAAAACTCAAAGGAAAACGTGAGATCTAACTACCTAAGGCGCGAATAATTGCTTCCCCAGCAACGGCGCCAATTTGTTGTGTAGGAAGAAAATCGAGTTCAAAATATAAAATATAAATCAAACCAGATTATACCCACACAAATGATTACAAGACCTCCTCCTAATGTAGCAACGGGAAGTCAGGATCGATCCTCGAGGACGTTGGTCAGCGGATCTTAGGTAGCGGAGAAATCTCACTGATGGTGGTCGACTTTAGAGTACTCGACCTCGACTAAGGTTAGTCGACAGAGGGTCAAGCACAGTCGAATTCGAGCAAGGCAAAGTCACTGGATTTTTGGTCGATCTCGAGCAGTCAAATGGACGTCGAGTAAGGTTTGGTCGTAGTCGAGTAAGCCTGGTCGACTTCGAGTTTCTGTAGAGACACATACAGCGGCGATCTTTGCTCGATCAAGGATCAGTAGAGGACGTCGACCAAGGGGTGGTCGAAGTCGAGCAGAAACAGTAAATAAAAATAAAGAACAAAGCTTTTTGGAATTCGGAATAAACTATGTGAAAGAAAACTTCAAAGATCGGGGTTTGCAACATCGATAACCAAACATGCATAAGGCAAGATAAATAACGATAATCATGCAAATTGCATCGAAGGATCAAGCTTTCGCCTTTTCCAATAATTAGACAACTATTTCAAGAAACCCTAATTGTATCTACCGATTTTATGTTTATAATCGAAGTTGTTACCATGGATCTCTATTAAATAGGCAATAAACACATAAAAGGTAGTAGATGCTCAGAACATGATAAAGGTCGGATCTTTACCTCAAACATGCATGGCTATCGTCGGGCTCGCCCCAACCCTAGAAGTAGGTGGGCTACTTGCTCTTTATCGCAATCCCAAACAACATTGATGGAAAATGAACTTGCATTAATAAACTAAACAGAGCTTACAACTGATCGAAGTCAACTTGCTCTCGCTCCTTCACTCCTCTCGGCCTCGACTATCTCTCTCTCTCTCTCTCTCTCTCTCTCTCTCTCTCTCTACTCTACCTCCGAATGTATGATTGAATGAATAAAAACTAGCCCCATGAGATTTATTTATAGGCCTTAATCCTTGCTAATCAAGGTAAGGAAATTCTATCTATATCTCTATCGAACATAGAAGATATAATCCTACTTGGAAATAAATCTATCTAAATAAGTAAAACTAGATAAATCCTAGGGTAATTAATTGTTCAACCCTTAGGATAGATAAAAAGATAAAAAGATATCTAAATCTTCATGTGTTGGGAATCTTCTCTCGGAAATATCTCCATTGGATTCGGGATAGAACCTTAACAAGACCCGGACTTAGCTCGAAATTGGCCACCTGCATTTCTTTGTTTCAGCTTCAGCAACTCGATTCCGGCCTCCAGTGATGAACATCGACCAACTTTTACTCGATATCGAGAAGGTCAAGTCGATATCGACTGGCATCTTCTTGGCTTCACTTCCTTGGTCGATTCTGGGACACTGCTTGATTTTTTGGCTTGGTCGACTTTGACCAGTTTTGGTCGATGTCGAGTAAAGTTGCCTTGTCCTTGGTATCTCCAGTGGCTTCTCTTCCTCGAGCTCGGGTGTGGTTCAGTTTAGGTCGACCTTGAGTAAGCCTACTCGACATCGAGTAAAGTCCTGCTCGAGTGGGCTTCTTCTTTGTTTCTCGACTTGGTTCTGCTTTAGCTGTAGTCGACTTCGAGTAGGGCATGGTCGAAGTCGAGTAGAATCCCGTCCTTTGGTTTCGTCTCAAAATGGCTCCAAATTCTGCAATATTAAACCAAAATTTATGTAGACCTCTATTTCTTGGAAATAAACATATACTACATAAATTCAACATATTCCCAGCCCCAAATATGCAAAGTATATAGAATAAGGAGCTAAAATGTATACTAAAACATGCTCACTTTAGTGGACATCATGTGTAGGTGATAACACATATTTTATTAGGCATTATAGGCTAGTTTTAGGTGCATTTCATTTTCAAATAGTCATATTTTAGAGTTAATTTGGCATATTGCTCTTTTAGTGATAAAGTTGAAAATTAAACTACGTTATTTCGGTTGATTTATCCAGATTCATAGATCTGAAGTGAAGAGCATGAGGAGATGAGCTAACAAGGCTATAAAGATACTTGAGAGAAGTAAGGAAGAAGTGCCAAAGAGCAAGGAATAATCCAAGGAAGGGTGAGAAGCCAAATCGGCAAGCTAAGGAACGAGCCGAGATAGAGGAAATGGAGAAACCTGATGTCTTCATGAGAGTTGTATTCCTCGAAAATATCTTTTCAATGCATATTCATATGCATCAATTGGATGGAAGAGCACTTTGGAAAGCATATTACAAGTTCATGCTGTCAGAGTTGTCGCCACAGCGAGATCTTAGTCGCTCCCATGACCCAGAGCAATAACTTGAAGACTCGGTTCTATGTCCCCGCGGCAAGTGAGCCTTGTCCCCGTGGTAAGTGAGCCATGTCCACGTGGTGAGTTGTTCCTTCACCGTGGTAACAACCCACCTGTCGTGGCTGCGTAAGAGCGGGGAGGCATCAGTGTTGAAGATCTATCTTTATAAGAAAATCTTATCCTTTCGATTTGAAAACTCTATCAATGGTTCACGTCCATCTTTTGCATCTGATTGAAGATTATATATTTTAAATTAGATATTTTTATTAATTTAGGATTTTAGTTTATAATTTAAGATTAATTTATATTATCTTTTTAAGGTAAATCCAGGGTTTTTGGGCCATGTTTTCCCTATAAATACCCTAAGACACGAAGTTCTCTAAAATAATTCAGAATTCTCAGCCATTGTCATACGTAATTTCATAAGTTTATTTAGAGTTTATAGAGTTTTATTTTCCATTCAGGATAAGTTAGATACGCCATGTTTATCTAATTTTCTATTATTTACGCCTATGTGTAGGCGAAAGTACTTCCGAGACTTGGTTGGTGGTTAATTTGTGAGTTTATCTTGCTAGGGTTTTGTTTTATCGAATTGGCGTAAAATTCGTAGTGTCATGTTTAGGATTGTGAAAACCGTTGTTGAATCATGACTCAGTAGGAAGTTGATGTGTGTCTTAAACATTTATTTACCTTCTCTAATTGGTGTTATTCATATGCCTACATTCTTAGGAATTTGTGCTATCTTTATGTTAAATCTCAACCATATTTTGATTCCATAAAGGTATAAAGGGTTAATTACACTTGTTGTGTATTGAACCATTTAAACTAAGATGGGAGGACTTCATATGAAACAACTTGAATTGGATTCGATGACCAATAATGCCATCAAAATTTGAGAACTTGTGGGTGAAAACATCTCTTTTCTATCTATCACCTAGATTTGTTTATATTATTTTCTTTTAATTTCCTTTTAATCTTTGTCCTTTCAACCGATAAATAGACAATATATTGAGATATTTGTTTCTCTATGGGATCAACCCTTTGCTTGGATACTATACTAGTTTGTTTGTTTGGGAACTATTTTGAGGAGGTAAATCAACGGCTTTCCCTCCATAACATTGGTGTCGTTGCATGGGAATTAAGTTATTTCTTTGTTTTGTGTGTTTATTGATTTTTGTATATATATCTAACCCTATCTTGGACCTATCTTACGGTTCGCGAGACCTCATTTCTAATCGCTTGTAAAGGGGTTGGATTTATGTCAATACCAGGGCGAGTAGTTTCACCATTACCTCGCGAGAGTGAAAGGTTTAGTGGACGGTCGTGTTTCACGGTGAATCCAAGATGACTTGATAGAGGGAATACTTTGCGTTTGTATTGGCATGCTTCCCGAGAAACGAGAACTCACCCAATCGGACTTCACGGTGTATCCAACATGCGATGCACGGTTACCCGATGGTGTGCACTGACATTTGATTTACTAAAGTGGGTGTTGACAATGTCTGATGTCTTGAACACACCGACGAATAAATTGTCGAGTCTCAGATGATAAACAAGGACGCTTCTCGGGAGGCAACCCGAGGTAAGTTTTCTAGTTTTCAAGTTTTTCAATTCTTAGTTAGGTAGTTACCCGTTATCTTTCAATAAATTTTAGATTTCTAGATTATTAGATAGATGTTCTAGGAATTGTTGTGAAGCTAACCACGTAGGATAGATAGAGGAAATGAAGGAAGGAGATCATTGGAACGAAATCAATCCTAATGTTATCGCAGCGATAGTAGGGTTTCTGTTCCCCAAGGAGACTAAGGCCATTCGGCACTGCAAGACCAGCCAGTTTCGAAATATAAAATGAGTTGTGTGGGTCCCACCTTGACCCACATACCGTTTCTTTTATACAATTGTCCAACTAAGAGGCTCAAAAGAAGATTTTTGATGACTTTTGCACTCATTTCATGTCGATGCACTTCCCAGGCTACTCGTCCTAATACCACTACAAGAGTGAATGAGTCAGTTTCCTCTTCCCTCACCTCGTGTTTTTTTTTTTTTTGTTGTCTTTGCTGATTCATTGTGGGGACAATGAATGATTTATGTATGGGGGAGGGGTTTAGTGTCTTTACATTTAGATAGCATGCCTTTACTTTTATTTATGCATTAGAAAAAGATAGAAAAAATTGAAAAAATTAAGCACCATCCCTTGCAACAATGTAGTGAGAATTCTTTTTGAATTTAGGATCCATCAATCTAATTCAAGCCCTAAATGCAGTAATGCACACTAGGAGCTCA
This sequence comes from Persicaria tinctoria, assembly GCA_037127255.1. Classification (NCBI taxonomy): domain Eukaryota; kingdom Viridiplantae; phylum Streptophyta; class Magnoliopsida; order Caryophyllales; family Polygonaceae; genus Persicaria; species Persicaria tinctoria. The sequence goes on from JBANSL010000015.1 coordinate 23,863,353, forward strand.
TGACTCACCCTAAGATTTTCCACTAGAAAATACACTTTTCCGGAAATTATATGGGATAACATAGGCAAAGTTTCACCTGTAGACTAGGTTTTGGCAATGCTTAGAACCTTTGCAGTGGTAAAAAAATCAAATATAGTCCGTACCCCCTGGCAGAAATCCTGGGTCCACACCTGCATGGACTCTTACTTCAATCTAACATGGAAGAACACTGACATCGGAACCCTCACCCCATCCCTTGGCTACCTAGCCATTTTCAACATGTCCCTCAACGACTTCCTAATCGTCGATACCTTCCTCGCCAATAACTGCCACACTGAAACCACATCCATCGCATTACTTTCCCGTTGGGTCACTCCTTGGACCACCACCTATAAGTTCATTTTCTCCACCACGTGAAACAACTTCACCATCACGGAATGTGACACTGTCGTCTTCCTCAATCTGGAACCCCATTACTCGAAGCTAGTTCGGGTGCATCATGGTGTGTAATTGTGTAAGGGCGACATCTCCATGGTTGATGGCGAATGTGACAACGTAGGGTGCTGCCAAACTTCCAACATCACTGATTGGCTCCAATCGATCATCATCAGCCTCACCAGCTTCCACAATCTCTCCCCAATTATTTCCCAATCTCGCGGTTTCTGTAGATACGATGGATTGATAGATCTAATAATATTAGGGTTAGTCTAGCTAAAAAAAATTGAGGTGGAATTTTAGCTAATTTGGATAGGTTGATGGAAATTTAGTTAATTTGGACCATTCAAAAGGACTCTAGATTAATTTGGACCATTCAAAAGGAATTTTAGCTAAGTTGGATTTTAGTATATACACGCAGGTAGATCCAAAATATTTTTCAAGGAGATCTAAAAAAAAATTGAAATTTTTAGTTTTTGTACGAAAAATATTTTTTTTGTTTAAATATATTATAAAAATTAATTAATAAACAGATAGAAATTATAAAAAAATGATAAGGAATTGTATGAAAATGATCTTGACTTTGGAAATGCTTTTCGAAAATGTTTGGAATCTGGCCCATTCGATGGTTTCTATATACATGATGGATTCTTATTTCGAAAAGATCAAGTGTGCATTCCTAGATGTTATCTGCGATTATTACTTGTTAGTGAAGCCCATAGTGGTGGATTAATGGGACATTTTGGTAGAGTATCACACTTTAAAATCACACTTCTATTGGCCACATATGCTTAGGGATGTAGAACATTGCCTTAAAAGATGTATAGATTGCATTAAATCTAAAGATAAGCTTATTCCCGATGGCCTTTATACACCACTGCCGACCCCCTCAGACCCCCGGGAGGATATATCTATGGATTTCATTGTTGGATTGCCTAGAACTAAGAAGGGGAGGGATTCTATATTTGTAGTGGTTGATCGATTCTCTAAAATGGCTCATTTCATTGCATGCCACAAAACTGATGATGCTACCAATGTTGCTAATCTATTCTTTAGAGAGGTAGTAAGATTACATGGTGTGCTGAAAACAATAGTAAGTGATAGGGATGTGAAATTCTTAAGTCATTTTTGGCGAACTTTATGGAATAAATTAGGAACTAGATTGCTTTTCTCTACTTCTAGCCACCCCCAAACTGATGGCCAAACTGAGGTGACTAATAGAACCCTTACTACTGTCCTAAGAGCCATAATTAGGAAGAATTTACAGCTTTGGGAAGAACCCTTACCTCATGTGGAATTTGCATATAATCGCACCATGCATTCGGCTACTAAACTCACTCCATTTGAATGTGTCTATGGTGTTAATCCACTAACCCCTTTTGATCTTACTCCATATCCTATGAGAGAGAAAGAATCATTTGAGGCAGGTAAGCATGTCGAGTTCATTAAGGAGCTGCATGAACGGACTCGTGAGAAGCTTAAGCAAAAGGCTGAATACAATGCTAACAAGGCCAACAAGGGACGTCGCTTGGTCAAATTTCAGCCTGGAGATCTCGTGTGGGTGCACCAAAGGAAGGAGCGATGTCCAGAAGCAAGGAAGAGCAAACTAGCACCTCATGGTGATGGACCATTCAAGGTGAAGAAGAGAGTGGGCGATAATGCCTACCAACTACAGCTTTCCGGAGACATGGGCGTGAGCGTTACATTCAACGTCACCGATCTAATCTCTTACTTTGTTGTGGATGAAGACATAAATTCGGGGGTGAATCCTTTTCAAGAAGGGGAGGTTGATGCGGGACCATCTTCTACAGCTCCACCTGACACACCTATCATTCTTGGAGAAGGACCAATGACTCGAGCTAGAGCTATGAACCTTCATAGAGACTCTTTCAACTTTGTGAGTCATGCTTTATTCTCGAGCAAGGTTCAACTCCCCGAGCCTACATTGAAGACATACATGTGCATTGGGATTGATGAAGAGGCCGATCCACCTTAGATCCCATGAATGTCGATTGGGGCTCCATCTTATTTCCATTTTTAGTAACTTTCTTACTTAAGTTATCTTAGGAAACTTTAGGCCTATTTTATTCATTCCTTTAAGTTATTAGATTTATCTTCTTTTATCTATTTTACTTAAGAAATCCGGCCCAGCAGCCTTACATGGTCTATAAAAGCCGATTTCCACCTTGCAGATCAATTGGAACATCTTGAATAGAAATACTTTCTCAAAAACGTCTGAAACACTTGAGAGTTGTCGATTCAATAGAGCAGCACTCTTCAAGTGTCGAATTGGTATCTTGTCTCAGCTTGGTTTGCTTTGTGTTCATCAACTTCACAAGATTTGGTGATCCTAGTATCCACGAGCCCCTCCTTGTGCCTCTAAGTTGTCCGCTTGGTTGTGTAGGGTTGTAGAGGCGGGTTATATAGTCAGTCCTTATCGGTCGTGTCTTTATCAATTTCGAGTCTTTCTTTCAATTCTTGCATTCGAGTCTTGTTCTTGTTTGAGTCGATTTCAAGTGCAGCCTTGTTCTTGGAATCTTTATCGAGTCTTGTGTCTTTCTTGTTGAGTCTTGCTGCGTTTCTTTGAGTTCTTGATCTTTCTTGCTTCCGTTCTTTAGTTTCTTTCTTGTTTGTCGAAGATCGGGCCATCTCACGGCTAACCCTGTATCAGCCATGCTTTGTTCTCGAGCACGGTTCAGCTCCCGGAGCCAACATTGAAGACTTACATGTGCATTGGGATACAAGAAGAGGTCGAACCCCCTTAGCCTATGTATTGCCGATTTGCCTAAGTCTTGGACACCCCATGTTATTTCCATTTTTAGTATCTTTTCTACTTAAGTTATTTTAGGAAACTTTAGGGTTATCTTTATTAATTTCTTAAGTTATTATTTTTATTATTTTCGGCCATGGATCAGCACTTCTAGGGTTATAAATTGCCGATTCCTCCCATGTAGAATGTCACGTTGAATTGAATAGAATTTCTCAAAATTGTGTTAAACACATTGAGTGCAATTCGATCGATTCGAAGCGGAGATCGTCGATTGCAAATTAGTTTGATCTCAATGATACGGGGTTAGCTGCAGGATGGCCCAATCTTCGACAATCAAACAAGAAACTAAAGAACGGAAGCAACAACTAACCAAGACTCAGCAAAGAAAGCAAGAAACGCAATAAGAAAGACAACGAACGACGCAAGATCTTCAAGAACAAACACGAACTCGAGATCGACTAAACACATAAATAAAGACTCGATTGGAACAATGATAAAGACTCAATATTTATAACTTGACACGACCGATAAGGACTGAGTCGATCTATATAGAACAAGATAAAAACCCCAGACCTGCTCAGAGGGTAGGAACCAATACCAATGACTATATAACCCGCCTCTAAAACCCTACACATCCAAGCGGACAACTTGGAGGCAGAAGAAGGGGGCTCGTGGATACTAGGATCACCAAGTCTTGCGAAGTTGATGAACACAATTCTATATGAAAAATTAATTAATAAACAGATAGAAATTATAAAAAAATGATAAATTTTTTATATGTATATTTAGAAAAGAATGTCTTTCTTAAAATATACTTCATATTAGAGGAAACCTTAAATTTGTTATTTAATTAGGCATTTTTAGTAGAGCAAAACTAATAAAAACAAAATTATACTCCGTAAAAAAGTAAGTGTTATGAAATTTGAACTCATGATCTCAAGATAATAAATACCTCTCCTACCCACTAAGCTAAGGTATATGAAAAATAAGGTTTCATTACCCCTCCCATTCCTGGCTTCCTTTGACAAAAAACATTCTTTCAATATTTCCTCTCTCATTCTGAAATCACCATGGTTGAAGATCACTCCAAAGGTAAGCAACCTCTGATAGAGGAAACAAATGCTTTCGAGCATCCAAAACTTCGCAAGGGAAAAAACATCTATTCGGAGGAGGTACACAACATGTCTCCCTCTGTTAAGAGGAGCATGAAAAAATCCATGCCGAATTTGGGCCTTTTAAAGCCAAAATCCAGGGTGTGCAAGGCAATATCTCCAAGTTCTGCACCCCATCGCTATATGCTACATTGATTGGAAATCCAGTGGAGCTCATATCAATTGGGAAGAAGACTAAATGCGATTGGCACTTTGTGGATGGTGGATTCCAGCTGATCTCCGCTCCCAATAATTAGATCGAAATCAAATTTGACTTGGAACCCAACATGGAGCGAGTGTGGAAAGGGCGCCCCTTCCACATTAATCACCTACTGATGCTTCTTAAGCCATAAAGTGTCGACTTCAATCCTTTCAAGGAGTCGATCTTTGTGATTGACACTTGGATTCGCTTTCCAGGGCTCCCCTCAAAATTTGTTAGTAATGAATTGCTGGCCTCTATTGTTTATGCGGATGCTAATGGCTTGGGCAAGGTGTTCAAGGTGGACGCTATCAAAAACAAAGGGGCTCTTCGTAGGTACCCAAGAGTGTGTGTCGACATCGACATAAGAAAAGCTCATGCGAAGCATGCCTTTATGGTCGATGAAAAGGATGTGGTGCTGAAGTTTCCGGTTTAGTTTGATAACTTCTCCAAGGGGTGTGCTGCCTGTTTGAGAACCGGACCATGCCTTCAAGGAATGCCCCTCAAGGCTAATTCTTCACAGAGCCCTTGCTCATGGCGCTAACTATGCTCTTCTTTTGGACACTCCTGCTCAACAAAATGTTGATGGCACTAACACCTCAAATGAATGGGTCAAAGTTGTTTCATCCAAGAATAAATCGAGTACCCCGATCATAGTTGATCACTCCAAAGAGAACTCCGCCATGTTCTTTGAAGCTAATGTGTGCATCACCTCGGATTCCTCCTTCTCTGGCGCTTTGGCTCATGATGCTGTCATGGAGTCGTTCAAGGAGTCGCCCAAGGTCAGGGTGATGGAATCTGGTGTTGGAGTTAAAATGAAGGATGTAGCAGGGTCTAGCTCTCTGATTCCTCCTGCAGCAACACTTTCTAAACAACCGGCTGGGTAATGATTCTTCAGTATGGCTTACTAAGGGATCCCCAAACAATATGGATTTTCCTATTGCTGATAAGGAGGAAAATCTGGTGGATTACACAAAAGAGCATGAGGACAATAGCTTTGCTCGTTTGATGGGCCTTCTTGGCCAAGAGAAAGTGGAGGACATGCTCAAGGATATTCCCCCCTCCGAGGAGTATGTGCTGACATATATGGATTTCTAGGAATTCCCCTCAAAGCACTCAGCCTGCCCCATGGGTATTGATGGAGACACTGCTTCTTCGGTGGAGATTAGCGAGCTCCAGGTGCTAGATGCTTCTGCAAACTCGGAGTCAACCAAACGCAAAATAGAAGAAGGAATTGTTGACAATGCCTCGTCCTCTCTCCAGGGGGTGGTGTCAAGCGAGTGAAGCATGATTTGTAGCTCCTGGGTATTCCATTGCATTGGCTTCTTGACTACTGGCCTAGCCAATGTCGCATTGGTAAGATATAAGCCACCCTACTTTTGTGCCTTATCGAACTACCCATCCTCTTGTTGTATGATATGTTGGGCAAGGGAGTATCTTGTCTCTTCTAGGAATAAGATACAAGGGTTTAATTCCTTTTGCTCCCCCTAGTAGTTTTTCAAGTGTCTACTAGTATGGTCATGTAATGAATCGTGGATAAGGAATAATTTGATATGCATTATAGAGTAGTTTTAGTTGCATTTCATAGGTGTTTGGTTATGTTTTAGAGTTAATGGCATATTATGTTCTTTTAGTGGTAGAGTTCGAAAACTACGATATTTTATTGGATATATGCAGATTCGTAGTGCCGACATGGTTAGAAGCTTGGGAAGAGACCAAAGAGGATGTCCAAAGAGCAAGGAACAAGCTAATAAAGGGTTAGAACGCAATTAGGGAAGCTAAGGAGCACAAGAACAAGAGCGGAAATGAAGCACATGGAGAAATCGTTTCTTTAAGGTTATGAGAAGTTGGATTCAGCTTCTGAGTTTTTCATGAGAGTTGTACTCCTTGAAAAGAGCTTTCCAACACATATTCATATGCATCAATAGAAAAAACGACGATTCCATAAAGTGAATTACAAGTTTAGTTTCCCTAAGTTGTCAACACTGCATAAGCGGCGCCCATCATCCCTTCAGATCCAGATCTGCGCAAGCAGCCCAACTTCTATCTTTGTGGAAACTCTTTCTATCTATTCTAACGTTTTTGGCCGACGGTTTGAGCCTTATATTAGACCTATTTTCATTATTCATTCGACATCTAACACTCTAACATTCAGCCATTTTCTCTCTTTCAATTAGATTAGTTTAGGTTTTGTTTTCCATTCAAGAGAAGGAATTTTGGTAAGGTATGCTTGTCTAATTCTTCGTTGTTTTCATCTACGTTTCGAGATTTGGTTGGTTGTTTGTGAGTTTCTAATGAAGTATTATTTCTCTCTTTAATATCTTTCTATTTCCCTTGCGATTATTGATGATATTATTGTGATTGATCACCATGATAGTATCTTGCTAGGTATTTGTTCTTTCGTGATTGAATGAATTACGTAGTATCATGCTTAGGATTGTGAGAACCTTCGTTTGATCATGACTAAGTAGGGATTTTGACATATGTCTTCAACAACGGTTACCTTGCATACTTGCTATTATTCATATGCCTAGATTCTTAGGAACATGTATTGTCTTTATGTTAAATCTTTGTCTGTGCTTAGGTTGCATAAAGGTGTAAGAGATTAATTGTGCTCTTTATGCTTTAATCTACTCAAACTAAGATGGGAGGAATTCATAGAGAACACTTTAATTGGATTCGACGACCAATAAACCCAACCAATGTCCAAAATTTGTGAATGGAAACATCTCTTTTATCTATCAATTTCATTAGTTTAGATTGGTGCTTTTATTTACTTTATTCCCATATTTTGCGTTTCAATCAATAAATATACAATTCTTGGAAATACTTGTTTCTCTGTGAGATCAACCTCTTACTTGCATCATATACTAGTTTGTTTGTTTGGGAATTATTTTGATAAGGGAAATCAACGAGTTTCCCTCTGTCAATCATTTTATCTTTCACTGGATTTTCCCCTCCTTACATTTTTTGCGTTCTCTGTGTATACACTCATTGAGTTTCATAAAAATAGCCCCTCTATAAACCTCAATTGTAACAATTGACCACAACAGGCTCTTGATGCTTACTTACAAACGATCCATGTCTTACAAACACACTTGGAAATGAGGCCCTCTATGCTACTCACTACTCACTTTGCTCATTGTCTTGCGATCCTCTCCGATGGCTATGTGAGTTTGTCCCAGTTGTGTCACTTTATGATATTCTCAATGGTCGTCATTTTGATTATGCAAGTAAAGTCAGAATTTATATCTTCAATAGCCCATTCGCCTTTGTTATAAATCTCAAGGAATTAAGTATGCAGCTTAATCGCACACACTCCTCCCGCTCATGCTTGAGGTGAAAAGACTCCCATCCCAATTGGATGTGGAAAAATACCCCTGGTTGACAGCTGCTATGGTCAAGAGTACACCCCTTCCTCGTCAATTATCCACCAGAGTTATTACTATCTAATATGATATATAATGCCTTTGTTTGTTGTAGACTTCAGCCAGACCTTACTGTCTATATGGACTGGTGCCGACCCAGAAACTTCTAGGGAAAGAGGTATCCATTGCAATCCATGGATATTGCACAACCTTAAAAGTACACATGTCTTATTTCTCTTCCCTACACAAGCCATCCGATGGCCGGGCTAGATTAGAGACATACTTGATCCCCCTTCCGTTGATCTTGGCTTGGTTCATTTTATTTCCGCTAAGCCTTTTTCTTCTGTACCATTTGTGCCTTGCTCTGGACCTTTGGTGCGGCCAGTCACCCGAACATATATTGCCTTCTCCCCCCCCCCCCCTAACTAGCCAACACAAATGAATGAAGGAAAACTATTAACGTACTCACTTTCCTTCGTGGAAAAAATATCATTATGTGGATACATCCCTTGGGGCTAAGGCGTTACAAATATGGTCTTAATCCCATCTTAGGTGTGACATGAAGATTGCCTTTTGGAATTGTAGGGGGATGGGAAAAAACACTTACCGACTAATATCCTCACGTGGTGTGTCAATGAATCAATCCAGTTGCTTGCACTTGCAGAAAAAAAATCAGAAAACATTCTAGAAGAAAGGATAAGAGAAAAGCCGGATTTGATAACATCATTTGGTTGCCTGATATCGGTAAAGCCAACGGAGTAGGGATCCTATGGAAATCATTCCAAATGCCTTATGAAAAGGTAACGATAGAAGTTCATCTTCAAAGGATAATAACGGTTAATTATATGAACTTAGATGACAAGTTCTCTTGCAGAATTTCGTTAGCCTACGCCCCTCTAGATTATCACCAAAAACAACAATTCCGGAATCAATTCAATCAATTAATTCAAACATGTCCTCTACCCTGCATTATCATGGGAGACCTCAACGAAATTAGTTGCGCTTTGCGGACAAAGATGGAGGAGCCCCCGAGCTTTCAGCAAGATTCACTACCCTACAACAATTCAAAGATCAATGTTCATTAGTAGAACTGTTAGAATATATATATATATATATATATATATATATATATATATATAGACACACACACACACACACACACACACATAGAGAGAGAGAGAGAGGAGGATTACATCTTGACCTAATGACAATTGAGCCTATGGGCCTATATTACATCTAACAAGAAATACCCTCTCAGGATAATAGGTTTACTTGGAGAAAACGTGTCTCAGGTCTGGAAAACACGAAAGAAAAATCGGACAGGGTCTTAGTTCAGCACCCAATTCTCCAGAAATTTCTTGACATCAACATCTTTAATGGAGCATTCTCTTCCTCCGATCATTGCCCAATATCCATTAACCACATAACACAAAAACGATTCAAAGCTCCACCTTTTAAATTCGAGAATTCATGGATTTACATAAAAGAATTCGGAAATGTAGTTATGCAAGCATGGCGAGCTTCTTGCCAAGACTATGCTATATTCAGACTAGTGTTTAAAACAAAAATGCTCAAAAGAAGAGATAAATTGTGGAATAAGACTTCAGTCAGAAATATCTTTAGAACATTAGACAAAGTAGAATCGCGACTATTACACATCCAGGATAGAGGCCAAGCCACCTCTACGAGTGGTACACGAAAGGAAATGAATCTACTAAAAAAGAAAGATGTGTTGTTTGCAGTGTTCTAAAAATTTCCTCCTAGAGGCCCGCCTAGGCGTAAAAAATCTTAGGTGTTCCCCCCTAGCGCCCAAGCGTCGCCTAGGCGGGCCTCTATGCGGAAATCCGCCAAAACACTGCCTAGTTCCGTCTAGGCGCCGCCTAGATCCCGCCTTGCCCGAGGATTATTTAATTTTAGCTTCTAGACATGTGATTAGTTGACTTAAGGTTTTTTTATCCCATAAGTCGGGATGTATATACTTTTGAGTTGAATCTATGGTTTTTGATTTTAGGAGGCTTAGAGTCACTAGTCGGATACGTACTTTTGCATTTATTTACTTTAGTGTTAGTTAAGCACCAGAAATTTGGGTATATGAATGATATTATAGATTATTATTGCATTATATGAATTATTGATATGTGTTATGCGTTAAAATATAAGGAAATAATCAAGTTTGTTCTAAGTCCGCCTAGGCACCCGCCTAGCCGCCTAGGCGCTAGGTGGTCACCCACAGCCTAGCGGTCACCTAGCGCCTTTTAGAACATTAGTTGCTTCTATTTCAGAAGAGTTTTTGGAACCAAAGGGCTAAAACTAAACGTATGAAATTCATAGATATAAACTCTACATAGTTCCATAGAATTGCCTCTGGGCGAAGAAACCGGCAAACAATCTACAGTATCACGACTTTGGAAGGAACACAAATTATTGGAGACGGAAATATTAAAAATGAGATCCGGAAGGACTTTAAAAAGCATTTTCTTAAGGAACCCAGTGACTAGAACAATCACCTTAACATCCTCCAATTGATTACTCGATCTATATCTCTGTTGAAGAAAATCTTTGCCTAATTGTAGCCCCCTCTAACGGAGAAATGAAGGCAGGGGATTTTAGCCTTGGGACCAATAAATCGCTCAGGCCGGATGGTATGACTGCTGAATTCTATAAAACTTACTGGGACATAGCCGGTAATGATGTAATCCGAGTCGTCAAAGGCTTTTTCCACTCTAGCAAGTTGCTACAACAAATCAACCACACTTTTATCACCCTTACAGGCCCATTAGTTTATGCACTATTATTTATAAAATAATATCAAAGATTCTCACTGAAAGATTAAAAAAATTATTGGGAAACTCATTCATCCACTACAGAGTGCATTTGTCTGAGATAGGGCCTTTCAGGATAATGTGCTCATAGCTCTTGAGATTTCCCAGTCTTTCAGATCTCGTAGGGGTGTTGAAGTATGGATTGCCACAAAATTAGACATAGAAAAGGCCTATGATAGGCTAGACTGGTCTTTCATTGAACTAGTCCTAAAAAAAATTCGGATTTCATAACAAGTTTGTCTATTTGGTGATGGAATGTATCACCTCTGTCAAATTCTCAATTTTGGTCAACAATGGTCCTACGAAACCATTCAAGCCGCCCATAGGCATCCGTCAGGGTGAACCGCTCTCACCATTCTTATTTATCTGGGGGCGGGGGTATTGGCTCGAAATCTAGCACATGTGGCAGACACCAAAAGATTAATTGGGTTCAAGTTCGGAAAGGATGGTCATCAATTTGTCAAAAGAAAGCATTTTGGCATGTCAAGATTTTAGGGGGATAGTCATTGCATACTATAAAATCTCTGGGCAAAACGTCAATTTCCACAAATCTGCTTTCCAAGCCTCATGTGGAATTCCCAATTCTAAGAGAAGGGAAATTGAAAGCTGCCTTGAAATCAGCAAAGAACGAAACTTAGAAAAGTACCTCGGTTGTCCTATCATAAATGGACGAGTCAGTAAGGAAACATTTGAAGAGATGATATGTAAATCTAGGGAGCAACTAACAAAGTGGCGAGCGAACGCACAATCTCAACAAGGATGAGCGGTACTTATAAAGTCCAATCTGTCGGCCAAACCACTATATATTGTGTAGAGTTTTATGCTTTCGTCATCTATCCACAAAGAACCGGACAAAATTAATAGAACATTTTCCTGGAACAAAGACCTCCAGCATCGGCCGCTCATCAGCTGGGACAAGATCTATAGGCCCTATAATAAAGGTGGCTTAGGGATCAGGAAGGCTAGCTTGCAAACTGAATGAGGACTTGCAATTAAAGCTTCTTTGGAAAACACTTGTGGAACCATTTAATGTTTGGGTTCAAATTGTAAAATATAAATACCTAAAGAGCAAAGACATCCTAGATTACAAAAAAAGTGGATCATACTCTTGGCAATGGACAAAACACTATCCACTCATTCTCAAACTCAAAACTGGCCTAATTTGGTCAGTCAATAATACATTGGTGGATTGAAAAGCTCATATCTTGCTTACCACAGGACATTGTCAACAACATCATCTCAGTTCATATCCCGTCTCATCCCTTTGAAGACAGGCTATACTGGTGGCTTGATAAACATGGGTGGTTCACCATGCATAACGCTTCCAATGTGCTGACTCGTAATGAAGAAACACAAAACGATAGTAATAACTAGATCTTGAAACTTGACACTACACCCAAGGTTATAAACTTCATGTGGAAAATAAGCCAAAATGGTTTGCCAACAAAAGTTCATCTAGCATAGCGAGGGACCCGTATCCCTTCTACTTGTGCTATATCCAATGATAAGCCCGAGGAGGATATTCATCTTCTTTTTGAATGCCAACCATGCACTAATCTTACAGGGCATTCTTTCGCCTGTTGTAACTAAGGAAATTTATAACTTAATTCAAACATCAAGAGACATCAGGTCGATACTTATATTCATAGGGGAATCTATGAGCATGGAATCCAGATTTTGCGATTGCCACTAGATAGTGGTCGTTGTGGTATCACCGAAATCAAATTTCATTTGGTAATCAAGGAGGTTGCTCAGTCATTGATATAATAAATATGGCCATTAAAAGTAATAGTAACTGAAAACGTGCTAGAGACCTGGAAGAAAAGATAATCCCGACAACGTCACCCAACAAAAATAAATGTAATGTCTCATCCATAAAAGCAAAGTGATCCCTAAATGGAAAAAACCACCTTCTGGTGTCCTCAAACTCAACTTCGACGGTTCCTCAAGTCCTAACCGTTGCAGCTCGAGTGGATACATCATACGTGATTGGGACGGGCTTCCCATCAGTATGGGATACAAGAGTCTAGAACCATTCCGGAATGGCTCACCGGAAAGGACTTGTGGGTAGTACCCATAGGTCCCCGGTTCAAACCCCGAAATGGCCGCTCTTTATTTACCAATTCAAGGATACAAGAGTCTAGGAATACAATCTCCGCTAAAAGCTGAGGCTCACGCCTTGCTTTTAGGAGTTTCAGAAAGCTCGGGAACTCCAAATCGAAAAGCTATGCGTTGAAGGCCACTCTGTCATTATCATTATATTCTTACAAGGGCTTGGTCGTTTCCCTGGGAAATTGAACTTCCTTTATCAGAAATCGCTTCACTCTTCTGGGAGTTAATCTAGTCTCCTTCTCTCATGTCCCTCGTTCAGGTAATGCTATGGCGAATAGGGTTGCACACCTGTGCCACACCACTCAGGGGAATGAGATCATATGCGATCCTATCTTATAGGATCTTATCCGCAATGATGCTATCAGATAGCTACCTCTACCTGAATTCTTACCTTTTCAAAAAAAAAAAAAAAAAAAAGAAAGGAGAGAGAGTAAGGTTTCATTATTGTCTTTGCCGCGCCTGTAGACTAACTTGTATCTTTCTTTAAAAGGTTGGATGTACTGTCAAGTAGTTTCATGTATCGAACATTTTAACTATAATTACTTTGACTGATCTTTCCCTTCACGTGTCTTGCCCAACAAAGTTGAAATCTTTTGCTATTCCGTGACATAGTTCAAATCTGTTATTTTAGTAAGTAATTTTTGGGCATGAATTTCTATGCGCTATCCAAGCCTAGATTTGAATTTTATGTTGGTTTGGTAAACATGGAATCATGACCCATTTGACTTGGGTGTATGAAACTACAGTATATTAATTCAAAGAAGGGTATGCTAATGAACAAATATCCATGTCATGCCGGCCGGCTGAATTAATTAACACAGACATTAGATTTTTCGTATTGTAACACAAAAGCAATATATATGTGACTAAGATAAAAGTCTTCCTAAGCTTTTGTGTTACCGTATGAAAAATCTAATGTAATTTATAAAAAGTGAAATTATTCGTAGGTATCAAGCGATTATTCGTTTATAATAATGTAATTATTCATATGCATAAATAAAGGTAATTGTTCTTACTTAACAAATTAAAAGATCATATATATGTAAATACGAATAATCACTTGATACCTACGAATAATGTCATTGTTCACAAGTTACTTTTCATCTCACGTGCGCGTTTGATTTTCTTAATCTGATGCTCCAAATTGGCTCACAAATTACATAGTAAGAGCTGCTCACATGATCTAACCTATATATCATTAATTTGTACATTGCCTTTAAAAATATAAGCACTTTAATAAATCTGGATCATTGAATAAAGAAAATAAAATGAAGAAGATTGAAAACAACTTATTATTAGTTATTGGTATTGGTGATTATTCAAAAATAACTAGTGTATAATGAATTATTCGTTGGTACTATAAGGTTATCTGTATGTAAATATTTATGAATATGTGCATTTGTTTGTATAGACAAATAGTAACATTGTTAGATACGAACAATCTTGTGAAACAGGCGAACAAATAATTACACTTGCCAGTACATCTTATGTAAGATCGTTGTGTACACATGTACCATTATTCGTTGGTACTACACCATCATATTCGTAAATACATAAATTATGTTTGTTAAATACAAATAATTACACTTGCCAGTATAGACATATATAAATACATACAATAATCCTCTTGTTTGTATAGATGAAAAATTACTTTGCTAGATGCCAGTAATCATTGAAAACAGATAAAAAATAATCACGCTTATACCTTAAGAGTTTTGTACACACAAACCATTTTCATCTATTGAAGACTTGTATATATGTGTGTGCAAAGCTTTAGATGATGGCCCATGAAGAAGAAACGATTGAATTCAAAAGATGATATTGCCGTCTCTCGTTCTCTGTTGTGAAAGTTACAACATATACTACTAATTAACCCTAAACCCAGAAGGCTAAAACAGTAAATACATAAATAAAGAATATATACTAATATACTTATTAAATTTAACACTCCCCCTCAAGTTGGAGCATGCAGGTCACGAATGCCCAACTTGCGAAGAAGATAAGAAAATTGAGGACGACCTAACGCCTTGGTCATTATGTCAGCAACCTGCTCAGCAGTACGAACATGAGTCGTAGATATAATGGCTGCAGTAAAGAGATCCCGAACAAAGTGAAAATCTATCTCAATGTGCTTAGTCCGTTCATGAAAAACGGGATTAGCAGAAATGTGCAACGCTGCCTGGCTGTCGCAAAACAAAGACATGGGCAAGCGATGATCAATACCAAGAGACCGAAGGAAAGCCTTTAGCCATAAAAGCTCACAGCAGGCTGCAACCATTGATCGATATTCTGCTTCAGCGGACGAGCGAGAAACGGTTGGCTGCTTCTTGGTCTTCCAAGAAACTGGGGACTCACCAAGAAACACATAGTAGCCGGTCAAAGACCGACCAGTCAACGGGCACGCAGCCCAATCAGAATCACAATAAGCAGATAGCTGAAGCGAACTCCCCCTTGACAAGAAGAGACCTTGACCAGTATGAGATTTCACATATCTTAACACTCGTAGAGCTGCCTGCCAATGATCCTCACGGGGATTTTGCATAAACTGAGACAAAATATGCACAGAATATTTCAACTCAGGTCTTGTAATAGTAAGATAAATAAGTCGACCAATCAGTCGTCGATACTGCTCCGGAGATGAGTACATAGGACTGGTGGACACTGCAAGATCATGATTCTGCACAATCGGGGTATTAGCAGGTTTAGCTCCTAGCAAACCAGCTTCAGATAGGAGGTCAAGAGCATATTTTCTTTGACAAAGAAGCAACCCATCTGGTCCATGAACAATTTCAATACCAAAAAAATACCTAAGAGTACCCAAATCCTTATCTCCCCTAATATGACAGAATAGAGAGTAGTCTGCATAACAACGAGTGAATCCAAATCTCTGGAGAGCGGAAGAAAGTTTCGCAAACCAATTACGTGGAGTTTGACGTAGTCCATACAAGGACTTCTTCAAACGACACAACCGATTGTTAGATGCAGAAAAACCTGGAGGATGACGCATATACACCTCTTTATCAAGATAACCATGAAGAAAGGCATTATGCACATCCATCTGATGAAGAAACCAACCCTTGACCGCAGCAACTGATAGAAAAAGGCGAACAGAAGTCATCTTGGCCACTGGGGCAAATGTCTCATTGTAATCGACACCTTCCACCTGCTTGTTGCCAAGAACAACTAGACGAGCTTTGTAGCGCTCGATAGTACCATCAGACCTGTGCTTAATCTTGTAAACCCATTTGCAACCAATAGGCTTCTTCCCATACGGAAGTGACGTAAGCTCCCATGTGCCATTCTGTTCAAGAGTATCAAGCTCTGAATGCATAGCACGTCGCCAATTGGCATCACGCATTGCCTCAACAAACGAATTAAGCTCAATTGCAGTCGTCACTACAGCTAAAAACTGAACATGGGAAGCAGAAAAACATCCAGAACTAACATGACCTGAGGAGGCGAGTAGAGCATGTGATGAGGGAAGCTCAGGGGGGTCAGCCCGTCGGATCGTATTGCATACATAGTCTCGTAACCGAACATTTGGCTAATGGGGTCGATCGCTGCACCTCACATGTGAATCAACGACATCAGTAGAATCAACCTCCTGTTCATGAATGGGGTCATTCTCAGCAATTGATGCATGTTCAGGCACACTATCCTCCTTAGGAGGATCGACAGAATCAAATACTGATGGATGTAACTGCTCATTTGATACTTCATTCTGGGAAACAGGAGCATGGTTAAAGGGGAACTGATTTTCCTGAAACACCATATCTCTACATAGAAAGATTCGTCCTGAAGCCATATCCAGAACGCGCCATCCCTTTTTTCCATAAGGATAGCCCAAGAAAACACATCGAGTGGCACGAGGAGCAAATTTATCTTTGTCTCTTGGAATAACCGATACAAAACAAAGACAACAAATGTCTTAATGTGATCATAGGATGGGTCTTGACCAAATAAGCAAGCATAAGAAGTCTTACCACCCAACAGAGATGATGGTGTCCTATTAATCAGATACGCAGCTGTGAGTACACACTCTCCTCAATAAGTCACGGGTAGAGATGCTTGAAACATCAAGGAGCGAGCAACATTAAGCAAGTGACGATGCTTACGCTCAACCCGCCCATTCTGCTGAGGAGTATCCACACAAGATGTCTCAAACACAATACCAGAATCTACAATATAGTTTTACAATGCAACAAATTCTGCCCCATTATCTAAACGAAATCGCTTAACGGACCTGTCAAATTGGGTCTTAACATAAGTACAAAAACTTCGCACGTGACCACTCACCTCTGACTTTGAGGACATCAAAAATACCCAAACAGATCGTGAGTAGTCATCCACAAGGGTCAAGAAATATCGAGCACCTGATGTAGACACTTCTCTATAAGGACCCCAAACATCAGCATGCAACAATTCAAATAAACTTGTGGCTTTATTAATGCTATCAGGGAAAGAAACACGAGTTTGCTTAGCTTCACAACAAATAGAACATGTATCTGCAGATTGTAGCTTATTGAAACTAAATCCAGGTAAATTTGATAGAAGTGAATATGACGGATGACCAAGTCTTCTATGCCATAATCCAGAATCTGAAATTGAAGCAATGATTCCTGATCTCGGCGTAGCCTTACTTCCCACGAGAAGCATGACCCTACCTTGAGCTTCACCTGCGCCAATCACCGTCCTTGTAATGCGGTCCTGAATAGCACATAACTTATCAGTCATAGTCACAATACATTTCATATCACCAAGCAAGGTAAGAAATGAAATTAGATTGCAATGGAAATCCAGGACAAATAACACATTCTCAACCGAGAATAGATTTCCCAGGCGAGCCGTTCCTGATTGAGTTGTTGTAGATACAACTCCATTGGGCAACATTACACTAACAGATTCAACATCACATAGATCAACTAGAAGGTCTTTTCTACCGGTCATGTGATACGAGGCTCCCGAATCTAAAATCCAACGATCACTTATCTTACCCATCAGGTGGTCATTCGGCCCATGAGAATTGATGTTTCGGAGCATATCCACCATGGTCTGAAACTGCGCATCAGTAAGAGCGGGACTCATAGCAGCCCGATCACTAGTTGTGATCGTGTGTCCTGAAGACGACGATCCGGACCCTCCAGTTGATGCATTGGCCACAACGGCCCCATGGAGACGTTGCCCAGCCATTGAAGCTGATGTAGTTGACCTCCCGGCAACCTCACTCACTGGACGCTTAGAGCGATTCTCGCCCCAACCTTCTGGAAACCCGATGAGTTTGTAACATGTACTAACATCGTGATAAGGTTTCTCACAATGTTTACAGAACAATTTCGACTTATCCTCTTTGCCCAGTCTAGATGCATTCACCTTAGGATTGTTGTTGGGGGTTCGACTTGCTGCGAAGGCCATCACATCATTGGTTGGTAAGTTCTTTTGTGCCTTCGAGCTCAACATGGATTCCTCTTGAACCACCAACGAATAAGCCCGATTCAAATCAGGGAGGAGATCTTGCACAAACACATAGGAACGAACCGCACTATAAGCATCCGCATCCAATCCAATCATGAATTGATGCACTTGTTCCTCCTCTTTGAGCTTTGACAACTTGGCTGAAATATTGCACTTACACCCACCACAAGTACAGCTTGGCATGGGTACATATGTGGCCAATTCATCCCATAAACCCTGCAATCGACCAAAGTATGTTTCCACAGATTGTCCTTTCAACTCACACCTTGCCAATTCACTCCGCAATTGATGGATTCTTGGGGCGTTTCCAACCGAAAACCGCACACGCAGTCCATCCCATAAATCTTTCACAGAGTCGGTGTACGTGACAGTCGGCCGAAGAGAGGGATCTATGGACTGCATAATCCACCCCACAAGCATCGAATTCACGCTCCACCAATCCTCAATATCCTCGGAGTCATCTTCCGGCTTGGCTATCTTCCCTTCAAGGAACTTCAGTTTGCGTTTTGCCCGAAACGCATTCCGCAAACCTTTCTCCCATTCTTGGAAGTTGGTTCCTTTCAAAGTAACTGGTGCTATATTCATCCCCGGATGGTCTGATGGATGATGGTAGTAAGGTGAAGCCTGATTCAAGATCAGAGGCCTCTTCTTCGAGCCTGCATCTGAATCAACTCCCTTCCCTTTGCTTGAATCATCGGATGTAGACATCTCTCCCGAATCAATTTGATGAACGCAAAGCAGATTCTACGAAATTGATGAACGCAAAGCAGATGGTGAAACGAAAAAAGGGTTTTATGGCTCTGGTACCATGAAGAAGAAACGATTGAATTCAAAAGATGATATTGCCGTCTCTCGTTCTCTGTTATGAAAGTTACAACATATACTACTAATTAACCCTAAACCCAAAAGGCTAAAACAGTAAATACATAAATAAAGAATATATACTAATATACTTATTAAATTTAACAGCCCATGCTCAATATCAACTAGACCATCCATGGCAGATTGAGAAATGGCGTAGTTTTATCATTTTGAAAGGACACTTACGGTGTTAATTGACACTTGTAGTACGTGCGTCAACTAATTAAATTAGTTGTGCATCTACTAGAGAACATACTTATATTGAAGAGGATCATAAGAAACACCAAAAGTACTTTCTGTATCGACTACAAGCTAGCTAGCTAGATTGACAAGGGCTAGAAACAAATGAATAAAACAACATATGTAAAATCATAGATATTGGCCTATTTTGTCTTAGGAATAGTGTTGGATCTTGATTTCATGGTTTCTTTTGAAGCGCCAAAATCAGGGCGAGGTTCTCCTAGTGTAGGAGCAATGCCTTCTTCTTTAGTTGATTGTTCTCTTCCATGATGCACTTGTTCTCGAAGTACAACTTCAAGTTTTGCTCTTCCATACCCTTCCCGAGTTTCTCTTCCCATTCTCTACTCCTGCACGAGTTTTACAATATACATATCTTGATCAATGACCATATAAAATGCGTTGATTATATATATGCCATAAAAATAACCCTCACCCTTCTATCTATATAAACAAGTACATGAATCATTATTGATTCAAAGGTTGTTTACAACCTTCTAATTAAAGAAGTCAGGTGATAGGTTGTAGAATGGCGTTTCATTGAATACTGGCGGTTTAGTCATATTTACAGAGAAGGGAATAGAGTAAACTAACTATTTTCTCACTTGTAATGTTTTCTTATAGAACATGTGAAGATTGTTGCTATACTCCGCACTATGTATATATGTACCTGACGAATCTATAAACACGAACGTGTGACGTCCTCATCCTTTGGCGACACAGCTTCTTGGAGGAATCAAGTTGGAGAAGATTACATTCGGGTACCCATTTCCTACCCTCATAACACATAATTTCTCTTCTAGTTATGAGACCTAATAAGAGGGAGATCGATGGAAGAAGCCGGTAAGAAGATATGATGAAGCTAGGATTTTGGTGATCAAGAAATATGAGAAGGTGGTGCTTATATAAGAGGAATGGAAGGAGTTAGGGTTATTGGATTGAGATGTGTTCATTTATTGGGGTGTAGATGTGTGTGTGTGTGTGTGAAAATGGTGGGCGAGAGAGGATTGAATGATAGATTATTTCTTTTCTTCTTTCAATGGGTAATGATGGAAGATGGACTGTATGATTACAAAGCAGGGTTATGTTATGATCGCAATTTTGGACCAAAGACCAAAAGCCTAAGAAGGTGGGATCGAGCTTATTCATCTATATGCTTTAATTGAATTGCCCCTTCTATTATCTTCTTCCTCTTGCCTTTCCACCCCTTTAATCTTTAGATTTCCTTTATATGATCCTTCACATCAAGTAAACGGAGAATTGGTTATCATTGCTAGTATTCGGTAAAATTACATTAGTATAATCAATAATTAATAAATGTCATATATTGGCAAAATAGTGCATATTAGTTAAAAACCTTATTTTTAAGTGTCCACTATTTAAGTTTTCAACAACTCAAGTGTCAAAATACATGGGATATAGTCCACTACGAGCAAACTTAGACAAGTCTGAAATATGAGTGGAAGGTGTTGGCGTACATACGTACGCATAATGGTTCACATATATGCAAAACATTAAGGCTATGTTTGGCAAACACAATTACATCAACTAGCTTATTGGACCTTTTGATTTTGATATTATATAAATATAATATTTTGGTTTAATTAGCTTTTGGAAGGAAAGTATTTCAATTGCTACTCTCCGAAGCTTTTTGGAGCTTATGATTTGAAATTCACAAGATTCCATCAGCTACTCAAACCACTAGGTTTACCAAACATCATACTAGATTTAACACAAACAATACATCAGGTTCAACTAACCCATCACCTAGTATTTTGCCAAACGGAGCCTAACTAGCGCTAATCGGATAAAAAAATGATTAACTAGTGCTTAGTCGGCATAGCATACTATTTATTTATTTCGGTGATAGATAAATACACTATTAATTTTTACATGATACGCCATTAATTTTCGCAACAAGTTCCAGTGTTGTGGAACTGTTGTCATAGGAGGTTTTCCCACATATAAATAATTAAAAAAATCGAACTCCGCAATTACACGCGGACTAAATAAACAAGTATATTTTTTATTAGGTAAAATTCAGGTAGAACGAGCCTACCTAATAGCATCATTTCGGCTGAGGTCCTGAAGACCTGAATCATTGAAGACCCTCGCGCCCCATGGAAAATCAGCTACGGTGTACAACCCTATCAATCACTTTATTGCCATCTCGGGGCACATGAGAGAAAGAAATGTTCTCAATTCTTTGAAGGAGCAGTTTAATATCCGACATAAGAAGTTCAATTTCCCATGAGCAGCGGGTATTATCTCGAAGGTGTATGCTTATTATATGAGAGTCGCCTTCGATCAGGAGGTTTGAAATATGAAGTTGCACGACTTTCTGCACCCCTAGCAATAACGTTAGAGCTTCTACCTTGATACGATTCTATTTTTTCCACATTCTAGCATCCCATAGCAATTTGGTGGCCAACCCAGTCCCTAACGATGTAGTCGCATGAACTATCTCGATTAGAAATCATAGAACCAGAGAAGTTTAATTTGATGGTGCCCATATGTGGTTTTTTCCATTTTGTTATCATTTTGTTATTATTTTTTCTATTCACTGATCTTATCGAGGAGTGGTTTTGGGAGCTGAAGTCCAAGTTGTCAGTGAAATTACATGGTTGCAACCGGTTGTCGACGTACGGATGATTGACCCATCTTATTGAAATCTGAATTGGTTGAGATTGTTACGTTTGAGAATGTGATCTTGTTTTTGATAAACCGTGTGTTCCACCACCTACTCGCCAAGAGGCTCTTATTTTCATTGTTTAATTTGTTTCCAATAAACTTCAAAATTGGCCTGATATCTCTAGATTGGTGGATAACTGCTTGGACATCTTACTGATCGGTTCGTGTGAGTATCCCTTGAATGGTAAATGCTTGACATGCTAATAATAAGTGAGTGTCGTCTTGGGTTGCATCATTTTAATACACATGTATTTGGAACCGGCACACCCCGAAGCGCCAATATATCTGGCATCATTTCAAAATTGGCCTGATATCGCTAGATTAGGGAGGCCGAGTTGACAATGTTTCCACATGAAATTTTCAGCCTTCGATTGCGTATTTAATTTCTGGATCCATTCATTTACTTCATCCCCCACCATCCTATTTTGAGAGACTAAATTATAGGCGCTTGATGTGGTGAACCAACCATTCTTGTCTAGCCACCAATAAATTTTGTCCTCATAATAGTCGGTTGGAAGTGGAATTGTGATAATGTCATCAACCATAGATTTTGGAACAGTAGCTTATAGTTTCTCGACCCATCATTTTCCTCCTATTATGTACTCACTAACCATATCTTCCTGATTAACATTGTGAGGGCATCCGCTTCGAGAAGATAAAGAAAATGTATCAACCCAATTGTTCTCTCAAAATTTGATTGTCTTACCATTACCAACAGACCAAATCAAACCCAGTTTTGAATTTTCTCACCAGCAGGTACAACTTGGACCCACTGTCAGGAGCTTCCTCCCTTCCTTTTATAGCTAAGGATGTCTAAACCTTTTAGATATTTGTGGTTAATTAGCTTAACCCAGATGTTGTAGAGTTCAGGTAATATTTTCCATGGAAATTTTATTTAAATAACATCATTCATCTCACATGCTTTGCGAATTCCCAATCCACTATTTTTCTTAGGTTTATATATCCTGTCCCAGCTTATAACGGGATGGCGTTCAATGTTCTTATTCTAGAACAAAGTTATATTTATTTGATCAAGTTCTTCATGAATATATTTCAGAAGCTTGAAGCTTTGCCTTGTATATATAAAGGTTTAGTAGACATGTTGGAACCAACCAGAATCGCACAACCTTGTTGTGACAAAGCGTTTGCCCTCCAATTGGGTAACTAATCTTTCGATTTACATATCATATCATCAAAGGTTTCCTTGCTCACGTGACCATTAATGATCGAGCAGCCAAGGTACTTTTCAAGAGATCTTTTGTTGGAAATGCCCAAGCATCCTTCGATTTCTGTTATTCGATTTCTAGTTATACGAACCGTGGTTTGAAAAACCGATTTGTGGAAGTTGAGATTTTGGCCCCAGACTTTGCAATATTCATCTATAACTTTTTGAACAGTTTGACACGCTGACACACTCCTTTTTGTGAAGATAATAATATCGTCAACAAAGGAGATGACTCGAATACAAGGTCCACCATTTCTGAATCTAAAACCAACTTATTTCCCAACATTTGATTCATGTGACAGTTTTCTAACTAGTACTTCAGCCCCAAGAATGAATATGAATATTGATAACGGGTCTCCTTCATGGATACCACGCGATGGTTTGGAGACATATGTAGGGCCATTGTTAACAAAGACCGAGAAAAATACCATAGATATGCACTCCATAATCCAGTAGACAAAAGTTTGGTGGAACCCGAACTAGTAGGCGCCTTGAAAGAGGTGGATGATTTTTCCTATGATTTTCTTAGTCTCTTTGTCATAATTTTTGAAATGATCTTAGATATTATGGTGCAAAGACTAATCGATCTATAATGTGAGATTGTTGAAGGGTTTTCACATTATGGTAGTAATGTAATGAATGTGTGATTAACCTGTCTTAGCGATTTTCCGGATTGGAAGAAGCCTTTTACTACTCGCGTTTTACTTGCCCCAACAATGTCCCAATAAGTCTTATAGAATTATGATGTCATGCTGTCAAGATCCGATGATTTATTTGTTCCCAATGAGAAGACGGTAGCCTTGATCTCACCTTTAGACGGAAACCGAATGAGATCAAGATTTTCCTCGGCATAAATAACTGGATCGATCAATTCTAATAACGATAATTGTGTTGCTGGAGTAATATGTTCCTTCTGAAAACGTTTTTCATAATCTTTCTTAATCTCATGGCTTATATTTTCCTCCCCCATTATTTAGGTACCTTTAGAAGTGGTTATTGAGCGAATGATTTTTCAATTTTTTCTACCCGTTTCCATATGAAAATAGGAGGTATTTTTATTTGTAAGTTTGATATGTTTTGTTTTAGATCTTTGATATGTTTTTTTTGTTAAATAGGCATGTTACTCTGCAACATGTTGCAACTCCGCAACTCCCTATTCTTGAGTTTCGGTTGTTTCAAATTTTTATTATTTCAATAGGTACTCCTTTTTAAAATTTACCTAGAACATATCTTAAAGTTTGCATTATTTCCAATACGCTTCGGTTATAACGATTATAGGTCTTATTGGGTTTCATTTGAATCAAGTTAGGTACGATTCATTTGGATTTTGGTTAGTTTTGGCTATTGGTTATTTGGTTGTCATGTCAAAAATGAGTCCGGGTTGAATTTTGCCAATAATGAGTCCGGGTTGGGTCGGTTTTGAGATGATGTATTTCACTAAGTTTTTGTGTATTAGGGACAGTAGGTTTTGGGTGGATCGGGTTGTGTTATCGACTTCGGGTTGGATTTCGCCAAATATAAATGCATATGATAAGGATTTCAATCTGATTTAAGACAAGGACTCCGGTTGGAATTCCTCTAAAAACCCATATGAATACTTTTTTCTGTTTTTTTCTTTGATAAGGTAAAAATTCAAGGCCGGACAGATCTACCTCCTCGAGTGGTCGAGAAGTCGGCAAACGTTGAAACGTCAAACTTACAACCACGAAAAAAAAAGGTGAAATATGATGTCCATGTTTTTGTGCTTATTTTCACTCCAAATTTTATCTATAATTTATGTTTCTGGGTTTAAAATAATAGAAATTTGTGTAGTTGTTGATCATTTGCAAAATGTCTACACAAAGTTTGGTGTAATTTTCAAGTATTTATAGCTGATTTGGAGAGGTTTGGATGCACTATAGAGCTCAAAATAAAACCATGAAGGCAATGGAGAAACTAATGAAGAGCACAGGATGGTGTAACTTGAGAAAATGACAGTTTTCACCCTTTATCATTTTGAATCAAGTTTTGATGCCGTCATGAGAGTTGTAGTTCTCAAAAAGAGATTTCCAATGCATATTCATATGCATCAATCGGATGAACGAGGACTCAGGAAAATGCTTTTCAAGATGAAGTTGAATGCTGACAAAGCTGAAAGTAGTGCTCAACGTCGACCAGGAGCACTCGATGTCAACCGGAAACCTGTTTTCCGCAGACAAGGTTGGATAAGTCCAAATCTGAGAGGGATTTCTTAGCCACGTTTTTTTATAGATCTTTTCATCCTTAGATGGACACTTGCTTTATGGGTAATTCTCTATTTACCCAAGGGATTTTATAGTTAGATAGATTTTAGATAAACGAATTTTATTAGGATAAGAATTACTTTCCTTGGATAGCAAGGATTAGTCTACTATAAACACTGACTTAAGGCTATGCTTTTATGAAATCAATCATACAACAACAATCAATAGCAATAGAGTGTTTAGGATTTTTGGAGATTTAGAGTTCTGGCGTTCTTGCGAGAGTTTGAGCGTTGAGATTGTGAGGACTTCAATGTTTTATTTAAGACAAGTTGTTTCCTTTATTAATTTAATAATTTTTTCTTCTATCAAGAGCGAGGAGTCACCCTTTGTCTTAGGGTCGGGGTGAGCTCGACGTTAGCCATGCTTGTTTGATGAGAATTTGATGTCTTTATCATGTCTTAATCATCTTCTACCTTTTTGTGTTTAGCCCTTGAACGAAAGTGCAAGGAATTCATGTTAACAACATGGATCATATTTGCTAACACCAATATATGTATTTGTTGGAATTTGTGAAAGCTTGTTTCTTGATGAAATAGCATGATTAATCTATATTATTCTATCTTGTTTACTTGCATGGTTAACGTTATTGTAAACCCTAGCCTTGAGATATCTTTTTATCATTGTTTACATCAGTTACTTGAGCCTTTTATTTTGTTTTCATAAAACCCATCAGCCGCTGAGATTTTCTACACCATTGCATCTTTTCCATCCTTTTATTCTTCGGTCATCTTTGCTGACTTACTGTTTTCTGTTAGTCATTACTCGATATCAATTGATCTAGTCAACGTCGACTGCTGTGATTGTGCGTTATGGCGAGAGGGTTTCTCGACCAAATAAATTTATAGTCAAGACCCCGCTATAGGATAGTAGAGTCAGGTTCGTCCTCAGGAGAGAAGTCAGCGGTTCTAGGTTTAGTTAGTTTCGGGGTTTGGGAAGAGTGGGAACATGTGATGAGGGTTGGTGTCGACATCGGCTAAGAATGGGTAGATGTCGAGGGATGGATAGGGAATGGTTGTTGGTGTCGTGTAAAATCTGTGCAAAATGTAAATAAAGAAATAAAGGTGAAAACTTCCAATGTACACTACAAAAAAAAATTGCTTTTGCTACCGAAAATAGAAACGGCAACAGTATCCCGTCACAAATATGGGGGGTTTTGCAACGGCTGTGCAACGACATTAGCGTTGTCACACAAATTTTTGACAGATAGGCAATAGCCATCTCTACCTTTTGAAACGGCTAGATGTTGCCGTTGCTAATACGCAGTATGTAAAACCCCCAAAACATATCCTTTAAAAAAAAAACTCATTTCTTGATTTTGGAAACCCTAAAAGGCCTTGCCTCTCTCTTCCGCCCCTTCTCTCTCTCTTTACCTTCTTCCAGATCTACTGATTGTTCCATTGTCTTCCTTCCAAAACTCTATCCCCTTCATATTCATTCTCTTCTTCACCATCAGATTCGCATGAGCTTTGTCATTGTCATGCACCCCGCCACCAGCATCACATCTTTCCTCTCCTCCACACACCAAGCCTGAGACACAAGGACGCCCCATATCATCATGTAGGTTGTAGCCCTCTCTTTGCAAAAACGCCGGATCTAGGCTGGGCTTGCATCTCCTCTCCTATCGCGCCTATTGTTGCCGATTCGAATACGTTTTCAGATCGGTTAGTCATTCATCTACCTCTCCCTCTTTTTGATTTCAAAGTCCTTGAAGATATTCAAGCATCTCAGCCTCACTCTCTTCTTTATTAGCGCAACTGTGTTTGGGTTTGTCGCCAACACCTTCAAGGTTTCCAAGTGTGTACAAGTCCAGATCCGGGCTCGTCCTTACTGTTCTCACCCTCGAGATTTAGATTAGGTGACGTCCTCTTCCCCGTTTCTAAAATCGGTTAAATTTTTAGGGTTTATGTTTCAATTTGAGAAAATCATAAGCAAATCTATGTTCAATCGTTTTTATTAGGGTTTAGGTTTTAATCTATGTTATTCTATTAGAAAAGATGGAGATTAGCTTCATTGTATCAAACGTTTTAGGGTGCTATTCGGTTTGGAAATCAATGTTTGATAGTTCGTTTGTCTATTCCGTTTGAAAATGAGTGTGGACACATGTTGTCTTATTATTCATATATATATATATATATATATATATAT
Source organism: Persicaria tinctoria (assembly GCA_037127255.1). Taxonomy (NCBI): domain Eukaryota; kingdom Viridiplantae; phylum Streptophyta; class Magnoliopsida; order Caryophyllales; family Polygonaceae; genus Persicaria; species Persicaria tinctoria. The sequence continues at coordinate 23,891,102 of JBANSL010000015.1, forward strand.
ATATATATATATATATATATATATATATATATATATATATATATATATATATATATATATATATATAGCACCTTGCAGCTTTTCAAAAGTAAATGGAGAAATCTATTTCAGTGTTTTGTTAATTGATGACCATTTCCTCCTTGTGCTAATGTTTCTCTAATCGGAGCACAAGTTGGAACAAGTTAAGGGTGCTTGACTGTTGGATTTTTGCTCTCGGGCTTATTCGTAGTGTCCTCACTTTTATTTAAGTATGTTCTTTATGTTGGTGGGATGTTGGGTCTGGTTTGTTGGGAGAAGCTTTGCAGGTTGTGTGTTCCACTGATTTTGGTGCTTTTTTAATGGTCCAAATATAGATGCATCTGATAAAAAAATTCATCAAGCAGAGTTGATCCAGAAAATAAATCCAGAAAATCAGCCCGTGTTTCTTTAATGAGGTGAGTCTATTTAAAAAATATTTATACTATCCTTGTACTTTGCTTTTGTGGCATAAATGCATTGAAATCTAGTGTGGTAAGCTTGATAAACTTCAATGCTTTGGGGATGATATCCATGAATAACATGCTACTAACAACTAAGCCATCAGAAGGATTTTCAATCAAATTGTGGCCACTAACAAAAATCTGTACTCCCTTTGATCATATATGTTAGATGTTTTTCAATTTGGCACACTAATAAAGGGGGGAAACTTTGCAATATTTCTCTCTTATACTATAGGGTCTTCGCTTCTCTAGTTTCATTATTTCTCCAAGAAATTATAAGCTGACACGAAACATCTAAAATAAGGTTACGAAGGATGATGAGGAAACCATCATATGCCTTGATTGTGAATGTATACTTTTCTTAGGCAGCAAAATGTTATATTGGGATACTGAGAATGTCCAGCTTTTATTCACTAGATGTCTTTTTACATATTCTCTAATTGAATTTCCATTTGACTGCAGATTTCTTCAAGGACCAGAAACGGATCAGGGTACTGTCCAGAAGATCAGAGATGCAATTAGGGAACAAAAGGAGATCATTGTTCAGTTAATTAATTACATAAAGAGTGTTAATGACAGCTTTAATGAAAGTTATTAGGAAGTATTTTTATCCAGAAAAGGTCTTTTTTCCCCATGGAGGCTCCATTGAGTTATTCTTATGTGTCAAATTTACAGGAAAGAAATTCTGGAACTTATTTCACTTGCAGCCCATGCGAGATCAGAAGGTAGTCACACATCTTTCTGACATTCTAAATTGAGTTCTAGATTAAATTAAAAGAAGCTTCTTCTGCTTCCTTATGTATCTGTCTATCAATTTAGTCCCTATAAGACACTTATAGGGTGCGGGCTTCTTTTCTTTATCTTCATATAGGTCGGGTTTGGTAGGAATTTGTGTATTTGTATCATCCCCATGACATTTTATGAGAATCTCCCTTCTTTATACACTTCTCAATATGTTCCCTTCTTTATAGGTAATTCATGTTTCCCAACTTTTACATAGTGTAGGGTGAATTGCAATACTTAATCGGTGTACAACTTGATGGCAGTAATCATGTAGAACCGCTACGGAACCGCCTCTCTGAAGCAACAGAGCAACAAAGTGCTAAGTTGGTAAGACTCTGATGTCTCTTTGAAGCAACATAGCAACAAAGTGCTAAGTTGGTAAGACTCTGATCTCTCTCTGAAAAATTATGTCGTGCCTACATTCTGTATTTTTCTTATGGTAAACATCAATTTAGTAGAAATGTGATCACTGTGCACCAAAACAAATCATATTTAGAAATATATAATGTTTGTGTTCATATTGGCTGAATGCCTAGGATTTTTTTTATCTGAAACAAAACTAGGACCAACTGAGCGAATATATTGAATAACTTGTTTGTGCATTCAAGATATAAAAACAAGCTCATGGATTCATGAACGATCTACTTGATATCGTTGATGACTTGTTGTATTCTACGAAACATTAAAAGATTTTAAGCCTATTAGCTCAAATGGTAGAGCGATGTGTTCACTCACAAAGATACAGGTTCAAATCCCGCATAGGCTAATATCATAAATTTGTTTCTCATTTGTATAATTTTTTTTTTTGATGAAGTCATTAGCAACGGAATTTCTTCCGTCACAAAAAAGACCATATTTAGGGCAAATACCTTGCGACGGTAGTGGCCGTCGCTAAAGAGCATTTGCTACCCTAGGGCTAGCTACCCCCAATTTCCCATCGCATAGCCGTCGCTATTGTTTTTTTGCGACGGCAATCCTACTTTTTGCGACGGTTTTGAGCCGTTTCTAATACAATTTTTTTTTGTAGTGGTAAGGGATCACCGCAACGATAATCAAACACACAAAAGATAAGATAGAATGGCAAATTTGCAAAACGATACCATAAAAATGGCAAATTTGCAAAACTAGCATTGCTAGTGGGAAAATTGCAAGGGGTGGAGGAAATGCTAGTTTTGCAAATTTTTTACCTTTTCATCCGGCTGTAGGTGAACAAAGTGGGAAAAAAATTGTAGGGGGAAATTATGTGGAAAAGGGGAGGGGAGAGATGATTGAGAGGGAAAGTAAAAGAACCATCATTGAAGCTGATCGGGAAGCAAAGATCGTCCCAATTAGCAGTTATATGCCAGACAATAGGAAACACGTGACAACAACTGACTATTACATGCCACACAGAGGGTGACACGTGCCAAATCCTGAAAGCATATACTCCGTATTAATAAAAATGGGTAAGAAAGCTTACGATATATGTTTTACGTGCCGGATAAAATTATTGTGCTAGTTATTATGCTTTACGTGCCACCAACATCTAAACTTGTGACATAAAAATAAATTCCATGTCAATGATATTTCGAAGCCTACGAATTGTTAACAAATCCATGAAGTCCGCGAATCATACGATGGGGAATCTTAAGTTGCTGGCACGGTTTAGCGTTTGGTCGACACACAATATTAAGTTGTTGGCACATGTTTCGTATTGGTTGTCATGCAACTGATCAGTGGGTCATATTTCTGTTTTTTCTTCAATGTCATCACTTCCATTTTCCCTCTCTCCTCTGCGAAAAGCTGATTTCCCCCCTCTCTCATTGCATTTAATATTCTTCTCCCTCTCCCCATTTTTCATGTAATGATTCATCTCTCTCCCCCCCCCCCCCATCCACCTCTCTCCTCTGCCAACACTTGCAGACCTCTCTCCTCTTCCCTCCAACTCCTTTCTCTTTCCTCTACCTACCGGTTACTTTTGCAAAAAAATGTGAACTCATTGATACTTTTACAAATTTTTTAAGGGAGGTGTTACTTTTACAAACACCCATCTCTTTTGGTATATTCAATACCAATTACTCAAGATAGAATAGTTATGTAATCACATCAAAGGAGCAAGCTTTCGCCTTTTCCAACAATTAGATAACCCTTTCAAGTAACCCTAATTGTATCTACCAATTTTATGTTTATAATTCAAGTTGTTAACATGAATCTATATTCTTTCGAGTATGCAATAAACATATAAAAGGCTGTGGATGATCAAAACATAATAAATATAAAAACTTTACCTCAAGTGTGCATGACTATCGTCGGGCTCACCCCGACCCTAGAAGGGGGGAACTGGAAACAAAACATAATAAAAGAAACTATCTTCAACATTAAAATCAAACTAAAACTTACAAAACCTTCCAATCTCTTCCTCCTTCTCACCCACTCAGCTCTCTCTCTCTCTCTCTCTCTCTCTCTCTCTCTCCTCTCTCCTTCCTACCTTATTGCGTCCGAAGACGGCTTTGCTTGAATAAATGAAAATCAGCCCCCTAGGGCTTTATTTATAAAGCTCCATCTAGCTATTCTAGGAAGGAACAATCTATCTCTGTCTAAAACTATCTATCTAAAAGCGTAAGATAAAACTTGATAAATAAAGAAAATAAATCTAATAATTAAACAAGGGAAATATCTAATGTGGAGAAATATCTTCCATCTTGATGGATCTTCACTTGATGTTGATAGAATTAACGTGCCTTAACTTGCAAGTAATCCACAGGGCTTGAACACCACTCGATCTCGACTCGAATTGCTTCTGGATAGTACTCGATGTCGACCAAAGTACTCGACGTCGAGTAGCGTCTTCTTCTCCTCGTCTGCACTCGAGCTCGGCTACATGGTGGACTCGACATGAGTACTTGAGTTCGAGTATTTTAATCAGCGTCGAGTAGATTTGTGTGTCTTGAGTAATGCTCTGCACGTGCTCAACTTCCTGAATTCGACTGGATGCACTCGACGTCGACTAAAGTACTCGACGTCGAGTAGAATTGTCAGTTTTCAGCATTCTGCTCCGTTTTTTAAACGCACTTTTCTGAGTCCTCGTTTGTCCAATTGACGCATATGAGTATGCGTTGGAAAGCTCTTTTCGAGGGCTACAACTTTCATGAAGATAACAAAACTTGATCAGAATGATAAATGGCGAAAATTGGGCTTTCCTCCGGCTGCACCATTCTCAGCTTCTTCATGACTTTCCTTTAAGCTCCAAAGTGTGTCCGATTTCTGCGAAATTAAATAGAAACTAGTGTAGACTCCATAATTTTTCAAATAAGAATAAACTACATAGATTATGTACTATTCTAACCCAAATGCATGATATTTATACAGAAATTGATATAAAAGTTAAGGTAAAACATGGAAAATTAGGCTCACAACAAACACCCCATACTTAAGCTTGCTTGTCCTCAATAATACTTTTAATGGTCATATAGGGGAAGAAATCAAACTCACAACATCTTAGATTCATTCTCGTATAACCCTGCAATCAATTACCATCATCAAAAAGGTACTAATGCCACAAATCAATGCTTTTGTATAAAAGAAATTTCACACATAAAAGGAGGGTTGTGCAAAAAAAATCATTCCTGACAAAGCAAAAATAATAAAGAGGACTTTAATTTAAGCTCATAGTGAATAAAAGGTAAAAGGTATAGTGGTGGGCTATATTTGGGCAATGTGGTGCTAAATCCGGGGAGAATTTCTTCAACTAGCTGTCTTGTTTTGATGCGCTTTCTCCCATCATAATTTCCACATCACTCATCCTCTCATAATTCATTCTTTTCTTTTTTCACTTATATGCTTTTACCTCTCTAACCTCAGCACTGCCTTCTCGCGAGCCACAAATATAGGTGTCATGAACGGCCCCGGATACTTAGTGCTTCGGACTCCACACCTGTGTGTCCCATCCCGTCGAACAAATATCTCAACGAGCAGGGTCGATCTACCGTTATCTCCTGAGGTGACCGGAGTTTCTTTCACTCATTAAATTTTCCATATCTTTCAATTTCCTGCCAAACTCCAATAATGATAGTAACAACACAAATACCATATATTAATCTCCATAATATGACATCATTCTCAACATAATCCCGGGATAAGAAATAAGGTAAAGAATGGGCAATATTTAGAACATATGGAGCAATAATTGAAATAAGGCATAATATGGCTTTTGTGATGCATGAGCATAGGTATGGTAGGGAATATAAACATATGAGTATTATATGGAATATCAAGTCTTCCATCCTCTTATCATGCAAAATGTCAAAAGCAATTTCAAATTTTACCTCCTTTCAAGGTTTTCATAAAAATATGCACTTCATTGTGACTTCCCTTTACTAGGCAATTTCATGCTATATCTCCAATGAATCTAATTTTTCATCGTCGAGTTCAATTTAAACTTCCATGACACTAATCAAAATTTTAAATGGGGGTGATTTTTATAAACTTTGGAAAACAACATATAAGCACATAAACATCAATGAAAATTCCAAAGTAGCCATTATAAGCAGTTCGAGAGTAAGCTTTAAATATGCACACGTATGGTCAAATATGAACAAAATAAGCCATTCCCTCACCCCATACTTAAACATTACAGTGTCCTCACTGTATAAAAACAAGGGTAAAGAAAGAGACTTACTAGATAGGTTTGCAGAACGTCAAAATCGAGTGATGTAATGTGTGCAAAAGTGGTCGATATCGAGTAGAAGTAGTCGACGTCGACTAGTACTACTCGACATCGAGTACTGTGAAGCCTATAGGGTGATTCTTACTCAACCATTGCTTCTTTTCCTTGCGATGAGTAGTCAGCGTCGAGTAGAGTACTCGACGACGAATACTTCTGCAACGTTTTTTACCTGTAAAATTTGTTAGAAAAGACAACAATCCACAATAGAAAAATCAAAAAACAACATTTAAAACAAAAACCAACAATATCTAAAACCCTAAGATATAAGAAATAGCGGGTTGCCTCCCGTAAGCGCTAAATTTTAAGTCTTTAGCTTGACCTACTTCCATTTAAACATTAGTCTGGCTCATCTTTGTCTGGATGTATAGATGGATCTGGTGGTTCATCCGGTGGTGGGAAGCGTGGAATGTCATTCTAGGGCATCATGTGAAGAAGCGTAAACCTCCCAGAGTGAACGCTCCATGGCTCCACCCATTCATCTTCTCTAGCATGTATAAAGGAAGATGAATGGGTGGAGCCATGGAGCGTTCACTCGGGGAGGTTTAAGCTTCTTCATATGATGCCCCCGGATGACATTCCACGCTTTCCACCACCGGAGGAACCACCAAATCCACCTATACCTCCGGACAAAGATGAGTCAAGCTAAGACTTAAAGGGAAGTAGGTCAAGCTAAAGACTTAAAATTTAGCGCTTACGGGAGGCAACCCACTATTTCTTATTTCTTAAGTTTTTAGATACTGTTGGTTTTTTTAAGTATTATGTTGGGTTATGCCTTTCTGGATTTTTTTCTTTTTAACACGAATTGTAGGTACAAGAAGTTGCAGAAAGTACTCGACGTCGAGTACTCTACTCGACGTCGACCACCCATGATGAGAAACATCCCCTATGGTCGATAGAAAACCACCTTGAGGTTCCCACATACTCGATGTCGAGTAGAAAGTAGTCGATTTCGACTGCTCTACTCTATATCGACCACTCTGCAGCATTCTTCAGCACTCGATTTCGAGCCTCTTCACATCTGTCTAGTAAGTTTCTTTCTTTACCCTTGTTTTTATACAATGAGGATTTTGTAATATTTAAGTATGGGGTGGGGGAAGGGCTTACTTTGTGCATATTTGATCATATTGCTCGAATTGCTCATGCATGGTTACTTTGGATTTATGATTTATCTATGTGCTTAAACGTTTTCTAAAGTTTATTTTCAATCACCCTAATCAAATTTGTTGATTAGTGTCATGGAAGCTTTACTTTAACACAACGATGCAAAATTAAATTCATTAGAGATATAGCATGATATTGCCACGTAAAAGGAAGTCACAATGAAGTGTATTATTTTCTTGAAAACCATGAAAGGAGGTAAAATTTGAAGTTGCTTTTGACATATGCACGCTGAGAGGACGGAGGACTTTATTTTCAATATATTCTTACCATATCCTAGTCATACCTATGCTTATGCATCACAAAATCCATATTAAGCCTTATTTTATATACTGCTCCACATGATCTAAATATTGCCCATTCATTACCTTGTTTCTTTATTCGAGGATTATGTTGAGAATGAAAATACATTATGGAGATATTATGTGGTGTTTGTGTTGTTACATTATCATTATTGGAGTTTGGCAGGAAAGTTTAAAAATATATGGAAAATTGAATGAATGAAAGAAAATCCGAGACCTTAGGAGATAAAGGTAGATCGACCCTGCCTGCGTTGAGATGTTAGTTCCGCATGATGGGACACCAATGTGAAGAGTCCGAAGCACTAAGTATCTGGGGTCATTCATGTCACCCATGTTTTCGACTCGCGAGAAGGCAGTGCTGAGGTTAGAGAGGTAAAAACATAATAGTGAAAAAAGCAAAGAGTGATTTATGAGCGGATGAGGGATGTGGAAATATCATATGAATGGAGAAAGAGCATCAAATCATCAAAGTAAAGTTTGAAGAATCCTCCCCGAATTTAGCACCACATTGCCCAAAAATAGCCAACGACTTTGTCTTTTACCTTTTCTTCACCATATGCGCATAAAAGTCCTCTTGATTATTGTTGCTTTGTCGTATGCATTGTTTTTTCATAACCCTCCTTCTGTGTGCGATGTTGCGTTTATTCACACGTATAGATTTGGTGACATTAGTACCTTTTCGAGGATGATAATTGATTGTAGGGTTATATAAGAATGAATATATATGTTGAGAGTTTGATTTCTACCCCTGTATGAACAATAAAAGTATTGCTTGAGGACAAGCAAGATTAAGTATGGGGTGTTGATATGCGCTCATTTCACCATGTTTTATACTACCTTTTATGTCGATTTCTATCTATATTTTATGCTTCTGGGTTGGGAAAGCATGAGATTTGTATAGTTTATGTTTATTTTCAATATATGGAGTTCTACACAAGTTTTTATTAAATTTCGTAGAAATCGGATGGACTTTGGAGTTTAAAGGAAAGTCATGAAGACATTGGAGAAGCTAAGGAAGAACATGAGATGGGGCAACTGGGGAAAATGTCACTTTTCGCCATCCATCATCTTGAATCAAGTTCTGATGTCTTCTTGATAGTTTTAGCCCTCAAAAGGATCTTTCCAACACATATTCATTTGTGTCAATCGGACAAACGAGGTCTCGGGAAAGTGCATTTCAAGATGGAGTAGAATGCTGAAAGCGCACAGAACTAGTCGACGTCGACCAAAATGGTCGATGTCGAGTACTTTTTGGTTGACTTGCATCCCAGAAGTCCAGATCGAGCACCAGACGAGCACCAGACCACTCGAGGACACAAAGTCTACTCAATGTCGAGTAGTTTACTCGATGTCAAGTACTTCCCAATGGAGGAGTCCGAGTCGAGATCGAATGGAGATTCGGATAAGATGTTACTTACCTACCAAGGAACGAAGGTCTATCATGAAGAGAAGATATATTTATCCACAATAGGAATTCCTATATTTACTTTAAGAGATTTAATTGTTTATTTATCAAATTTATATCTTAGGAAGTAGATAGATAGATTTAGGATAAGATATGATTGCTCTTTCCTTGATTAGCGGGGATTGAACACTATAAATAAAGCCCTAGGGGTTGATTTTCATTAAATTCAAGTCAAGTCGTCTTCCGGCGCAATGAGAGAGGAGAGAGAGATGTGCCGAGTGGGAGAGGAGGAGGAACGTTTGGAAGGTTTTGTAAGTTTTAGTTTGAGTTTAATGTTAAAGTTAGTTTTTTTTATTATGTTTCTTTTCTAAATTCCATCTTCTAGGGTTGGGGTGATCCCAACATAGATATATGTATTTGATTTATGAATTTATGAATTTGTATATCTTTATCATCATCTACCTATGTGCTTAATCCTTTGCGAGAGTTGAGAAAACTCCTTATTTGTAGTTATGAAGCGAAAGTGAATTAATTATGAATTTGGATAGTAATTAGGTTTTGCTTGCAAAAGTTGGTTGATCCTAATAATTAAGAAAAGGTAGAAACAATTAGGTTTTTATGCAAAAGCCTCTATCACCTTAATTGTTGGAATTTGCGAAAGTCGATTCTTTGATATAAATCATGCATCTTTATGGAATCATAATATACACATATGTTTATTGTTGTGGGGATTCCTAACTATGAAAGTTCGCATCTTTATTATTATATTTTCATTATTTTAAGGTTTTTGCAGCCACTCGACATTGACCTACTCTTGACCGACGTCGATAGCAACCCCCGCCACATTTTCCCTCTATTCCCAAACCCCGAAACAAATTAAACCTAAAGCCGCTGACTTCTCTCCTGGGGACGAACCTGACTCCACTATCCTATAGCGGAGTCTTGACTAAAAATTTACTTCATCGAGAAACTCTCTCATTAAATTGGAGACGTTACCGGGAGATTTCAACCGTGCCCAGTTTCGTTTGTTTAAGGTTCAGAAAAGCCCAATCCTTTTTCGTACCCTATCACATACCCTACCACCACCCGCCTCACCGGTACCAACTAGGTACCAAGCTTTTGCTACTCATTCGTGCTTTATTTTGATTTCAAAGCTTAGGTACAAAAATTGGAAGACTTTTGCGAAGGGAATCCCAATGGGAAAAATGGGTCCGAGATATGATGCGGCAAAATAGAATCGCAGTGAAGGAGGCACGATTAAGGGAAATAACTGGGCTGGAATACGAAATCCGAAGGCTCGAGGCTTTCATTCAGTCTAAAGGACCATACCTTCCTCCCGATGAGCCAATTGACCCACTAGATGTCGACAGCCAGGTAAGTCCTTCCTCGAATTTCATTTCTACTTTTTTACCTATTGTTGATGAACCATATGAAGGATCCCAAGATGAAATAGCAATAGAAGAGAAGAAAGGGACATTGTTGCCTGTTGTGAGTCTATTTCGCCATATTTTACATCTACTTTTATATCGATTTCTGTATACATTTCATACATTTGGGTTAGAATAATACAGAATTTGTGTATTTCAGTATATATTTCATGCACAACTCCTTATTTATGTAGGAGGTCTACACAAGTTTTTGTTGTATTTCACAGAAATCGGACGCACTTTGGAGCTTAAAGGAAAGTCATGAAGAAGCTAAGGATGGTGCAGCTGGATAAAAGCCCACTTTTCATCATTCATCATTCTGAATAAAGTTCTGATATCTTCATGAGAGTTGTAGCCCTCGAAAAGAGCTTTCCAATGCATACTCATATGCGTCAATCGAATGAACGATGACTCGGGAAAGTGCATTTCAAGAACGGAGAAAAATGCTGAAAGTGCACAGAACTAGTCGACGTCGACCAAACTAGTCAACGTCGACCAAACTGGTCGACGTCGAGTACTTTTTTGGTCGACTTGCCTCCCAGAAGTCGAGAGCAAGCACCAGACCCCTCGAGAGCACAATTCTAGTCGACGTCCAGTAAACTACTCGAAGTCGAGTACCCATGTTGAGTCCAGAATGTAGTCGAGCTCGAGTGCAATCCGAGGAGAAGAAGACCTACTCGACGTCAATTACTTTGGTCGACGTCGAGTACTATCCAGAAGCAATCCGAGTCGAGATCGAGTGGATATCCGAGCATGTGGGCTACTTGCAAGTGAAGGCACGTGATATTCTATCCAATTAAGTAAAGATATATTAACATGGAAGATCTATCCGCATTAACTTTATTTCCTTTTAGATTCAATTATTTTATTTCCAAATTTAATCTTAATGTTATTAGATAGAAAGTTCATATATAGATAGATATTTCTTTCCTAGATTAGCTAGGGAATGAACCCTAAAAATAAAGTCCTAGGGGATGAGTTTTAGTCATTCAATTTTAGTGCCAATTACACACATAGAGAGAGAGAGATAGCAAGTAGGGGAGAGACTTGGAGCCGAGTGAAAGTTTGTGAAGCGAGAGCGGAGTTGGCTTTATTCGGTTGTAAGTATTATTTGCGTTTATTTAATGCAATTTAGTTCCTTTTAGTTATTGATGAGTTTCTTGATGATGAAGAGCGAGTAGTCACCCAACTTCTAGGGTCGGGGTGAGCCCGACGGTAGCCATGTAAGGTGATACGGTCAAGGTACAATGTTTTGGTGCAAATTCGTCTTCTATCCCTATGAGCATGATTCTTTTGAGAAAGTTGAAGGTGATCCTTGTTTGTGTTATTGAAGCGAAAGTGATCTTAATACAACTTGGATTAATTATGTGAAAAGGTTTAGTAACAATTAGGGTTTATGCGAAAGCCTCTATGATCCTATTTGTTAATAACGAAAGTTATTTGATGAAAAGGCATGATCTTTTATACCTTATGCATTATTTTATATGGTTATCGTTGTGGTGTTGAAACCCTGATTCTGGAAGTCTTTAGTTTATTGATTTATTTCATCAGTTTCGTTTTTGTCTTGCGAAAAGTTGCGATTTTTAGTTTCTGTGTTACTCGAGATCGAGTAGATTTGGTCGACGTCGAGGAAGGTTGGTCGACGTCGAGTTGATTTGGTCGAGATCGATTACTTGTGCTTCTGTTTTCATTTTCTGTTCGTTTCTGCTTTCTATTTTAGTCGACAGTGTGGTTGACGTCGAGGACACCTGGTCGACGTCGAGGACTCTTCTAGTCAATTTCGTGCTGAGTTTTGGAACTGAAAAGGCGGGCGTTGAAACGCTTCCTCGTAGATATGATCCTTACTACCTTCTACTACAACGGGATGAAGTCTTGTATTTATTTGCTGAGACATGGAGTCAGTTTGCTTTTATATTTATTTATATTTTCATACTTGACCATCCTCCTACAACAACATTGCCCAGGGTGTTCCAAGGTTGCTTTTACCTTACAAGGTGAAGGCCATCCCCGACAGTTTTGAGCAACCGATGTTCATATTTAAGTATGGGGTCTTAGCAAAGTGGCATGAAGCTCCGCAGGATGAGGAGGATATATCTCTTCCCACTTCACCCCTTTGCTATGGTGGAGACGCACAACCAAATCAACATATGAAGCGGAATAGAGACAAATATGAGGTATGTGAATTGTCTTTATATCTTCCTTTATACATGCTAGCTGGAGTCACGAAAGATGAATGGGTAGAGCCATGAAGCGTTCACTCGGGGAGCTTTAAGCTTCTTCGTATGATGCCCCCGGATGAAATTCCACGCTTCCTGCCATCAGAGGAGCCACCGGATCCACTTATCCCTCCGGACAAAGATGAGCCAAGCTATGACTTACAGGGAAGTAGGTCAAGCTAAAGACTTAAAATTTAGCGCTTAGGGTTTTAGATACTATTGTTTTTTTTTTAAGTATTATGTTGGGTTTTGCCTTTGTGGATTTTGTCTTTCTAACACGAATTGTAGCTACAAGGAGTTGCAGAAAATACTCGACGTTGAGTACTCTACTCAACGTCGACCACACATGACCAGAAACAGAGCCTATGGTCGACATAAAGTAGTTCATGTCGACTACTCTACTCTATATCAACCACTCTGCAACATTCTTCAGTACTCGATTCCGAGCTTCTGCACATTTGTCTGGTAAGTTCCTTTCTTTACCCTTGTATTTATACAGTGAGGACACTGTAATGTTTAAGTATGGGGTGTGGGAAGGGCTTACTTTGTGCATATTTGATCATATTGCTCGAATTGCTCATGCATGGTTACTGTTGATTTATGATTTATTTATGTGCTTAAACGTTTTCCAAAGTTAATTTTCAATCACCCCCATCAAAATTTTTGATTAGTGTCATGGAACATTTACTTGAACTCAACGATGCAAAATTAGATTCATTAGAGATATAGCATGAAATTGCCTAGTAAAAGGAAGTCACAATGGAATGTATTATTTTCTTGAAAACCATGAAAGGAGGTAAAATTTGATATTGCTTTTGACATATGCATGCTGAGAGGACGGAGGACTTTATTTTCAATATATTCTTACAATATCCTAGCCATACCTATGCTTATCCATCACAAAAGCCATATTAAGCCTTATTTTCTATGCTGCTCCACATGATCTAAATATTGCCCATTCTTTACCTTGTTTCCTTCTCCAGGGATTATGTTGAGAATGAAAATACATTATGGAAATATTATATGGTTCTTGTGTTGTTGTTATATTATCATTATTGGAGTTTGGCATGAAAGTATCAAAATCTATGGAGAATTAAATGCGAGAAAGAAAATCCGGTCACCTCCAGAGATAAAGGTAGATCGACCCTGTCTGCGTTGAGATGTTAGTTCTGCAGGATGGGACATGGGACACCATGGTGAGGAGTCTGAAGCACTAAGTATCCGGGGCCATTCATGACACCCATGTTTGCGACTCGCGAGAATGCAGTGATGAGGTTAGAGAGGTAAAAACACAATGTGAAAAAAGAAAAGTGTGATTTATGAGAGGATGAGGGATGTTGAAATATTATATGAAGGGAGAAAGAGCATCAAATCATCAAAGCAAAGTTTGAAGAAACCTCCCCGGATGGAGCACCACATTGCCCAAAAATAGCCCACCACTTTGCCTTTTACCTTTTCTTCATCAAATGCACATAAAAGTCCTCTTGATTATTGTCGTATGAATTGTTTTTGTCGTATGAATTGTTTTTGTCGTATGAATTATTTTTTCGTAACCCTCTTTTTGTGTGCGATGTTGCTTTTATTCACATGCATGGATTTGGTGACATTAGTACCTTTTCGAGTTTGATAATTGCGTGCAGGGTTATATAAGAATGAATCTATATGTTGAGAGTTTGATTTCTTCCCCTGTATGAACAATAAAAGTATTGCTTGAGGACAAGAAAGCTTAAGTATGGGGTATTGATGTGCGCTCATTTCACCATGTTTTATACTATCTTTTATGCCGATTTCTATCTATATTTTATGCTTCTGGGTTAGGAAAGCATGAGATTTGTATAGTTTATGTTTATTTGCAATATATGGACGTCTACACAAGTTTTTATTTAATTTCGCAGAAATCGGACGCAATTTGGAGCTTAAAGGAAAGTCATGAAGACATTGGAGAAGCTAAGGAAGAGCACGGGATGATGCAGCTAAGGAAAATCTCACTTTTCGCCATCCATCATTTTGAATCAAGTTCCGGTGTCTTCATTAGAGTTGTATCCCTCGAAAATATCTTTCCAACACATATTCATATGCGTCAATTGGACTAACGAGGACTCGGGAAAGTGCGTTTCAAGACGTAGCAGAATGCTGAAAGCGCAAAGAACTAGTCGACGTCCACCAGGAGTACTTCTTGGTCGACTTGCATCCAAGAAGTCAAGATCGAGCACCAAACGAGTACCAGACCACTCGAGGACTCAAAGTCTACTCAATGTCGAGGAGTTTACTCGATGTCGAGTACTTCCCAGTGATGAGTCCGAGTCGAGATCGAGTGGAGATTCGGATAAGATGTTACTTACCTACCAAGGCACGAAGATCTATCATGAAGAGAAGATGTATTTATCCACATTGGGAATTCCTATATTTACTTTAAGAGATTTAATTGTTTATTTATCAAATTTATATCTTAGGAAAGAGATAGATAGATTAAGCATAAAGATAGAATTGTTCTTTCCTTGATTAGTAGGGATTGAACACTATAAATAAAGCCTTAGGGAGCTGATTTTCATTCATTCAATACAAGTCATCTTCGGGCACAAGGAGAGAGGAGCCGAGTGGGAGAGGAGGAGGAACGTTTGAAAGGTTTTGTAAGTTTTAGTTTTTTGATGATAAAGTTAGTTTCTTTTATTATGTTTTGTTTCTAATTTCCCTTCTTCTAGGGTTGGGGTTATCCCAAAATAGATATGTGTGTTTGATTTATAAATTTATGAATTTGTATGTCTTTATCATCATCTACCTATGTGCTTAATCCTTTGCGAGAGTTGAGGAAATTCTTTATTTGTGATATTGAAGTGAAAGCGATCTTATTATGAATTTGGATAGTAATTAAGGTTTATTTGCGAAAACCGACTAATCCTAATTAAGAAAAGGTAGTAATACATAGGGTTTATGCGAAAGCCTCTATATTCCTATTTGTTAATAACAAAAGTTATTTGATATAAAGCATGCATTTTTATGTGATTTATAATCTACACATATGTTTATTGTTGTGGTGATCCCTAACTTCGAAACTTTGCACTTTTATTTATTTTATTTCTTTATTTACATTATGCACAGATACTAGACATCAAACCACCATTCCCTCTCCATCCCTCGACATCGACCAAGTCTTAGTGATAATGCATATTTTAGATAGGCATTATAGGTAGGTCTTAGGTGCATTAAGTGTTCATATCGCGTGTTTAATAAGCTTATTCATATTCTTGATCACTTGTTATTTGAAGTTCGGAATCTATGGTTTTTAATGTTTATTTGTAATTCTTATGATTCGGACTCGAAAGGTGGAGAAAACTTGAAGCAAATGGACAAAAGAAGAGCTAAGGAACAACAGTGGAAATGGAGAACTTGGAGAAATCTCATCTTTAAAGTTTGGAGAAGATGGAATTAGATTTTGAGGTCTTCATGAGAATTGTAGTTCGTGAAAATAACTTTCCATCGCATATTCATATGCGTCAATTGGAAGAAAGATGACTCCAGAAAGTGCGTTACAAGTTCAGTCTGTCGATGCTGTCAAACTGTAAGGACGGCGGCCGCCGCCTTTTCCATGGCGCCCGCCGTCCTCTCTTATCCGGATTTGCAATACCCGACCCGAGTTTATTTTTATGGGAACTTTTATCTATCTTTTCCTAAGGTTTTCAAGGGCCGATTATGAGCCTAAATAGACTATTCTTTTCATTATTTATTCATGAGACAAGTATGGAGAGAAGAATGGAGGTTTTCTACTTTGGTATGATTCACTAAACCTCTTTGGTTTTGCCTACAATTCAGAGACATGGTTGGTGGATTTCTGAGATTTGAATTCTATGTTATTCTAATGATTAATTCATTACCTTTGTGTTGATTTTGTGTTGTTGATTCTATTTTGATTGGCCACCTTGATAGAATTGCATCGTGCTAGGGTTTCAATTGTTTCGCGAGAGTAATTGTGCCTTTTGTAGCAACCACAAGTAAGTGATTCCGCGAGAATGATCTTGATTGTGTAGGGTAATGACAGTTTGTGCTATTTGTATGTTAAATCCTACAGGGTTAGGGTTTTGCCTATAGATGTAAGGGATTGTCATCTCTGCGAAGAGTGTCAATCCATATAAACCAAAGTCGGATTAATCCAAATAATTAGAAAACCTAGAAAGAGGGTCAAGGATCAATTGTAACGGCCCGGGATTATGATTCCCGAGTTACGTTTCGAGGGATAAAACCCCGCGTTAGGATCTTGCGCTCCGAGTACAGGTTGAAGGTTTGAAACCGAAGATTTGTAGTTTAAAGCGGGATTTCTCACCCAAATCCGTAAGGTCCGTTGGAGACCCCAGGGTAAACCCCTGTGCCTGTCCTAAATCTACAATGCGGAAAATCCATTTAGGCATGCAACCAGCATAAGTGAAGTTAAAGCAAAATACAATCCCAAAGGTGCCACGGCAGAGCCGGGACAAAACAACATAAAAGAGAGGAAGTCTAGTGGTCTCTCGAGCTCTCAATCTAACGCCAAAAGTCTGAACCCGCCAAGCGTCCATATAAGCAAAAATAGCGGCTAGCGGTTACCTGAATCTAAAAAAATGAGGGGGATCTGGGTCAATCATCAGGCCACTCATGGGCATGTGTAAACACACTCTGAGAGGCATATAATAAGCATCCTATTCCTAAAAGGAAATGCGTAATGCAAAGCGAAACTTAAACAGACAAGCATACGAATAATTAAGTGCGGACATAAATAAAGAGGCGTGCAGTTACAAGAAATGCCAAAATAGCATGTCCCTCTAGGCTCATAAGGAATCCTCTAGCAACTCCCTTCAAAGGGAACTACCTCACCCACGGTGCAGGACGTCCCTACTTAAGGAGCCTACTAACTATGAAAGGAAGACAAACAACGATACCCATATAAGGCCTAATGCTCTAAGAGTCCTATGGCGACTTTTTACCAAAAAGCCTACCTCACCCATCAAGTGCAAGCAACTTTCTATAATAAGCCCAACTAAGATGACAAGAATAGAAAAAAAGATCACGTCCAATAAACACCTATAACGGCCGTTTTCTAGCAAAGACATATAGCAAGTCATATGGTTTCCATTTTAGATCCTAAGCGTGATTCTAAGTCGTATGGTGCATGAACACTAGCCTACTATATAACACCCAGTGCATAGAGTGCCCATCATGAGTAAGTTCAAAGAACTTACCTGGAGAAGTGCAGAATCCAAGCAATACAGCAATCAAGCAAATCCAGGCAGATCAGAGATCACCTAGAAGATAGGCAACATAATAAGTCTAAGTATAACTTACACAGAGCATATCAAACAACACACATAAGATTCACATAAAACTATGTAATGTAATCATTCCATCATCAACAACATTAATGTCTCAATTCAATTTCTCATTTCGTTTCCTCATCTCATACCGTATTCAACATATATAATCCGCCATCTCATCAGCTTAAGATAACCTCCATGTCATACTTATCCAATTTCGCATACTATCATTTTATACTCATACTTTGCATACGAATATTGGTTTGAACTAACTAAGCAACAATAGTAAGCAAAACAATAAGTAAAACAGATTAAGTGAATGAATATGAGAGAATAGCTCAGGTCAATCAATCTCAGCAATTAGGTTTGTTCATTGATCATCGAAATCGAATAGATAACTTCCTCTTGAACACTTTGTTGTGGAAAGACTAGGTCTTTTGAATCCAATTCCTTATCGAAATTAGTTAATAGGACAACCAGACCCTGAAAACCCTAATTATCAAACAACCTTGAAACTATCAAGATTCAATTCAATAATCGATTTAGCTTAAAGGAAATCAACAAAGACAATCGACACGCACAACCAGTTATTGCACCAATTGCAAATCAATTCTTTATACAAATCCCTAAATCAACCAGTTTCAGAGATTCATACTTTGCTACACAATAATATAGATAATTCAACCAGAAATTACCTATATCTAGCTATAGATTATCATGAAAAGACATCAGTTGATCAGACTAACGGAAATTCACGAAAACCCTAAACAATCTAAGCAAAGAATTGATAATATTCAACGAAGAGTATTAAGAACGGAAATCTCACAATGAAATAGAAAACCTGAAGCTTCGATTAATTTCCCCGAGCAAAGAGGATTAGTTGTTCATAATCGAGAAAATAGAAAAATAAGAAAGAAACTCCATACCACAAACTCTGTTCGTTCCCCATTCCCAATGAAAACCAAAACCAAAAACACCCAGTACTAGACTACTATTCGTCCACCACAAACGTTTCATGTCCCCCCCAAATTAAAAATAAAAGAAACTAATTAACACGGCGTAACAGCTTTACGGCACAAACTCGGGTGGCCATAGAACTCGGCCGAGTTTTCTTCCTCTTCTCCCGAGTTCTTTTGAATCCACAAACTCGGTTTCCTTCACAGAACTCGGCCGAGTTTCCTTACATTTTGGCCCGAGTTCTTGACAGTTTCACTTCTTTGCACCTACGTTCAGCTCCTCTCTTCAGCTCTGTTGCTCAAGGCTCTTATTTCCGTCTCATCTTCTGTCATTTACACAAGCTCAGCTCCACCTTTCCACAACCACCTGACATCATGCACAAAACTTGTAGATTCCGACTCTAATGGAAACATAATGAAAACATGAAAACTACTCTAACTCATGCACTTTATTATATCTAAATCTATCTAAATGCAATATGTTAACACTATCTAAATGTGGCTTATTAAACACCCCCACACTTAAACCTTTCTTGTTCTCAAGAAAACAAAACTAATCCAATTAAACATCCCAAAAATACACTCTTCATGCATTCACCTCGTCAAAACACAATCCAAACCAAATAGGAGACATAAGACAATAATCAACATCATCACATGTATTTGAGCAACTCAAAGGCTTAGGCACATTTCAATCCAACCTCATCGGGTACATAAAGTGTTTCACTCATCGCTCTTGTGTTTAGGCTAATTCAATTCCGCTCAAACTCAATCCAATGCAACTAAGCTCCATGAAAATTGAAATCCACATCAAAATGTTCACCGTGAGTTACATTACAAGCAATAATCATCACGAGGTCTTGTAAGGGTTGTAATGGGGCTCGGTGAGAAAATTAGGGTAGATGATGAATTTGGCTTGTGGTGCTCATAATCCGGGAACTAAGCTCCTAGCAACCAATCACAAGCTCAACCAAAACTTATCACAAACTATCAAACTCAAGCCTCAAGCACAACACAACACAAGACTTTCTTTAGACCAAACAATACTCCCAAATCATTTCTAAAGGTGATGAAGAATGGTTCTTTTTATTGAAACTCTTTTTTTTTTCTTTGGTTCTTTCTTTTTTTTTCTCTTTTTTTTTTCTTTTTTCTTCTTTCTTTCTCGACTTTTACTCCTAAGTGAATTTTATTCTCCTTAGGCCCCGATTATACATATATATACATAAATTCATAGAACCAATCATCATAATAAGCGCCAAATGATTCAACACAATACATCAATCCCATTCTCAAAGCACTCACTCAACTCAAACCATCATTTTACCAATTCTAATCCTAATTCTCGGATGGGTCAGGCTACAATTGGCTAAGGATAATTTTTGTGGAGATACAAAGATAGGCTAATAGGCTTAGTTTGGCTTCAAACAATGGATGATATGCAATGGAAGATAGGAAATATCATGGCTTAGTAAAAATCATGCCTCAATCATGCGAAAATCACAAGTAATGATCAACATATACAGCCTTGACATAGATATCAATCCCAATTCTCAGAGGTAGTCACATTGGAGAGTATCACACACAAGAAGCAAAGAGGACATCCATAAAGCATAGTCCCAATAAGGCTAACAAAAACTCACAAGGTAAATTTTTTGTTGGATTTCAATGCCACCTCAAATGTAAGATTTATACATGCTCAATCAATCAATTATCTCATGCTCCAATAGATCAAAAAAATAGACGAGGATCAACACTTCAAGCATATCATGGGACTTATAGTTAGATTAAGAAGACAATTGGTACAGATGGGGTTATCTAGAATGTCATGCCTGCTGAATTTTTTTTTCTTTTTATATTATTTTTCTGTTTTTTTTTTTTTTATATACAAGACTAAGAAAAATAAGCATGCAATGCAAAAACAAGAAAGACATAAATACAATGCAATCTAAATATATACAATGCAATCTAAATGCAAACATGTAAATGTTCCCTCCCCCACACTTAATTCACACATTGTCCTCAATGTGAAAAATAAAAGAGAAAGGAGGAAAACACTTACAGAGTCATCTACATGTTAGGCGGAGGTGGAGGTGGAAATCCATGTTGCCAACCATAAGGGTTCCAAGCATCAAATCTGGTGTTCAGCAACTGGAACTGTTCCTGCATTTGACGGAATTGCTCATCTTGTCTCTCACCCAGCAGGCGAAATTGGTCATCCATATGAGATCTCAAACCCGACACTGATTCCATCACAGTGTCAAACCTGGAATCAAAGTATGCATTGCTCTGCTGGCCCCTCTCCTCAGGGATGTAATCCATATTTTCCGCCGCCTCTTCCTCATCACCATCATTTCTTTCTTCTTCCTCATCCCCTTCTTCGTCCGACACTTCTTGACTTTGCTCTTTATGCCGAGGCCTCTTACGAATAGCTATATCATCAAGGCGAAGATCATTCCTCCTCACTGAAATTGACCAGTTGGCCTCCGTTGTCAAAGAAGTACGACTGACATCCGGAAGGCGCATTAACCTCTTCGAGCTTCCAATGAGCCAACAATAGTCCCCTCTTAGCTAATAAATAATCCTCATATGGTGTAGAACGTTGAAATCTAATGGAGTGGACTCGATATCAGCAGGTCTAGTGAGCGGAATCTGATAATGGCGGGCAAATTTGGTGACAATCCCACCTATACCAATACCACCCTTACCTCGATGGCTTACTGTTGCTAAGTGATGCATTAGAAAACCCGCTGAGTTGACTGGCCTCCTTGACAAAGCAGCTGCTATCATCACTAACTCCTTCCTCGGGAAATTGTTTTCCCCATCTGCTCGCCCGAAGATAGTGTGGGCCATGAATCGCTGGAAGATCCGAATCACCGGATTAGTGATGCAAGAGGCCTTTGAGGATGAAGGGTTGTAGTTAGGTCCTGTAGCAATCTTATCCCAAAAATTGTTCGGGCACCAAATAGCTCGGCTTTCACATCTCGCGACGTCATCATTCACCACTGGGAAACCAAAAATTTGGTTGATTTCATTCAAAGTGAGTGTCCGCTTATGTCCTTCAAGCTGAAATGTGCATATTCCTTCTGCTACTACTGGACCTCCACGAGTCTGTACATCAAGTGTGCTCAAGAACTCCAGCGTGAGTCCTTTGTAAGTAGGCTCACTAAAAGATAGGAATTCATCCCATCCTAAAGCACTTGCCAATCACTCTACATCAGTCCGAATGCCCAACTCAGAAAGTAAATGAAAGTCCAGATGACGTGTACCCTTCCACTCCTTTTCTTTCAACTGGTGGAAAGTGGTCAGATGTGCGGGATCCCTCAGACGGAAACCAAACGACTCCGGGTTCGACTCCCCTACTCTAGTGGGAGGCTCGTGAGCTACAGATCTTCGGGATGAGGAAGATGATGCATCTTTCTTTCTCTTTTGGAATATTCTCGGCGGCATGACGAATTGATACCCCTGCACACCCTACACAACAAACACCCACAAAGCACAAAAATTGTTGTCCCGGCAAGGACAACGCTCACAATAATGCAATGGTGCTATATCTAACCACACAACCACAACCAAACCTCAAATCTTCAAAACTAATGCAAGTTAACAAGAAGCAAGCCAAAATCCATCAATGCCAATGTCAATAAGCTCAACAAGACAACCAAATCAAAATTTATAGCATAGATGGAATTCAACTCAATGCTTAAACTCAATAAATCACACTTTGCAAATTCTCATCAAACATGGCCTCCCAATCTATAAACTCAAGACAAGTTTCAAACTCAATCCTCTTTCATCAACAATTATAGCACAAATAAGGTTCAATTTCACCCAATCAACTCCTAAATTACACAAATTTATGCAATTTGATAAAACCTAGAAATTGGGGGTTTTTGAAAACTTACCTTAACACCTTCAATGGAGGAGAGAGAGAGGAGCGAGGCTGACCGGCTGGTGGTCGGTGTTGGGGCCGGCGATGGCTGAACGAGGGCGGCGCTATGGGGGATGGTTGCTGGCGGCTTGGTGGCTGGAGACGAAGAACTCGGGCGCTGGGGAACTCGGGAGAGAGAGACGGGCGCTGAGGGCTGCGTTGGAGGGCGGCTTGAGGGCTCCGGGACTCACCGGGAGGGCCACTGGTGCGGCAGTGGCTGGAGAACTCGGTAGTGGCGACAGTGGCCAGAGGGAGGACTGGCAAGACGCATTCCTTTTTCTTTTTTTTTTTTTTTTTTTAACACAGTGATACAATATAGCTCGGGTGAGCTTTTGGAAACTCGACCGAGTTCTATTGCCCCACCCGAGTTCTATTTTGAAGACCTGTTTCTCACTCGGGTTTGGCTTAAAACTCGACCGAGTTTATTACCCGAGTTTGCTACTGTAATTCTCATGCTTTTTGGCCCTTTTTTTTCTTTTTCTTTTTTTTTGCAAAAATACTAGAAAAATAACTAAAAAATAATAACAACTACCTAATAAAATTATGAAAAACATGATAATATGAAATACTAACATTGGGTTACCTCCCAAGAAGTGTCCTTGGTTAACGTCATAGACTCGACGTTTTGGTTGTCTATTTAGGACTCACTCGGACATCGTCAGTGCCCTCAGCAGCAAATCAAACTCTTGTGCACACCATCTAGGTAAGCGGGCACTACATACGAAGTTGAAAACAAAGTATGTCTTCAACTCCTCATATGCCCGAGTGTCACTTTTCGCCACGGGTATGTAGAACCACCAATTCAGTTCCAATGACGGTATGTCAAAATAATGAGACAAAGGATCGTCATAATCACCGACCTTCTCACCATTGTAGAGGATATCAATTCTTTGCTTAGGAGCCACAGAAATCAGCTCCGGACTTGGTTCCTTGATAGGCAAGCTCAAGACAATCTCTTCGAACGAAGGAGACAATAAATCACATGGGATCTCATGCGTCGACTCATGACACTCCATGTCAGGAAGTAGTGTACTCTCCTCTTCATCGCTGAAGAAACTGTCATCGTCTGCGAACATATCCTCCTCCGCCAAAACATTATCATGCTCATAGCTCAAGGGTAGGGAAGGTAGCGGAGTAGACTCGGATGAACTCAATGAGGGGGGAATAGGAAGCGCACACTCACCTCCATCTTCATGACTTTCTGAGCTTCCCTCGGGTGTGACAAACAGGTCCTTGCCACTTCCTCGGGTGTTTGTGGTGATGCTCTCTATCGGGTTAGCCACCGGTTGAGACGGTAGTTCACACACTTCACATGCTAGTATCTCATTCCCCACTTGGACCATTCGGTGCACTCGTTCATCTAGTTCAATGATCTGCTGACACAATTTCTCATTCTCCTCGTAGGAGGCCTTGGATAGATCCTCCAAAGGTGCGTCGAAGTATTCCTTTGGTTGAGGTTCCAGTGTGAAGGACACTTCCTGCAACGCCTGGTGACCCAAGAAGCAGATAAGATCCCAAATTCCCACCAAACCTAACCGTTCTAGACTTCCGCCGCTCATGTATATAGCATGCGCCTTTGTCTCAGCAGTCATTCCCTCCACAACGCAGACAACCATATCTCGCAAACTATCGTGGAAACCCCGCACATTGCGGATGTCCACACACCTCTGCAACCTAGTGAGATATAGGTGAAAGTTTTCACCTTCGAACTGCAATAATCTCAACATCTTAAACTGTTAGTAGCATATGTACTGTGAACCGTAAGATAGGTTCACAACAAAAGTTAGTAGCAAAATTAACACACAAAAACAAGCACACAAATAACAACTTGACTCCCCGGCAACGGCGCCAAATTTGACAGAGGATTTTCAGTCGCCTTAAATCCTATCAAATATAACCGACTAACCTAACTAATGTAGTTTGTCAAGTACGGGTCGATCCCACAGAGAGTCTATGATTCATATGCAAATCAGAGTGCGTCAACAAGAACAAGAAATAAAGGGGGATTTTGATGGTTTAGACTAACTAAGTAAAAAGAAAAAGGAAGCAAACTAAACAAATATGAGATAAATAGCATAGGTCAATCAATCTCAGCAATCAGGTTTGTTCATTGATCATCGAAATCGAATAGATAACTTCCTCTTGAACACTTTGTTGTGGAAAGACTAGGTCTTTTGAATCCAATTCCTTATCGAAATTAGTTAACAGGACAACCAGACCCTGAAAACCCTAATTATCAAACAACCTTGAAACTATTAAGATTCAATTCAATAATCGATTTAGCTTAAAGGAAATCAACAAAGACAATCGACACGCACAACCAGTTATTGCACCAATTGCAAATCAATTCTTTATACAAATCCCTAAATCAACCAGTTTCAGAGATTCATACTTTCCTACACAATAATATAGATAATTCAACCAGAAATTACCTATATCTAGCTATATATTATCATGAAAAGACATCAGTTGATCAAACTAACGGAAATTCACGAAAACCCTAAACAATCTAAGCAAAGAATTGATAATATTCAACGAAGAGTATTAAGAACGGAAATCTCACAATGAAATAGAAAACCTGAAGCTTCGAGTAATTTCCCCGAGCAATGAGGATTAGTTGTTCATAATCGAGAAAATAGAAAAATAAGAAAGAAACTCCATACCATAAACTCTGTTCGTTCTCCATTCCCAATGAAAACCAAGACCAAAAACACCCAGTACCAGACTACTATTCGTCCACCACTAACGTTTCATGTCCCCCCCAAATTAAAAATAAAAGAAACTAATTAACACAGCGTAACAGCTTTACGGCACAAACTCGGGTGGCCATAGAACTCGGCCGAGTTTTCTTCCTCTTCTCCCGAGTTCTTTTGAATCCACAAACTCGGTTTCCTTCACAAAACTCGGCCGAGTTTCCTTACATTTTGGCCCGAGTTCTTGACAGTTCCACTTCTTTGCACCTACGTTCAGCTCCTCTCTTCAGCTATGTTGCTCAAGGCTCCGATTTCCGTCTCATCTTCTGTCATTTACACAAGCTCAGCTCCACCTTTCCACAACCACCTGACATCATGCACAAAACTTGTAGATTCCGACTCTAATGGAAACATAATGAAAACATGAAAACTACTCTAACTCATGCACTTTATAATATCTAAATCTATCTAAATGCAATATGTTAACACTATCTAAATGTGTCTTATCAAATATATATCATCGTAATTAACTAACCTTGAATCTCTTACATAATTCACCACAAGTCATGCTATTAGTCACACATCTCATGCTATTAATCAAACGATTATTTTATCATGCTAGTTATTCATCGAAAAATTCGGATTCCCAAGTTAGTCCCAAATCCATTTCAAAATCCAACTTAAACAGTTAAGATTTCTGACCCTTGAAAATGCTCGCAAAATTCCTTTTTTTCAATTTATTTACTAAATCATTTTCCGACCTTCAAATTCTTTTCCAAACTCTCTAAAATTCAAACCATTTTTATTTATTAAACCAACCCTTATAATTCTCCCAAAATAATAGTTTATCTCTTAAAACCTCAAATAATATTGTATATATATATAATACTTTTAATTCCGCTAATTAGTTAAATAAATAAACGGATAACCCGAACCGAACCAAACCCGCTAATTTAACCCCAACCGATTAAATATTAAAATAAAAAAACATAACGAAGAGGAGGGCCCACAAGTACCTTCTTCCTCCTTCCGATTCAAATGTCCGCCATGGCGCCAAGCTTCCTTGCGCTGCTCGACGTCGCTGCACTGCTCGACCCTGCTCGCGGTTGGCTCCTCGGCTCTCGCTCGTCCTAGCCAGCCTGCGCCCTCAGCTCCGCCTTGCCTCGCGTTGCTGCTCCAGGCTCTCGCTTCCGGCGTCCCTCGCAACCCACTCGTGGTCCCGCGCTTGCTCTCGCAGGTCACGCTCGCCTCACCGCCTTCGAGCTCGTTGGAGCTCTCGGGCTCGCCTCTCCTCTCCTACCCATCCCCGACTCTCTATCTCGGTCACTCAAGGACAAGAAGGAACCAAAACAAACCAAGGAAAAAGGAGGAGGTTCGATTGCTCACCAAGGATGTTCACGACTTCGGAGCTCTCGACCGGAGTTCTGGGCGTCGTCGGTGGCTTGCGATGGCTCGTCGGACCTACATCGAGCATGGGTGAGCGTGATGGTGAAGTCCGAGGGCGATTTCGATCAAAAACGAGTGAGAATGGCTTACCGGAAGTTTGGTTCGCGATCGAACAGAGTTTAGAAGGGAATGGGGCTGCGGTGGCTCTCGTGGCTGCTCTGGTGGTGGCTCCGAGGGATACGTGGGACCTCCCGCTTTGCAGCTTGAGGTGGAAGAAGGGAAGAAGGAAGAGGAGATGGCGGCGTGTGTGGTGGTTGAAGGTGCGGAACGGTGAGGGGAATATGTGATGGTGAAATGCAGAATGGCATGGGTGGGGAGGTGATGTCAGAGGTGTGGTGGTGACGACGGGAAGGTGATGGGAGAGGGAGGGAATGGGTTCCATTTGAAGGGTAAGGTGAGGTGATGGGAGTGGGTGAGGGTGGAGTGTTGACTTGGTTTAACTAATACCCGAAAATAAATCCTAAATACGTGAATTTCGAATCCCGCAATTAGTTTTTCGAATGTTAGTTTCCCCGAATCTTTCTTTCGCAATCTATTAGATTTTAAAAATCGACAAGGATATCGCCAACCGATAATTATTTTAATTTCTGAGGTAAAAGGACGGAAATTGTTCGTTAAATTTATATTCCGGTCGGAATCCGCTAAACGAGTTTTAAAACCGATTTAATTTCATTTTTAATTCTCTTTTTCCGAAAAATTATGATTTGAAAATCCGAGCCTTTACATCATCCACCTCTAAAAACAAGTCTCGTCCCCGAGATTAAAATCATTTTAAGGATGAAGTTTGAAATCGATGAGTCCAAGGATCATGCTATTGATCCCATGAACACCTCATAAGTGCCCCTATGAGATCCTCACAGTACCGTTGACGTGATCATAATATACCCAATCGACCGTAGTAAGAATGTAATATGGACCCCTACCACATCCTTACTCCGACTCCTTGGCCATATCATAACTCAAATACTTGTATCAACTTCGTGGGGCGTTATAATGAAAACTAGGGTCGCATTAGTTTCTTAAAATCCAAGTTAGTCTCTTTTTAAACACCATTCAAAATTTCAAGTTCGACGTTAGTCAAAATCATTTCCAACTTCACAGTTCATCCTACCATCCACCTCTAAGCGATAATCCCATATTTTCTTCCTATGTTCCAAGTCAGAATCAAATTTCAATAATTTAGCTTTTATCATTTCTATTATCATGCATTGTATATAGAGTAGCAATCATATCTCACGTTTATAGTAGGACATATATAACACATCAAGGATGGTCGCATACCATAACATATCTAGCACATCATCACATCAACGAGGCTCATCACATCATATCCCCAAGAATCCGTACACAACTACCAAGCATAAGCACGAAGTCAAAGAGATACCACTAACCAATCTCACTAATCATCCACTACTAAGATTCCAACTCATGCTATTCATCTCACACCTGTCACTCTCGACCAACTCTTACGCAGAAATCCATCTCATGCTACTCTCAACCACGAATATTCAAGACCGTCATCACCAGCACCTATCCTCAAAGACCAACCACTGATTTTACCTACTCATCCCCCGCCTCACAACACTTCCCCTCAACAATCCTTCCGATCCACTCCTAGCTCTCTCATCCACCTCTAGAACTACGCCAACCGCCTATACTCACACCCACTCTTAAGGTCAACCTCATGGAACTAGTCTAGACCTCAACCGCTACCCTCCAATCCTAAACACTCACACCGCACACCCACTACCTACCGACACTTCTAGCTAGGACATCTCTATCAAAATCTCGACATACTACTCTACTCCTCACCTAAGTTCTGCCTGGAAGCTCAACTATACTCACTTACCACTATCTCCGACCAATCCCAACTCACTCGGCTCTACCCAAGCTAACGCATCATTTCTGTACCCCATCTCACACAACCAAAGACCCAATCCGAAGACCTCAATCCACATGCCACTTTTCGACCTGTCTCACCAAAGAATCTCACGACTCAAGCTCAAGAAGAAAGCACTACCATATATATAACTCATAATCTATTTACCAGGAAATCAGTACACCAAGCATCGAGACACACCATTATAGAAACAAGTTAGTTAGACAATCACTTTCCACCAGTTTAGCAGATTAATCATCGCACGCCATTCATGTCAGCTCCAGGCCTATTGCACTATGCTCATTCCAATTGATATAGAAGAATTCACGATTTGAATGAAGAACGCCCTTCCTTGAGTCATCTAAGAGAATCACGTCTGTGACTACCATCTTCGAGATGTGTCCGTCCTTTGTGTATCTTTGGCGACGTCTGTCTTATGGCCTATGGGTCATGGACTCATCACACTTCCATTGCGCCGCTCCGGTGCAACTTGGTCGTCGGTCCCTTCTTGCAGGTCGACGCTCATCGAAGGATCGCAAGGGTTAAAAGTTACGGAGATAGGGGAGAGACAGGGGCGGACAACACAATTTTCTTAAGGGTTCAGACATGGACCAGTACTAGGGATGACGAGACCAAGGATAACATCCCAACCCGAGAGTTACAACGATGCCCTTATAAATATGACACGCAAACACATAAAAAAAATCA
Source organism: Persicaria tinctoria (assembly GCA_037127255.1). Taxonomy (NCBI): domain Eukaryota; kingdom Viridiplantae; phylum Streptophyta; class Magnoliopsida; order Caryophyllales; family Polygonaceae; genus Persicaria; species Persicaria tinctoria. The sequence continues at coordinate 23,920,469 of JBANSL010000015.1, forward strand.
AGAGATATCATCACATTATTTCACACTAGTATGCACCTATCTCAAAGAATATCGATTTATGCATTCATAAAATGTTCATATAATCATCTTTATATGCGCGCAGAACAAGCCAGCAACCTATCATTTCATTCACCAGTCATGCTTGACAGACTAAGAACATGTATGCACAGATTGACATGGGACATATATGGCATAAGTTATGCAAGACCTAGCAAACATCACAGGATATCATATGCATGAATTATCACTCATTTGGATACACATATAAGTAAGTCATAATATTGCAGGGTTGGTATAGCAACTATCTCATCACATACATCCATATTCGCATAGTAAGACTAAGACGTCACACAATCATACGAGGGCATATAACTGGGAGGTATATGTCCTACATGATACTAGCAATACTCATTAAACATGTACACAACCATGAGGTCCAATTAGGCTAATCGGGCATGCTAAAGCATCCAATTCACGTTTTAAACATGCAATGAGAGTTGACCACACTATCATGGATCTAGTTCATAGAGAGACAGTAATCATGGGAATTCAATACATATGGCACATACATCCACTCATAAGTGCAACCATGCAAGGTACAAGGCAAGTCATGCTGAATTATACCAATATAGCATGTCATAATCACAAGGAGGCTATCATTATAACTTGACATAATTCTCTAAGGGAAATCACCGACTCACCACCCCATTTCCCCATGGGACGCTAGTATGACTTGCTGGGTAGGACACAAGGATATTCACGCCGTTTCCGAGAGGGGTGGGTAGAACTCGTGTTTAGACTCTTTTGCCAAGAAGACATGGTTGGCCATTACGAGGATCGAAAGGGATGACTCCATAAGATAACTCACTTCTATCTTGAAACAATCTAAATCCTCACCCCCACTAACATACTGAGGTAACCCTCACATCCGACACGATTTCCGAAGGTAATTAGTTGACCGACCCAAATTTCCCGTGGAAGACCCCAACCCCAGGTACGAGACTTGATAGAAGCATCGATGGTAGGATATGAAACATGACTCAAAACAAGGAGAGCAGACGCTTCTCGAACCTTGCTAACATGCCTAGAAGTTTTGGTGGGACGGATGACAGAATCGGAATCATCAAAGGGTGGAGTTATGTAAGGGTGATCTCGACAAAACAAGAATTCTGATTACATAAGAACAAGGCTTTTTCCCGCTATCCCGTTTGCACAGTTATTCAACACATGATTGAAGTCAAAGAATATTGATTAGTTCGCTATCCTAAGCACAATAGCACTCATCATGGAAGCAATCAACAAGATTAATAGGATCCTCTTCGGGGAAGATCGCCCTCGGGCCCAATTGCATATATGTATATATAAACGAAAGCATAGAGATGATCTATGCCATCCTTCGAGGGACGGCTGGCCGGAGGGGCAAAAACCTCACGGCCTCCTAACTCAATACTCCAACCTCCGTGGTGTTCCTTGGAGTCTTCTAGGCCCATCTATAAATAAAAGCTAGTATTTTGCCTACCGTTCCCCGAGTTCTACATCCATAAGGGATGTCTATCGCTTTGGTCTCTACCCCCGAGATTGTTTCCCTTTTATTCATTTAAGGTTTAATTCCAATTAAATTCATTTTGCCCTTTTATAACATTTTTCAAAACCAATTGAAAACATTGGGCGATTTTCAAAACCTCTTCAACCTATTGTACTCGGATTGCACAACCTCAGCTCTGATACCACATTTGTAACGGCTCGGGATTATGATTCCCGAGTTACGTTTCGAGGGATAAAACCCCTCATTAGGATCTTGCGCTCCGAGTACAGGTTGAAGGTTTGAAACCGAAGATTTATAGTTTAAAGCGGGATTTCTCACCCAAATTCGTAAGGTCCGCTGGAGACCCCAAGGTAAACCCCTGTGCCTGTCCTAAGTCTACAATGCGGAAAATCCATTTAGGCATGCAACCAGCATAAGTGAAGTTAAAGCAAAATACAATCCCAAAGGTGCCACGGCAGAGCCGGGACAAAACAACATAAAAGAGAGGAAGTCTAGTGGTCTCTCGAGCTCTCAATCTAACGCCAAAAGTCTGAACCCGCCAAGCGTCCATATAAGCAAAGATAGTGGCTAGCGGTTACCTGAATCTAAAAAAAAAGGGGGATCTGGGTCAATCATCAGGCCAGTCATGCGCATGTGTAAACACACTCTGAGAGGCATATAATAAGCATCCTATTCCTAAAATGAAATGCGTAATGCAAAGCGGAACTTAAACAGACAAGCATACGAATAATTAAGTGTGGACATAAATAAAGAGGCGCGCAGTTACAAGAAATGCCAAAATAGCATGTCCCTCTAGGCTCATAAGGAATTCTCTAGCAACTCCCTTCAAAGGGAACTACCTCACCCACGGTGCAGGCCGTCCCTACGTAAAGAGCCTACTAACTATGAAGGGAAGACAAACAACGACACCCATATAAGGCCTAATGCTCTAAGAGTCCTATGGCGACTTATTACCAAAAAGCCTACCTCACCCATCAAGTGCAAGCAACTTTCTATAATAAGCCCCACTAAGATGACAAGAATAGAGAAAAAGGTCACATCCAATAAACACCTATAACGGCCGTTTTCTAGCAAAGACATATAGCAAGTCATATGGTTTCCATTTTAGATCCTAAGCGTGATTCTAAGTCGTATGGTGCATGAACACTAGCCTACTATATAACACCCAGTGCATAGAGCGCCCATCATGAGTAAGTTCAAAGAACTTACCTGGAGAAGCGCAGAATCCAAGCAATACAGCAATCAAGCAAATCCAGGCAGATCAGAGATCACTTAGAAGATAGGCAACATAATAAGTCTAAGTATAACTTACACAGAGCATATCAAACAACACACATAAGATTCACATAAAACTATATAATGTAATCATTCCATCATCAACAACATTAATGTCTCAATTCAATTTCTCATTTCGTTTCCTCATCTCATACCGTATTCAACATATATAATCCGCCATCTCATCAGCTTAAGATAATCTCCATGTCATACTTATCCAATTTCGCATACTATCATTTTATACTCATACTTTGCATACGAATATATATCATCGTAATTAACTAACCTTGAATCTCTTATATAATTCACCACAAGTCAAGCTATTAGTCACACATCTCATGCTATTAATCAAACGAATATTTTATCATGCTAGTTATTCATCGAAAAAGTCGGATTCCCAAGTTAGTCCCAAATCCATTTCAAAATCCAACTTAAACAGTTAAGATTTCTGACCCTTGAAAATGCTCGCAAAATTCCTTTTTTTCAATTTATTTACTAAATCATTTTCCGACCTTGAAATTCTTTTCCAAACTCTCTAAAATTCAAACCATTTTTATTTATTAAACCAACCCTTATAATTCTCCCAAAATAATAGTTTATCTCTTAAAACCTCAAATAATATTGTATATATATATATAATACTTTTAATTCCGCTAATTAGTTAAATAAATAAACGGATAACCCGATCTGAACCAAACCAGCTAATTTAACCTCAACCGATTAAATATTAAAATAAAAAAACATAACGAAGAGGAGGGCCCACACGTCCCTTCTTTCTCCTTCCGATTCAAATGCCCGCCATGGCGCCAAGCTTCCTTGCGCTGCTCGACGTCGCTGCACTGCTCGACCCTGCTCGCGGTCGGCTCCTTGGCTCTCGCTCATCCTAGCCAGCCTGCGCCCTCAGCTCCGCCTCGCCTCGCGTCGCTGCTCCAAGCTCTCGCTCCCGGCGTCCCTCGCAACCCACTCGTGGTCCCGCGCTTGCTCTCGCAGGTCACGCTCGCCTCACCGCCTTCGAGCTCGTTGGAGCTCTCGGGCTCGCCTCTCCTCTCCTACCCATCCCCGACTCTCTATCTCGGTCACTCAAGGACAAGAAGGAACCAAAACAAACCAAGGAAAAAGGAGGAGGTTCGATTGCTCACCAAGGATGTTCGCGACTTCGGAGCTCTCGACCGGAGTTCTGGGCGTCGTCGGTGGCTTGCGATGGCTCGTCGGACCTACATCGAGCATGGGTGAACGTGATGGTGAAGTCCGAGGGCGATTTCGATCAAAAACCACTGAGAACGGCTTACCGGAAGTTTGGTTCGCGATCGAACAGAGTTTAGAAGGGAGTGGGGCTGCGGTGGCTCTCGTGGCTGCTCCGGTGGTGGCTCCGTTGCTTCTGGTGGCTCCGAGGGATACGTGGGACCTCCCGCTTTGCAGCTTGAGGTGCAAGAAGGGAAGAATGAAGAGGAGATGGCGGCGTGTGTGGTGGTTGAAGGTGCGGAACGGTGAGGGGAATATGTGATGGTGAAAGGTAGAATGGAATGGGTGGGGAGGTGATGTCAGAGGTGTGGTGGTGACGACGGGAAGGTGATGGGAGAGGGAGGGAATGGGTTCCATTTGAAGGGTAAGGTGAGGTGATGGGAGTGGGTGAGGGTCGAGTGTTGACTTGGTTTAACTAATACCCGAAAATAAATCATGAATACGTGAATTTCGAATCCCGCAATTCGTTTTTCGAATGTTAGTTTCCCCGAATCTTGCTTTTGCGATCTATTAGATCTTAAAAATCGACAAGGATATCGCCAACCGATAATTATTTTAATTTCTGAGGTAAAAGGACGGAAATTGTTCGTTAAATTTATATTCCGGTCGGAATCCGCTAAACGAGTTTTAAAACCGATTTAATTTCATTTTTAATTCTCTTTTTCCGAAAAATTATGATTTGAAAATCCGAGCCTTTACATCAATAAACCAACCATTGTTGAGAATTTGTAGGTGAAACTACTTCATCCCTATTGTTATCAATCAATCACCATTCCTACTTTTACTTTATTTGGTTACATCAATCATCTCAATCTCCTTAAATTTCACTACTTTGATAGTAATTTGAGTAGACATGAAAGTTATTCTCTCTGTGGGTTCGACCCCTTACTTATCTGCTATACTAGTTTACTAGTTGGTATAATAGTCTTGCGAACGGCTAAGACTAAGATTTATTGTTTTGAAGGTTAATTAACTATGGGATTTGATGGTAAAAAGATTGAGTTTTCTATATTTGACCCTATTGTTTTTTCTACTAATTATTCTGTAGATGTTCATGACTCTAATAAAAGTGATCGCAGGAATGAATCAAATAGTTTGTTAGATGCTTCTATTAAAAATGAATCATTGCATATTGAGTCTTCTAACAAAGAGAAATTTGATTTAGGGAAAGATGACATTCAAAAGAAAATTGAGAATTTGTTTAAGTCACATAAGCATGTGTCTAATTCAAATGATTCTATTGTTTTTCTCTATGAGAAATCGATTCCTAACAATGTTGAGGTTTTTGCAATTTCAAGGCAACCTCTAGGAGAAACTCATTTAAAAAAGGAATTGATTGGTGCAATTGATGGATATATTGGAAAAATTCCTAAGGTTCCCCCTCTTGTCATGAAAATGACAAGTGTGAAGGACCTTTATGGAATAACTTGATCAAGAAATGCATCATGTCGAGCCAAAGACATAAAACAAATGCGCTTCTTGGGAAGCAACCCAATGTAAGTTCTTTAGTTTTCATGTTTTTTCAAATTCTAGTTAGGTCTTTACTCTTTCAAATTAAATAAAAGGATAGAGTTCCATATCAATAAGTGTTTTGGAGGAGTCTTGCGCTAACCAATGCAAAAGTAACTCGGAATCACGGTTCTGCACAAGCGGCGCCCATCGCCTAACCCACGACGCACGCCGCCATCCTCAGTGTTCCGAAGCTTGTTTGTCCGACGATTGAAACCATCGTTGTCATGATCAAGTAGGTTTTCCTATTTTCTCATTTGTGATTTTCTATTAAATTTTGTTGTCTTTCTTTGATTTTCATTGAGGACAATGAAAGATTTAAATATGGGGGAGGGGATAGTGAGTTAGGTCATGTTTAAATCCAGTTTCATGTTTATTTTTTCGCTATTTTATTTCATTAGAAAAAGAAAAAAAAGTTGAAAAATGTCAAAATCCAAAAATTTCATGCATTGCATACATATGTTGTTATCCAAACACCCCTCTTAGTTAGCGAAACTCTGCAATTTCTTATGGCATGAACTTTTAAATTCTACGATAAGTTTGAAGTGCTTAGCATTATTGCCTTAAAATGTTTTTCTTATTGGGCATGATTGGTGATGTAATTGAGCATGTATGATTAAGCTTGAGTACAATTGAAATCCATCAAAACATGACCCTTGTGAGATTGTTTTTAGCCTTGTTGGAAGATAGCAAAGCACGAAAAAAAAGCCGGAAAAAAAAAGAGAAAGGAAAAAAAAGAGTGAAATTCTAGAGCCAAATTGTTTATTTTTATTGTTTTCCGCAAGTGATGGCATTTCGGTGGAGATTTGATTATATTGTTGTCAACATCTATGAGCTTAGTGCATTTTGGATTGAGTTGAAAGTTGAACTTAATTGCCTAAACACATGAGAGTATGAGTGAAACACATATTCCTTGTGAGGTTGGATGATTTCTACTTCTATGCTTTGATCGCTAAATACATGCCATGATGTTTATTCGCTTGAGCATGTGTTCATTTCGCTTGATGTTGCTTTTGGTTAAGGCTATTACATGGGTGATGAACTCGTAGGTATAGGTTGCTTCTTATTATTCGCTTGAGGACTAGCGAAGATTAAGTGTGGGGGAGTTTGATAATGCTTATTTTAGATAGGCATTATAGGTAGGTCTTAGGTGCATTAAGTGTTCATATTGCGTGTTTAATAAGCTTATTTATATTCTTGATCATTTGGTATCTGAAGTTCAGAATCTACGGTTTTTAATGTGTATTTATAGATCTTATGATTCGGACTCGAAAGGTGGAGAACACTTGGAGCGAATGGACAAAAGAAGAGTTAAGGAACAAGAGTGGAAATGGAGAACTTTAAAGTTTTGAGACGTTGGAATTAGCTTTTGAGGTCTTCATGAGAATTGTAGTGCTTGAAAAGAGCTTTACAACGCATATTCATATGCGTTAATCGAACGAATGATGACTCCAGAAAGTGCGTTACAAGTTCAGTCTGTGGATGTTGTCAAGCTGTACGGACGGCGCCTTCCGCCTTTTCCACGGTGCCCGCCGTCCTCTCATATCCGGATTTGCGATACCCGACCCGAGTTTATTTTTATGGTAACTTTTATCTATCTTTTCCTAAGGTTTTCAAGGGCCGATTATGAGCCTAAATAGACTATTCTTTTCATTATTCATTCATGAGACAACTATGGAGAGAAGAATGGAGGTTTTCTACTTTGGTATGATTCACTAAACCTCTTTGGTTTTGCCTACAATTTAGAGACATGGTTGGTTGATTTGTGAGATTTGAATTCTATGTTATTCCAATGATTAATTCATTACCTTTGCGTTGATTTTGTGTTGTTGATTTTATTTTGATTGGCTACCTTGATAGAATTGCATCGTGCTAGGGTTTCAATTGTTTCGCGATACTAATTGTGCCTTTCAACCACAAGCAAGTGATTCCGCGAGGATGATCTTGATTGTGTAGGGTAAGACACTATACAAGTCTGAGCATTAGATACCATAGGCAATTGAAATCAATATACATAAAAACCAAACACAAAATATTAAATTTCAGAATTAAATTGAAGAACAAATGGTAGTGCATGTTAAAATTTCTCATTCGGAATCAGTTTATCGGGTTGGGTATCCTCATTTCTCCAATTAAAACCCAGAAACATGACAAATTTTGATTTTTCTGAATTAGACATTTCAATCACCACAATGCATCAAAGATGCGTATAAGACTGGAGCATACTAAAGTCCATTGGGAATCGGGATCGGGGGTCGTGTGCACACGTGCGCCCATGCACTAATAGCCTAGCACATAAGTCAAGCGGGGTTCCATCCTAAAACCAATTGACAATAGAAGGAGTAGCCACTAGCGTATATACTAAAGCTTCTTTGTTCATATTATGAATGTACGTGGGACTCTTTTTGGTATCTTCACATTTCATTCTCTCAACAAGGCAACAACGAAATATCATCAAATCCATGAGTGATTTAGGAAATACGAAGAAAACGACCATTCGATATATGTGAAACATAAAGATTCTGACTTTCTAATTTGAGATGGCATGAGATTCATAGAGCAGATCTACAGTGCAAGAAACATATTTGAATCATACAGAGATTCGATCAAGACCAGAAAACGCCGCAGGAGCAAAATAAAAACAAGAGCTTCAAAAATCTCTTGGGTGATTCTCAATTAACAGTGAAGAATCAAGCAGATGAGTGAAGGACCCTAGAGTCAGGGACTCTAGAGTCTAGAGTGGAATTATGTTTTCCTTTTGTTCTGTGCCACCAATCAGTACTCAAATCAAGCGAAAGCCGAACCGACTCAGAAAGGTAGGATTATAGAAAGAAAGAGGGATATTAGAGGATATGGCGAGGAACCGTACCTGGAGGAAGAGAGGTTGGCCGTTGTCGCCAACAACAAACTGCCAATTGCTTCACTCTTCCGTTGCCATTGTTGTCGTGCAGAGCAACGCGAATGCGAATTCCTCTCGGGCAGATCTGTAAAGATAGAAGAAAGTGATTAATATAATTATATTTTAATTTTAGCTATCCAAACACTTACTATGATTTACTCCGTAATAATTAAACTATAGAGCGGGAATCCAGACAGACCCGAAATGGTTGAAGAATAGAGCGGCAGACATCAAGGCTTACAGAGAAGGCGATATGCTGGATGAATGCCAATTGCCAAGGAACATCAAAACTACCAAACCACACTGAAATCTAGAAAAGGCGAACCCATTACTGAAAAAGAAAGAAAGTATCATCAACTGATTCAAGAGACATTGCTCTAATGTAATTTTATTACAGTATTGTTTTACTTTTTCCCCTTGAACCGTGGGGTTAAAATTATTTCAAATATTTCATCTTATATTTTCTAAGATAAAATTTTCATTAACTAAGTTTTCAGTAGTATGATTTGGGGCTCATGAGTTATGAGAAAGACATATGATAAATACTACAATTTTCCCTGTAGAATTGAATTTCATAATTTTCCTTTACAACATTTAATAGTGATACTTTTCTTGTTCAATTTGATTCCTTCAAACCGATTAAAATAGTGAAATCGGAGATGTGGGTCGTACATGGAGATTTGAGAAGGAAATTCCTAAAGGTCATAGCTAGGAGTAGAGCTGGCAAAACCAGAACCCGAACCCGAAAATCTGATCTGGTCGAGTCGAAATCGATTGTTAAGAACACCGACCCAACTCATCCGTTTTGGACCCGAAATCCGAATAACCAATAACCGAAACTCACCCAAATTCGAATAAATCGAACCCGATTCAACCGAAAGTCATTAAGACCCGAACCCGTTATAACCGAAATCCGAAATAACCTGAAGTTCAAGATACCTTCTAGTAAATTTTTTAAAACGAATATTGAAATAATGAAAACTTGAGACAATCAAAACTCGAAATAACTAAAACTCGATACAACTGAAACCCGAAATAGTCGAAACCCGATACAATCGAAACTCGAACCCGACCCAACCAAATGACCAAATTATTAGACATTACCCGAAACCCGAATGGCCCGAAACCCGACTAACCGAACTCGAACCTGAACCGACCCGCCCAATTGCCACCTCTAGCGCGCTAGGAGAGGTCGGGAGGAATGCTATATTACATTTATCATCATATCTTCTTACTCTATAGTAAAGTTACCTTTTTTGATCATTTATTGCTCATTCATTAGTATCATATATGCTATTTAATTTTCCTTCTTTTCATATAAGAAAAACTCTTCTTCAACCACAAAGAAATACTCTTTAATTAAGCATGAATTTTCATATTATTAAATTAAATAAGATTATAAATTTTAGATTGAATAAGTAAAACATATAAAATAAACTAAGTAGAAATAAAATTTTAAGAAACTTATCCGAATAAACAATTGAGTAATGTAAATCAAAGAAGAAAGAAAATTACAAGAGTATAATAGTAAGTAAACCATATAAAAAAAATTTCTAGAAATAAAATTTGAAGAAATGTATTTGAATAATTAATTGAGGAATATAAATCAAAACAAAAATACAAGAATAAAACAACAAACGAAATTAAAAGAATAAAATAATATTATTTATATTTTTATTAAAATATAATAACTAGAGTAAATATTATTTAGGTCTGTGATAAATGAATAAATGCATATTGATTTAATTCATTTGAGAAAACATGACATCGTCAAAAAAATAAAATTATAAAATAAAATATGTTTTTCAAACTTGATTCCTATAACAAGTAATCCAATACTATATAGAGTTATCGATTAAATAAATTGTTAAAAATTGCATAATTGAAAATATATAAACTAACACGAGTAATATGAATTATTTTTTATAAGGAGTATATAGTATCAAATTTTATTAAAAATTTTAAAAAGTAAACCCGTGCACGGGACTCTCAACTAGTAATTAAGAATGGCCAATGCATAAAGTAATTAAATCGTACCCACGTGGACATATAATGCAAAATCAACTTTTATGGGCCTTATAATCAAGTACAACTAAACTTTTTCTTTGTAAAAAAGGCATATGATTTAAGTATTATAACGTAACCTTGACCTAACAATTAAAGACAATTTTATAAATCTTGGATCATGCAATGTTCAAACTTTTCTCACACGGCTCTTTGGCATCATTACCAAGTTTGAAAAAGAAAATTACACTTTACAAGTTACAACCATGAGGCATACATATGGATCAAAAGTACAACATTGGTGACATGTGATGTAGAGCTGGCAATACCCGATCCGAGAAAACTGATCTGATTGATTCGATCTGAACTAGTCAGATATTCGAATAATTGGGGAAAAAAAAAAAGTTTGGATTCGAGACCGACCGATCCGATTCGAGTTAAGTCTAAACCCGAAAGCAATCCGAACCCAGTAAGAACCCGAACCCGATTATATCCAAATGGACCGACCCGAAATTGTCCGACCCGAGCATATCCGAAAGCTAAAATTACCCGAACCCGATTATACCCGACACCCGAAATAACCCAAATTCAATTATATCCGAAATCAACAAAAATATTAGCATTTTCCCTAAAATACTCAAAACAACCTAAGTATTTGATTACTTAATAATGGATGGTAATATGATCATGCATATAGTATAATTAAATATAATTTTGTACTCCCTCCGTTAAAAAAGTAACTTTTTAGCATTTTTAAGACGTCCAAACTATGTAAATATCAATTTTTTGTTATTTTTATAATTTCTTAGTTATGAGTAATAAGTATGAAATCAATATTAAAAAAATAATATTTTATATGATTTTGACTTATTTTTTAAATATTATAAAAAGTGAGAAGACTTACATTTTTTTTAACGAATGTAGTATTGATTAAGAATTGATAAAATTAGCTTAATCTATATAGAAGGATAAATATCTCATAGGTAAAAAAAAAATTAATTTGTTTCATCCCCTATGATTCTTGCGGGTTCGATTTGACTGAACTCAATTCAACCAAAACTGTTGTGACCAAAACCCGATTCACCTAAACCCGCTTAGACCGAAACCCGATTCACCTGAACCCGTTTAGAACGACACCCGATTCACCCAAACTCGTTTAGACCGAAACCCGATTCGCCCGAACCTAATAGGACCCGAAAACCTGATTGTATCCGATAAACTAATGTCCGAATAAACCCGACCCGAACTCGATCAGACCCGAATTATCATCACACCCGATATCAACCCGAGTCCCATATGACCTGAAACCCAATAACCTGACCCAAACCCGACCCGACTCGCCCGATTGCCACCTCTAGTGACTTGTTGACGAGTACTATTCACATGGTCAAGTTTTGCCAAACACACGATAGTACACATCGATAGGGGAAGCCAGAGACGACAAAAGATTTACCAACACCGGATGTCAATATTGACGAAGGACAAATATGGCACAAGCACAGACTAATAGACAAGATGGAGACTGAACATTTATAGGAGTTTTGCTTACCCCTGATGAAATTGACAAAGGAGCACCTGCGGCTGAACAAGTGTTTTGCCGACTCCTCCGGCTTGATGGAGTCGATGTCGGCAACCACCGGTAGTACACAACCAGCAGCCACCAACAGTCACTTATGTCGGCTCCGGAAGTCGGCGTTGTAAAACCCTTTACTGACATTGGAAGTCGGGGATTTGTTTATGCATTTGCAAGATTTTATCATGCGAATAGCATTCTGACTTGCTGACAGATCACTGTTTAATTTGTGCACCCATTGATCCATTTGCATTTAATAGACATTAAAATTTAACCTATGTATGTATGTATGTATGTATGTATGTATGTATGTATGTATGTATGTATGTATGTATGTATGTATGTATGTATGTATGTAGTATGTATGTATGTATGTATGTATGTATGTATGTATGTATGTATGTATGTATGTATGTATGTATGTATGTATTAATTAATTAGATTTGTCAATAACTCTATTTAATATCTTTTAATATTTAACTTTCAAAAAATTATTCTCTCTTCGTTAAGAAAAACAGGTCGTTTTATGATGTAAATCTTGCTAAGAAAAAACATGTCGTTTTAGGTATTTTGCCATCCACTTTACAAAATTGCCCTTGTAATGATTAGATAGGGGTTAGTTGCAGTTTATAAGAAAGTAAAAAGGTAATATAATAATTAGGGGTATAAGTGTATTTATGTTTGTTTTATTAAAAAATGTGCAGATTTCTAAAAGGACAAGTTTTAATCAATGGAAAGAGTCTCAAATATTAACTTATACAAATGTGTATAAATAGTATAATTTAATATTTTATATAGATTTTATTATTTTTAAAAAATGGGTTTTCTAAATACACCGCTAATTTTTACTAGATACACCGCTAAACTTCGCAACTCTCTGCGGACCGAACTCCGCTACCCTTTGCGGACCTCACTGGACATCGAGCCCAACAAACCCTAAAAGACCATCGATAAAAACATCCACAAGACGTTGCGGAGTGAGGTCTGCGTTAGGAGGTGGAGCCCCTAACCTATATGTAAATAATAAAAAATTACTCAATAAGTTACGCAACCTAATGCGGATCTTCCACAAAACGTAATATTCCTTATTTTATGCTATTTTCAATTAAATGTTGATTAGATAGACTAATAATTGGTAGATCCTTGTCCATTCAACCTAATAATTAATGGCTTGTAGGCTTGTATCACTCATCACGGGTCCCAGCAATATATATAGTTCGTGACTTTGGAGCTCTCGATCGAAGGTCTGGGCGTCGTCAGAGTCTCGCGATGGCTCGTCGGACCTGCATGGCACATGGGTGAGGAGGGTGGTGATGTCCGAGGGTGATTTGGAGCGAAAACAAAGGAGAACGACTCACCGAAAGTTAATAACGACTCACCGTGAAGCAACATAAAGAAATGCATAAGATCAAAGACATGGCGGTCACTAAGGTTACAATTGATCAAATTAAGAAGGTCCGCATCTTGATGCGGAACTTTTCTTTTTTCCTTTTTCCTTTTTTTTTTTTTTAAATATCTAAAGTATTCCGCAATTGGGTGCGGACTTAACTTCGCAAGGAGTTGCGGAGATTAGCGGAGTGCAGGCTGTTTGGCACATTGTCAAACGTATTCCGCAACAGGGTGCGGACTTAACTCCGTAAGGAGTTACGAAGATTAGCAGTGGTTCCAGTAAAAATTAACGTTGTATTTATCAATCCCTACAAAAATGACAATGAGAAGTAAAAGTCGTTACAAAAATTGAAGAGAGTAAGATCCAGTAATAACCGAAACACAAAACGACTCAAATCCGTCAATGGCATGTTATTTAGGATCAATATGGGACCTCATTTGTCAAATTCAAGTGTCATTTCCCCCGATAACAATGTCAACAAGTTGCAACTAAGATTTTAGACAAAAAAGACAACAAACACACTAGATTTAAGACAAGTACTCAGAATTCAGTTTTAAGTTTAAACTTTCAAACAACCAATTCAATTGGTTGCCGATCGCGTATAGAGAAAGGAAATTGTGTGAGAAAAGGTTGATTTTTACCGTTTGACTATACGGGTATATATTGTTGGAGTAAATGCTTGAATTTGAAGGAAGGTAAAGTTTTGTCCCATATTGGTTGTTAGGGATATAAGGAGTTGATTTAAAAGGGGTACTTGTTCCACCATGCTTTGAGTGATGGAATAGGGGTGTCACACGTGCGCACCCGCCGTCGGTCCGGTCCGTGTTACGTACGCGGTGTGGTGGTGTCTGTTTTTTGTTTTCGTTTAATTAATTGGGCCAGATGAGTTACAGAATATTTGTATAAGATTTCTGTGACTTATCCGTTTTGTTTTTCCGATTTATTTCTCTTGTTTATCCTTCTGTTGTAACCGTTCCGTGATTTTCGTCACGTTTGAATGTGGTTCGTTTTCTGGTCCGAGATCCTCGCCTGCACTACCGAGGAGGAGCGTCTCTTTTCGTGTTTAAAACCATACATCTCCTCTTCAGTTTTAATACACGGAAAAACCTTCTCTCTTTTCACCTTAGTTCTGAGCAAAGTCTCTGTGATTCCAAACCCTTGTTTCGAGTGCACGACTACGAGGGTGTGCTGTGTAACATTGGGGGGCGAAGCCAGTTGCCGACTTGCACCTACAGTCGGGGCGAATTCGCTTCTAAGGCAGTGGGTTCAGCATATACCACGCCACAACCTTCTGGTTTTTCTAAACGATTGTTTTCCGACGGTTTTCAACTTGGTTTTCTAATCGGCGGCCCTACATTTGCACTTACAATTTAGAAGCGAATTACTGTTTGTTCGTGCAATGTCTTTCCAGTTCTTCAAGCCGTTGTTGGATCTGTCCAAGTTGGACCCGCTCGATGGGACCAATTACAAATGCTGGTCGCAGAAGATGCTCATCTTCTTTGAGCAATTGGAGGTGGACTACGTCCTGCTTGAGGCCGCTCCTATTGGTTCCGCCGCCGATGCAGTTGATGATGCCTCGGTTGTCGTCGACAAAGGCAAGAAGAAGGTTGACGAGGAGGCTGATCCAGCGCTGTTGAAGAAGTACGACCAGGACAACAAAACAGTTCGTGGTCATATCCTCAGCCATGTCTCAAACCCTATATTTGATTTAATTTCCGTTCATAAATCTGCTAAACTAATATGGGGTTTGTTGGAGAAAAAGTATGGTGCTGACGATGCAGGGAAGAAAAAGTAAGTATGCGGGAAGTTTATGCAGTTCCAAATGGTGGATGACAAGCCAATCATGGAGCAAGTCCACGAGTATGAAAACCTGGTGTCCGATATCCTCTCCGAGGGTATGAAGATGTGTGAGGTGCTGCAGGCAAGTTTTCTCATCGAAAAGTTGCCTGAATCCTGGGGCGGCTATAGGAACCATCCGAAGCACAAAAAGAAGGATCTCACTTTGGAGGAGCTTGTCGGACACATGAAGATAGAGGAGGCAAACCGCCTCAAGGACAAGCCGAAGCCTAAATCTGTTGATTCTGTTAAAGCTAATCTGGTTGAATCCTCTGTGAAAACTGACAGGTCGAAGACAGGAAACAAAGTTGGTGGATCTAAACCTAACATGAAGCCACGTAAGGGTCAAAAGTTCAAGAAGTCTGGCAACCAGCCAAACAAGTAGCTGGAGCAGAGAGGGACTGGAATCGGCTGCTATGTTTATGGTAAGCCAGGCCACAAGGCTTGGCAGTGTCGCAATCGGGCTGATCTCCAGAACCAAGGACAGCAGCAGAACAACAAGCCAGCAACTCCAGCCCACCAGCAGGCCAACGTTGTCCAGGACAACAACCAGCTGATAGCCATGATCACCGAAGTCAACCATGTAGGCGGCCAGGTCGATTGGCTCCTAGACAGCGGAGCCACTCGCCACTTGTGCGCCAACAGGGACCTGTTTGCTGATTTTGAGGATGCTTCAGACATCGACCAGGTCTACATGGGCAACTCAAGCATCTCTCGAGTGTTTGGCAAGGGGAAGGTTACACTCAAGCTCACCTCAGGGAAGTCTCTTACCCTCGTGAATGTGCTTTATGTTCCTTCTCTGCGCCGAAACTTGATTTCACGTGGTTTGCTTGAGTTAGCTGGAATTAAGCAAGTGACTGATGCTAGAAAAATGGGTTTAACCAAAAATGGAGAATTTGTAGGAAAGGCTTATAGGGCTGACTTTCTGTATGTGCTTGAAACCATGATTGAGAATAATGAGAATGCATCTACTTCTGCTTATATTGTTGAGTCTGTTGATTTATGGCATGCTAGACTAGGACATGTGAATGTGAGATCTATATGTCAATTGCATGATATGGGTTTGATTCCTAGTCTTTCCAATCATGACCATAGCAAATGTGAAATATGTGTTGAGGCCAAATTTCATAAACAACCTTTTAAAACGGTGAATGAAAGGACAACTGAATTGCTGGGGTTAGTCCACTCTAATTTGGCTGATTTTAAGAACACTGAGAGTAGAGGTGGCAAGCGCTACTATATCACATTTGTGGATGACCATTCTAAATATACTAAGGTATACTTGCTTAGGTCTAAACTTGAAGCAAAAAGCATATTTTATGTGTATAAAGCTGAAGTAGAAAACCAATTGAATCGCAAAATAAAAAGGCTTAGATCCGATAGAGGCGGTGAATATATCACAAATTCTGTGAGGGAATTCTGTGAACAAAATGGCATTATTCATGAATTTACAGCTCCCTATAGCCCACAACAAAATGGTATCACTGAAAGGAAAAACGGAACTTTAAAGGAAATGATGAATGCTATGCTTTCTAGTTCTGGTTAGAGCTGGCAAAACCCGACCCGAAAACCCGACCCGGTCTACCCGAAACCGATTGTTTTGAACACCGATCAACCCGACCCATTTTAGACCCGAAATCCGAACAACCGATAACCGAAACTCACCCAAATCCGAATGAACCGAACCCGATTCAACCGAAACCCATTAAGACCCGAACCCGTTACAACCGAAACCCGATATAACCCGAACTTTAAGATACATTCTAGTAAATTTTTCAAAATGAATATTGAAATAACTGAAACCCGAGACAACCGAAACCCGAATGAACCGAAACCCGATACAACCGAAACCCGAACCCGACCCAACCAAATGACCAAATTATTAGACATTACCCGAAACCGAATGACCCGAAACCCGAATTACCCGAAACCCGACTAACCGAACCCGAACCCGATCCGACCCGCCCGATTGCCACCTCTAGTTCTGGTTTGCCTGATAATATGTGGGGGGAAGCTGTATTGTCTGCAAATCATATTTTGAATAAGGTACCTCACAAGAAGCTTGACAAAACACCTTATGAACTTTGGAAAGGGCGTCCGCCTAATCTGAAATTTCTGAAAGTGTGGGGGTGTCTAGCTAAGGTGGGGTTACCTTCGTTCAAAGTTGATACAATTGGATCTAAGACTTTTGATGCAATTATGATTGGTTATGCTTAAAACAGTGCTGCATATCGTTTTATGTGTTTGAGTGATCGTACCTTGTGTGAATATCGTGATGCTGTTTTCTTTGAACATGTGTTTCCTTTAAAGAAATCTGCATTGCCTGCTATTGATTCTTCATCTCATGATGCATCTTCATCTATGCCTAACACTGTTGTGCCTAATGCTCATGCTGATCATGATGAACCTAGGAAAAGTAAAAGGCGTAGGAAGGAAACTAGTTTTGGTCCTGACTTTGTGACTGCATTTGTAGTTGAACTTAATGATTTAAATGAACTTGATGAGACGTTCATTAGTCTTCATATGATAGAAGATGATCTGAAGACCTATGATGAGGCAATAAGTTCATTAGATGCTAGTTTCTGGAAAGATGCTATTAATAGTGAGATAGAATAAATTATGTCTAATCACACATGGGAACTAGTTAATATGCCTAGAGGAAACAGAGCCATTAGTTGTAAGTGGATCTTTAAGAAGAAGCTTAAGGTGGATGGCTCAGTGGATAGATATAAGGAAAGACTAGTCATTAGAGGATTCACTTAAAGATATAGCATTGATTTTTTTACACATATTCTCCTGAGCAAAGTCTTTGTGATTCCAAACCCTTGTTTCTATTGCACGACTACGAGGGTGTGCTGTGCAACCTTGGGGGGCGAAGCCAGTTGCCGACTTGCAGCTACGGTCGGGGCGAATTCTCCTCTAAGGAAGTGGGTTCAGCATATACCACGCCACAGCCTTCTGGTTTTTCTAAACGATTGTTTTCCGACGGTTTTCAACTTGGTTTTCCAATCGGCGGCCCTACATTTGCACTTACATATATATAATTAATTACTACATTTTTTAGAATAAGGATCTCTAAATATGGGATACATACAATGTACACACATTAAGCTTGTCACGAAAAGATACAAACCGACTACTACTGAGGGTCCTAGTGAAGATGTTTGTAGTTTGATCCAAAGCACAAATATGATGAACAACTTAAGGTCCCTAACCTTAACTTACTCACGAACAAAGAAATAATCAATACGAATATGCTTGGATCATTGATGTAGAATACGATTGGCAGACAGTTTCATCAAGATAAATTGGAGTCCCTGCAATGGAGGGGTCATCAAGGCCCTCCTCATTATTTGGTGTCCGAGAGGGCCCTTTTGTTTCAATAGAGTGGCATATGTTTTTTCTTTCTCGCCTTCTTCAATCTTCACTTTTTATAGACTCAAGAAGTCACCATCGATTGTCTTTTCAAGGGTCTCCTAGACCTGTAATAGAGAATTAGCACCAAAGTGTTCATAAAAACCACGAATGCTTTCCTCAACAAGTTTAATTAATCTTTTTTTGTACACTTTATATACCTTACTATAGAGAGCGTATCCAATGAAGATGAACTCATATCTTCTCGGGTCAAACTTTTCCAAGGGTTTTCCATTGCCATGGAAAACACACATGCAACTAAAGATTCGTAAGTGAGAAATGTTCGCCTTCCTTCCTTTCAGCAACTCATATATATACGTCTTCTTGTCCACTAGGGAACGGATCATAGGTCTGTTGATAATATAGCAGGCGGAGTTGATAGTTTTTTTCCCATAGGTGCCTCAGTATGTTGTTAGAGATTATCATAGTCCTTACGATATTTTTCATCTCCTATTCTTCCTCTCCACAACCATATTTTGTTGAGGGATTATCAAGGCAAAGAAGTTGTGTATGAGATGGCATTTTAAAACAACTCAAACATGGAATTTTAAAACTCAGTGTCATGGTCATAACTAATAACGTTGAAAGGTAAGTTTATATTTATTTCCTGAAAACTTGAGAAGGGCTTCAAACTCCTCAAAAACCTTATCCTTTGTGGGTATAAAGATGATCCACGTCTACCTTAAGAAATCTTCGGTCATGACAAGCACATACTTGCTCCCTCCTACACCTTTACCCCTCATTGAGCCATGGCCACAAAGATCCATATGTAGGATTTCTAGGGGTTTTGAGATAATTATCATGTTCTTTGCATTGAAGGAAGACCTTACATGTTTTCCCATGCACAAGCATTAAAAATCCTATCTTTGTCGGGTGTAAGCCTTGGAAGTCCATCTAAAAGCCCATGGTTGTGACGTTTTTGAATCAGTGAAAATCCTACATTCCCAAATCTTTTGTTCCATAAATCCACAAGGTTAGAAATAGATGAGAGACATAGTTTCTCCTTAGGTTTAGATTATTTTTATAAGAGGAAGACAAAGTTTTGACTAACACCATTGATAAGGCATATTTGATTAGGCATTATAGCATGGTTTAAGATGCATTTCATTGTCATATAATCATGTTTTATAGTTACTTGCATATTATGCTCTTTTAGTGGTGAAGTTCATAAACTACGGTATTTTATTGGATTTATTTAGGTTCGTAGTGCCGACATAGTGAGGGGCTTGGGAAGAAACCAAAGAGTAAGGAACAAGCTAAGGAAGGGTTATAAGGTGAATTGGGAAGCTAATGAGCACAAGAACAAGAGCGGAAACAAAGCACATGGAGAAATCCCATCTTTAAGGTTATGAGAAGTTGGAGTCGGCTTCTGGTGTCTTCATGAGAGTTGTATTTCGTTCAAAGAACTTTCTAACTCATATTCATATGCGTCAATAAAACGAACGATGAATCCATAAAGTGCGTTACAAGTTTAGTCTGCAAACCTGTAAAGAGCGGCGCCCGCCGCCTTTTACACGGTGCCCGTCGTCCCCTTCAGTTCCGAATCTGCGCAAGCGGCCCAATTCTATCTTTGTGGAAACTCTATCTATCTATTCTCGAGATTTTTGCCGATATTTGGAGCCCTTATATTAAACCTATTTTCGTTATTCATTCATCATCTAACAATGAACGCATTAACATTCATTCGTTTTCTCTCTTTCCATTCATTAGTTTAAGTTTTGTTTACAATTTAAGAGAATGAATTTAGGTAAGCCATGCTTAGCTAATTCTACGTTTTTTTCATCTACACTTTCGAGATTTTTTTGGTTGTTTGTGAGTTTCTAATGAAGTATTATTTCTCTTTTTAATATCTTTCGATTTCCCTTGTAATTATTGTTGATATTATTGTGATTGATCACCATGGTAGTATCTTGCTAGGTATTGGTTCTTTCGTCACTAAATGAATTCCGTAGTAGCATGCTTAGGATTGTGAGAACCGGCGTTTGATCATGACTAAGTAGGAATTTCTACATGTGTCTTCAACATCGGTTACCTTGCATACTTGGTGTTATCCATATGACTAAATTTTTAGGAACTTGTGCTATCTTTATGTTAAATCTTTGTTCGTGCTTAGGTTGCATAAAAATGTAAGGGATTAATTGTGCTCTTTGTGCTTTAATTTATTCAAACTAAGATGGGAGGAATTCGTGGAGAAAACCTCAATTGGATTCGACGAACAACAAACCCAACCAATGTCGAGAATTTGTGGATGGAAACATCTCTTTTATCTATCCTTTGCATATATTCATATTAGTTTCTTTTATTTACTTTATTCTCATATTTTGCCTTCCAATCAATAATTGCACAATTCTTGGTTTCTATGCGGGATCGACCTCTTACTTGCATCCTATACTAGTTTGTTTGTTTGGGAATTATTTTGATAAGGGGAATCAACGACTTTCCCTCCATCAAATTGGCGGTGTTGTTGAGGATTCAAGTTTATTTCTTTGTTTTGTGTGTTTATTGATTTGTATATATATCTAACTCCGTCGTGGACCTATCTTACAGTTCACAACATCCTACTACTAATGTTTCAAGATGAAGTTATTTCATTATGAATGAGAACATTTTTACCAATATCTCACAAGAGTGGAAGATGAGGTGGCCTTCCGTTATTCATTAGGTATTCAATATAGTTGTGAAGAAAAAGTTAGTTGTGTGCTTGAGGGCATGACTCTCAACTCCAAAGTTAGTTGTGTGCTTAAAGGGTTGGATTGGTTCGAATTATGGGATCTTTTCTATTATATGGGTGACCTAGCGGGGGAGGGTGAACGCAATAGCTTATTGGAGGAAGTGAGTCAAACTGCTCAAAGAATCTTTAACATATGCAAGATATATGAGGAAAATATGGAGATGCATGATTTCTCTACTGATGAGCCTACTGTACAACCGGCGGGCGCCCGCCGTTACTTCTACGGTCAGTTAAGACGAAAATAGAGACGGGGAAGGAAACCCAATGCCCATCGACGTGGAGTCTCATGAGTCGACGCATGAGGAACCATGTGTTTTAGCCCCTACCCCACCCGAAGAGACCATTCCCAACTCACCTATGGTCCTATGGATGCATGTCCAATTGAAAATAAAGAAGGAAACCCTATGGATACAAGCATGGAAGAGCCTTTTAGCCACACTTGATTTAACTTATTCCCTCATTCCTACTTCACAAATTGCATTATGCCAATGGATGAGGGGTATATTAATAAGAATGGCTTCTCTGACGAGGAATGATATGAAGAAGATGAGCTAGTGTTTCTTGAAATGGAATCTCGTGAAAGCGCGCATGAGGAACCATTTGTTTTGGCTTCTAATTCATCTGATGAGCTCATCTCCACCACATCCATCGAGGAAGCAAGTCCAGAGCCGATCTTTGTGGCTCCTAAGCAAGATCACGATGCTTCTTACACTTTTGTTGATTTTGGTGAATATGTTGATCATTGGGAGCACTATTTCTACAAACCACCAGCGGAACTGTGTTGGTGGTACTACATACCCTCAGCGGTAGGTCAAGCTCAAGAACATGATGAGTTGAATTCATTCTTCAATTTCATATCTTTAGCTTTCAATTTTTTCATGTTTAGTGTTCATTCAAATTTTGGGTGGGCACAAGAGTTTGATTTGGTTTTGTGAGCGTTGACAATGTCTGAATGAGTCTTGAAGGAAGGAAAAATAAACCGTCGAGTCTTAAACAATAAACAAGGACGCTTCTTGGGAGGCAATCCAAGATAATTCTCTATTATCACGCTTTTCAATTTCTAGTTAGTATTTAGTATTTCATTTTCAATAAAGTTTAGAGTTTCTATTCGATAGTTAATGGGATTGTGAAAGTGTATTGGAATGTTTTGTTGAGCATATTGGTGGAGATATGGCGGAAAAAGAGCAAATAGTTGCTTGCACAAAAATTTCGCTGTCGCGGAATACCCTTTTTGCGGCCGTGAAATGGGAGCTTTCTCTCTGGCCATTAGCTATACTGAGCCTATATCGAGCTGATGGGGGGTCGGTACCGACCTGAGCAAAATTGGGTGCTCTGATACACAACTCGCCGCCGCAAAATCCATCTTTCGTGGCCGCAAAATCCACCAAACCAACCCCCTAGTGACATCTTGCTTCTCGCGGTCGTGAGCTCACCTTTCGCCGCATCGAGTTCCATTTCGCTGCCGTGAAACCCTTCTTTTGCCTTCGTAAACAACCCTCAACCCCCATTCCATCTCACCACCTTGACCCTTCCATTTCGCCGCCGTGAAACCCTTCTTTTACCTCCGCGAACCACCACTCCATCTCGCCAACGTGAACCTCCATCTCGTCGTGCTGAAAAGCTACATCCACCGTCGTGAAAAGCTAATTGCACCGCCCTGAAATCCTCCGGTCAGCCATAGCAGGAGATCCAGTTTCACCGCCATGGCTCACATTTTCGCTGTGGTGACACCGTCCATTCCAGAAGAGTTTGAGTGTTGCCTTCCCTCGACCTCCGATCCATCCACCATCACCACCACAAGAGTAATTTAGTAAGTCTCCTCTTCCCTCACTTGAGCTTATTTATTTATTTTTGTTGTCTTTTATGTCTCGTTGAGGGCAGTGAAAGATTTACGTGTAGGGGAGGGATTTAGTGCATTTAGTTAGATCATGTTTAAATTTCTTGTATGCATTTCATATTTAATTTCAGCACTTTATAAAAAATTGAACTAGTTTCTATATGCATTAGAAAATCAAAGATATAAAGAAAAATGTCAAAAATCCAAAAATATTATGCATTGCATAATATGTTGTTGTTCAAATACCCACCTTAGTTAGCGAAACTCTATATATTCTTATTGGCATGAACTTGTAAATCCTACGATTAGTTTGAATTGCTTAGCCTTATTGTTCTAAAATGTTTTCTTATCGAGCATGATTGGTGATGTAATTAAGCATGTATGGTTAAGCTAAAGTATGATTGAAATCCTACAAAACATGGCCTTTATGAGATTATTTTAGCCTTATTGGAATCATTTATAATCCTTTTGCTTAATTATGTGATTTACTCTTCATATGTTTCTACCTCTCGATATTGACTTCATTAGCTATTGCCAAAGGCGACTCACATGTTTGTTGCTTGCGGAGTTTATGCTTTTATGTTTAATATTTGGCTTTAATTGCTTGTGAGTTTTTGAGTGAAATAAGGTGGCAATGGTTTATACACTTAGTAACCGGGTCTACGCATGACACACATGGGTATGATTCGGGCAAAACGGTGTTGAAAACTATCCACTAAGAAAGGAAGCTTGATCATTGAGTAACCGGGTTCATTCGTGACACTCATGTTTGCAATTCGCGTCAAAAAATGTTCAGGTGCACTTCATTCAAGTAAGTTGAGGTGTTGAAAGATACCAAATCCGAAAGAAAGCAAAAAAAATAAAGACAAAAAAAGACAAAAAAAAAAAAAAAGCTTAGACCTAGGGAGGATAAAATTCACCGAGGGGCAAAAGTAAGCTAAAGAAAATTAAAAAAAAGGGAGTGAAATTCTATATCCGAATTGTTTATTTTTATTGTTTTCCGCAAGTGATGGCATTTCGGTGGAGATTTGATTATATTGTTGTCAATTTCTATGAGCTTAGTGCATTTTGGATTTGAGTTGAGAGTTGAACTTAAAGCCTAAACACATGCGAGCATGAGTGAAACACATATACCTTGTGAGGTTGGATGATTTCTACTTCTATTCTTTTATCGCTAAATACATGCTATGATGTTTATTCACTTGATCATGTGCTCCTTTCATATTGATGTTGCTTTTGTCTAAGGCTATTGCAAGAATGATGAACTTGTACGTATAGTTTGCTTTTTATTATTCGCTCGAGGACTAGCGAAGCTTAAGTGTGAGGGAATTCGATAAGGCATATTTGAGTAGGCATTATAGGATGGTTTTAGATGCATTTCATTGTCATCTAATCATGTTATATAGTTAATTGCATGTTATGCTCTTTTAGTGGTAAAGTTCAGAAACTACGTTATATTATTGGATTTATGTAGGTTCGTAGTGCCAACATGGTGAGAAGCTTGGGAAGAGACCTAGAAGGATGTCCGAAGAGAAAGAAACAAGCTAACGAAGGGTTAGAAGGCGAATTGGGAAGCTAAGGAGCACAAGAACAAGAGCGAAAATGAAGCACATGGAGAAATCCCATCATTAAGGTTCTGATGAGTTGGAATCAGCTTTTGGTGTCTTCATGGGAGTTGTATTCCTTGAAAATATCTTTCCAACGCATATTCATATACATCAATCGGACGAACGAAGACTCCAGAAATTGTGTTACAAGTTCAGTCTGCGAAGCTATCAAGAGCGGCACCCGCCGCCTTTTACACGGTGCCCGCCGTCCCTTTCAATTCCATATCTGCGCAAGCGGCCCGATTCTATCTTTGTGGAAACTCTATCTATCTATTCTAGGGTTGTTGGCTGACGGTTGGAGGCCTTATATTAGACCTATTTTCATTATTCATTCATCATCCTACAATTAACACATTAACATTCAGCCGTTTTCTCTCTTTCAATTCATTAGTTTAAGTTTGTTTTCCATTCAAGAGAAGGAATTTAGGTAAGCCATGCTTGGCTAATTCTCCGTTGTTTTCATCTACACTTTGGAGACTTGGTTGGTTATTTGTGAGTTTCTAATGAAGTATTATTTCTCTCTTTAATATCTTTCAATTTCGATCCCTTGAGATTATTGTTGATATTATTGTGATTGATCACCATGATAGTATCTTGCTATGTATTTGTTCTTTTGTCACTGAATGAATTCCGTAGTAGCATGCTTATGATTGTGAAAACCTTCGTTTGATCATGACTAAATAAGGATTTCCACATGTGTCTTAAACATCGGTTACCTTGCATATGTCATTCATATGTCTAGATTCTAAGGAACTTGTGCTATCTTTATGTTAAATCTTTGCACGTGCTTAGGTTGCATAAAGGTGTAAGGGATTAATTGTGCTCTTTGTGCTTTCATCTATTCAAACTAAGATAGGAGGAATTCATAGAGAAAACTTCAATTAGATTCAACGACCAACAAAGTCAACCAATGTCGAGAATTTATGGATAAAAATATCTCTTTTATCTATCCTTTACATTTATTTAAATTAGTTTCTTTTATTTACTTTATTCCCATATTTTTCCTTCCAATCAATAATTGCACAATTCTTGAAAATACATGTTTCTCTATGGGATCAACCCCTTACTTGCATCCTATACTAGTTTGTTTGCTTGAGAATTATTTTGATAAAAGAAATCAACGACTTTCTCTCCATCAACCGTTCAAAATGATCTCCTTGTCAACAACTAAACAAACCTTGCCAGGAAGATTGTCTATTGAGGGTTCTAGGGACCATATATCGTTCACATTGAGCACTTTTTTAAGACAGTGACCACATATGTATCCATTTTTGTAGCACAAGTAAAAGCTAGCATCTTGAATGTGTTGTGAAGAGTGAGTTTCCACCAATGCTTTTCTCCACATAGCTGATACTTGTTTTTTGTTCATCATATTGCGAATATCAACACAATCTCAATTAAGGAGATTTTGATACCAATTATAAGATCTCTTGTGAGGTTGTGTTGGCGCTACAAACTATATTAGGTGGAATAAAGCATATAAAACAGGAGAATTGATTTACGATGGAAACCTTCAAACTACAGTAGGTAGTGTGAGATAAAAACCTTTCTACCACTCATTCCCTTATATCCTTATATATAGCCTCAGGCAACACATCCGCTACATAAAAATGTTCTTGCTAGAAGCTTAGATATTTTATTCACTAAAACACTTTCTATAGGTGAGAGATCTTATATCTACAATATTTGTAGTTCACAAACAAATCTTCTTTATACAAGACAATTGAATATAGCAATGGGCCCACAAGATATTTTCAACTCATTCCACTTATCACACACCACGTTGTTTCTCTAAAGGTATCCGAAAACCTTAAGAGATTAGTAATCGAGAAGGATATTGAAAAGGGGTTCGTACGGGCTTTTGTGGTGGAGAATTGACATTGGAAGGGGGTTGAGTAGGTAAGTAGTGGCTTCAAAGGCATAATTCCAATAGGAAAAGGGTAAGGACACATGTCTAAGGATGGTAAGATCGGTGTCAACAATGTGGCAATGGAGGGTCTTGATGCTCCCATTTTTTTTGAAGCAAGATAAGAATTCAGTTCTCTAGACAAGCCTAGAGAAACCAAGAGACCGGACGAGCTGGTAGATGAACTAACTATCATGTACAACCAAATAAAAAACAAAAGCAAATGAAAAAAAGGAAACAACATAAGCAAATGACTGAAATGAAAATGCAAAAATAAAATAAATGTGTCGGCATCGAAGCCGCAAATAGGCGTCAGGCGTCAGGCTATCTTGAAGAAGAAGGTCGGCCGGAGACGAAGGTGGTAGAGCCCGTGAGAACCGAGGTGGATGACATAGACCTTATATGACAAGGGAGACGGACCCGTAGAGGCCGGTGTGTGATAACTGAGATTGATGTGCGGCCATCGGAGCCGAGAGCGGTGACCCAAGTCGTCGAGGAGGAACCGAAGTGCCTCGGGATGACCTGAAATGAGGAGGAAATGGAGTCGACGAGGCCGAAGAAGGTCGGGTAGAAGCATCTATGCTCGGACCCGGTGGTGAGCCGGGTGGAAGAGCCATTGCTGGTGGCGAAGGTGGAGAGGCCAGTGTGCTTGGGAGCATTTAAGGGTTTTTTTTATGCTCCCATTTTGTTGATGGGAGTGAAGGCATGAAAATACGATGTGATTTCCAAGGATTGGAAAATCGATTTCAAGGGCATAAATTTGCCGCCAACATCAGTTTGGATGGAGGAAATATTTGTGTTGAAAATTTTGGTCACACTGGTGATAAAGGTTTGCACAAGCATATTGCCTTGTTGAAGTATTCAAATCTAGATTCTGCTCCCTTCTTTAGGTAGAAAAGTTGCAGTCGATAGTGAACAATTTAAGCCTTTGACTGGGCTGCAAATATCTCATGGATGATATCCCAGATCTGTGTTGTAGTAGTGAAATCAATGACTTGAGCGAGTATGTCGGTTGTGAGAGAGGCCATGAGAATGGCCATTACCGTATGGTCCCTAGTCTGGCATTTTACAAAGGCATGATTTAGGGCTTCGTTGAGGACTAGATCTGGACATAACTTAGAGTGGTCAATAAGAGGGAAGAGGCTATAAGCCTTGAGATAGAAGGTGATTTGGGTCTTCCACATGAGGAAGTTAAGTTGTTGGGTGTGAGCTTCTCAATAATGACATGTGAAGCCGTCGAGAAGGAAGGAAAAAAAAAGGTGAATCTGTGTTTTGTAGGATTAAAGCCATGCGGCTGTAAAGGGAAGAAGATGGGAATAGGTTTTTTTTTTTAAAAGAAGATCCGTTGTTTTTGGACAGGTGTCCTAGGAGCCCTGATACCATAGAGAAAAATGTGCCTTTCATATTTTGTTGTATTTCATTTATAATAATATTTGATGAATTATACATATATATTGTAGTGTTATAGAACTGTATTTTGTTTCTTTCATGACAGCATTTAATATTGGGATACTTCTCACGTTACTACTCTTAACCCTCAAAAACTTATTATGGTTGAGATTCTTCGCAACTTTCTCATTACTTGGCAAATCTGCAAAGACACTAGATAACAAAACACATGAGATTTTATGAGCATCAAAACTTAAAGGCCTAGGGATTCTTATTATGAGACATTCTTGTGTTTTTTCATCGCTTCATACTCATTGTATTTACGTTTTCAACTTATCATTGTATATTGTAAATCAAGATCTTCAAATCATTAATTTCAGTAGATTTTGAAGGGGTCTCCTCTCATATTAGTTTATCGAAGCTCGCCAACATTTCATCGAGTTCTTACTTGGTGGATGAGGTGGATAAAATACCCTTGCCAAACTTGCATTTTTCCAATCATACCCTTTTAAAAGTAAATAATCTCATCCATATCCCTATCTGAATTTCAACCAGTCCTAGTTTTTTGCTTTTTGCCACCTATCCCAATTTGGGTTTCTATTGTCGATGATGGTATCATGGTGTCACCAGTCTCTCCATATGTGGCCCCGAATTTTAATGGCTCTCTCCCCCCTCCAAAATAACCCCAAAAGAGTCTCTAAATTTAGGGCTCCAGAATTCTTGAAAAAGGTCTTACCTTTATTTTGTTGTTGTGATCGGTGTCGCTCTTGTTTGAGCGATGTCATACGCCGAGGGTGTAGAAGGTGTCGGTGTGGTGCCCAATATTAAGCTCAGGGTCGCCAACGACAGAGACGGGGGGAGGACCTACGTCAAGCTCCCGCAATGCGAGGGTTCGGGGCCCCTGCCGGCCGTCCCAGTGGTCACACTAGAGACGGCCGATGCGGAGGAGGAAGAGGTGGTTGTGTTGGCGGAGCCTTCCACGCCTAGGATTAGATGCGGCGTTGTTTGCAAATGGGTCAAATTGGTCTTTCTTTTCGGATTCATTTTGGTCTTGGTCGGTGTCTTTTTCAAATGGGTCGGCCCCTTCTTGATGGATAAGGTCATCAATTAATTCCTCTTCCATTTTCTTCAATTTATTTTATGATTTTTGTTTTTGGAATTTGATTTATGGTGTTACTGCTTGAATTGGATTTGTATGCTTGATGTGGATTAGAAAATTGCGATTTGAGATCGATAATCCTTGATAGCTACCTACTTTCTTGCCAATTTCAAGGTACATTTGTGGAAGAAACAATCCACATTTTGTAAATTCTAATCAAATTGGGAAATAGACTGAAGAGACTTAAGTTATCCAATTTGTGAGCGTACACCATACGCATTCCATTCTTTGTCTAGTTTTATGAGGTTTGTGTGGGAATGCCAAATTTGATTGTTTGACTTGGAAGATATGGGATGCTTTGATTATCTACATCTAATTTGTTCCCTGTTTTCTTTGTTCATCATTTAATTTGGAGAACAGAAGAGGAAAATGATATACATTAAGTCTGAAAATATGTTATTATCGAATCAATCCCCAAACCCAAAATTGGTACTTAGTATTTGAATCATGGATATCGTATAGAATATGCATGTGCATAGCTTGTGAATTTAGTCATTTGTGTCAATGGCGTATGTTTGTGCGTGTGCTAAACCATTCCCACCTTTTGCCCATAAGTTTTGGATGGGATGAGATTTCAGAATGTACACAACCACGCCTCTACAGAGGTTAACAGTACTAATGTTTCACGATAAGTAACAGTAAAATGTGTTTTCACTGCTCTGGATTTTTAGTTATTTTCACCCTCAACAGAAACATCATTTTCAACTCACTAGTTGGCTTATTATATCTAGGAGTTGATGCCAATTATCCATTGGGAGACATCAACGTTCAGTGTCCCGATGTTGGCAGTTATACTCTTTCTCTCGGTAGCATTATTTCCCACTCTACTCCTACCATCTACACCTTCTATGTGGGTGGCTGGAATGACATTCGGTTATGGATTTGGATTCTTGCTTATATTTTCAGCTGTTATAATTGGTGTATCACTCCCTTACTTCATCGGTAATCTATTTCACCATAAAATTCAGGTTAGAATTTTTTTTATCCCTATGTAATAAGAATATAAGTAAATATCATTGATTGGATATTAGGACTAAATCTATGGTGTATATTTATTGAATAATTTTGATCATGTACAGAACTGGTTGGAAAGATATCCAAAAAAGGCTTCGGTTATAAGATTAGCCGGGGAGGGAGACTGGATAAGCCAATTTCAAGCTGTTTTCCTGATCAGGGTTTCTCCTTTCCCCTATATTTTATACAATTATTGTGCTGTGGCAACAAGTGTCAAGTTTGGACCTTACTTCTTTGGGTCAATGATGGGAATGATTCCAGACGTTCTCGTTGCAATTTACACGTAGGTTGCATCTTATGTTTCTTTTCTTGTTTATTGTCTTGTATTTTTTTTTACTTACTTTCATTTATAATTTTTCATTTCTCTTATAAGATGCTTCAAATTCATAAGTTTGATGCATTGTTGCTTTTCACTATTTATGAACCCGCCTTATGATTATGATTTTGATAGAACTCAGGGAAGCTAATTTTATCTTCAAATTGTTGTGTATGCACTGCAAGGAAGTACAAATAAATACCGTTTAACATCAAACTTTATCAATTATTGGAATTTCTGCCTTGATTCACAAGTTGTGCAAATCCTTTTCAACGGGAGGAACTTACTCTAATTGAAAAAATTTGCCACCTATATTTCAGATGATAGATTGGGTTTTGCAGTAATAGTATTTGATGTTCCTAATTAAAGAGCCCATATCATGCTTATTCATCTTTGCAGCTCTAAAGTTGCAAACTTGTTTTCCTTTGCAGTGGGATATTAATTCGTACGCTGGCAGACGCTTCCCATGAGCACCATAACCTTTCCAGACAACAAATCATCTTTGACATCATCGGCTTTGTTATGACAGCTACTACGACAATTATCTGCACCGTTCTAGCAAAAAAACGCCTCAAGAAAATACAGATGGAGGAGGACATGCTATTGCGGTGACTATTATTCCAAGTCGGGATATCACGAAACCAATCTAGGTCAGTTCTGCCTGCCAATATTAACTTCTATACTTAACTTCTCTTGTAAGAATCTAATGTCAAAGTGGAAGGTCTCATGACAGGATGTAGGGGAAGGAGGTGATAGAACAATTCATTGCATTTTTTTGTTGCGTTTGAAGTTGATAATTGTAAATAGTTTCTAACTAGCTTTGGATTTTTAAAAAAAAAACTGTTGGGATCTACATTTGTCGATTGTGCTTGTCGATTTATAGTACTTCGTAGTATATATATCGGTTTGTGCGAGATGACATGTATAATCTCTATGATGCTTACTATATTTGTTGTACTCCTTGTATTTTCGATTTTATTCATTCCTGTAGAGATTGAGCATTGTTTATGGTGCAAGATTTTATTCACTCCTTGTATTTTCGATTTTATTTTCGATGACATGTATAATCTCTATGGTGCAAGATTTCAAATATTCTTTTCTCGGGTTTGTGCATGCTAGGGTCATGGCTGCTTTCCTACCATTTTGTGGGTTGCATGCTTGTAACTGCTACTTTAGGTTTTGTTGGTACACAATTGTATGATGTAAAGGTCGGGTTCTAATACAACGGATAAGTTTAACACAGTCATTGATATGGTCAAAATTTTCTCACAAGGGTACTTATTCCTAGGTGTTTATTTACTTGTGTAACAATATATATCGACTCTACCATGGCTGCTTTGATGGGAAGGTACTAGGTATAGTGATATTGGTTAGGGTTGAGCAGAATATATACATGACTAGGATGCCTGATCTTGTTGCTTTGATGGGAAGGTACTAGGTATAGTGATTTTAGCTCGATGACCTAAACTTAGCCCATGAGTGCAGTTTGGCTACAAAGATATTGGTTAGGGTTGACCTAAACTTAGCATCGTGTGTCATCTTTGTAGCCAAACTGCACTCATGGGCTAAGTTTAGGTCATCGAGCTAAAATGACTTTTACAACTGAAACTAATATGTAAAGACCGAAAATATTTTAATATTATCTTATTATTATTTTAATTATATATATTACTATTTTATTCAAATTGTGAAAGTAGGAGAAAACTTGTCTTGAAGCACAAATTTCGATTTTAAAATCCTTCCGGCATCGTTCTAGAATTCGGATTTTGACGGAATTTGATTCCGCTTTCGGAGTCCGGGTCTTGATAAATTATTTTAATTTCGCTAATGATTTAAAATTAGATTTAAATTTCTATTGTCGGGATTTCGTTTTAGTGAGCAGGATTGAAGCCTAGCGTCGAGATATGTAACTTATGAGTTGTCATTTTGAAGGACCATTTCCTCAAATAAAATTTGTTTTCTTTTTCTTTTCTCTCTCGTTCAGAATATCCGTTGGAGGAAGGAATCCTCATGGACAGCTGCAAATTGTCCTTTATAAACCACACCTCTACCCACACTTCTTCCGTCCATTTCATCCACTCACCAAAGCAAACCCACAACAACCCACCCTCTCCCTTCCATTTCCTTCTCTGTAAAACCCAGAAAATCAGTCCCAAAATTCCCCACTTGTTCCGTCCATTTATTCACCACCATTTCAAGCCTTCATCGATCCTTCATACTACCACCGGACCACCACCTTCCCTCCATCAGCACTCCCTCCGTTTCTAATTCCGCGCCACCCCTTCCTGGTCGTTCAGCCACCAGACGACGCCTCTGCCATCGCCATCGGAGGAGCCAGCAGCAGCACCTGCCCTGTTCTGCCGAGAAAGGAAGAAGAAGAAGAAGGTAGCCCCTGTCCATCGAGCCGAGCCTCACCATCCGCCGGAGGCCCCAAAAGCAAGCCGCTTACACCTCTGATTTGTTTATGTTTTGTGTATGATTTCTTCTTGTTTACTCTAACTCCCTCCAAACCCCTTCTTAATCCTCTGTCTTCCTTCCTAGTCATCCCCGCGCCTTCCCCCGCAAGCTCTCGCCGTCGGAAGCGCCGCATTGAAGCCGGAAAATTTCTCGGAGTCGCTGTTGTAAGTCCTCTGTTCTCCCTCCGTTTCTCGCGTCGTTTTCCCTAATTTGGTCGGGTCGTGGTCGGAATGGCAGTCTAATCACTTGGGTAAGATCTCGGGTCGAAAGGATCACCGGATACCTGGGAATCTCCTTCCCTTCCTTCGTTTTCCGACGTAGGCCAAGCTGAGTCCCCTCTTCTGAGGAAGGAGAGAGACGACAAGATGACTGGGCCTAATTTTTGGGCATGTCCCGGACCCTCGTTACGGGTTATATCATTTTTTTTCTCCTTGGGTTTTAGGTGGGGAGATATTGAGACCCAGATTCCTCTTTCTCCGGGGTGTCGGATCCTTTGGGTAAGCAGATCTGGGCCTTTGGGCCGGATCTTAGAATGGGAGTGATGTTTTAAAAGGCTTGAGTTTTTTTTTTTTTTTCCCGAAAAGTAGGAGGTTCTACGTGTTAGAGTACAATTGCGGGTCAATGGGGCACCCGCATACGCATCCTGGATGTGCGGCACCCGCATACACATTCAGGAAATATATTAAATGAAATATATTAATTAATTTATAAAAAAAAATCAAAACATTAAACAATAAATAATAAATACAATTCATTGAATTTATAAAATAAATGAAATAAACATAAATAAGAAATAAAATAAGTTTATAAATAAATAAACAATACATAAATTTATTTTTAAATTTATTTATAGAACAAATAAACACATAAATAATAAATAAAATAAAATAATTTAGTTATATAAAATAAATAACATTAATATTTTAAACAAACAAAATTGAGTTTAATTTTAATTTATTTATAAAACAATTTATAAGGGAGTACAAACATACATTACACAATCCTAAAAAAATATTAAATGACATATATTAATTAATTTATAAAAAAAAAAACAAATCAAA
This sequence comes from Persicaria tinctoria, assembly GCA_037127255.1. Lineage (NCBI taxonomy): Eukaryota > Viridiplantae > Streptophyta > Magnoliopsida > Caryophyllales > Polygonaceae > Persicaria > Persicaria tinctoria. The sequence goes on from JBANSL010000015.1 coordinate 23,954,634, forward strand.
ATATTAAACAATAAATAATAAATACAATTAATTGACTTTATAAAATAAATGAAATAAACATAAATAAGAAATAAAATAAAATCATTTATTTCTAAATAAATAAATTTATCAATAAAAAAACATTATTTATTTTTAAATTTATTTATGGAACAAATAAACGCATAAATAATAAATAAAAGAAAATAATTTAGTTATATAAAATAAATAGCATTAATAAATAATAAACAAAAAAAATTGAGTTTGATTTTAATTTATTTATAAAAACAATAATTGATTTATTTATTTATTACATTAATACATAATAAACAAACAAATAATATATAAATTTATTTTTCTATTAATTTATAGATAAATTTATTTTTATATTTATTTATAGAAAAAAAAACATTTATTTTTATATGTATTTATAGAAAAAATAAATAAATTTATTTTTAAATTTATTTATAGAAAAAATTAACACAAAAATAATAAATAAAAGAAAAAAAAACATTTATTTTTATATGTCACATTTAGATGACGGTCTTAAGTAGTTCTGTATACAGAAAATCTCCATCTAAAGTTCACACATCCTGAATGTGCAACATGGTTTAACGCATCCTAGATGCGTCCAGTCGAAGAGAGCATTTTCTGCACATCCTAGATGCGTCCAGTCGAAGAGAGGATTTTCTGCACACAGAATCATTTTCAAACATAAAGAACGTGTATGCACACACTGATTTAATACATAATAAAAAAAATTGAGTTTGATTTTAATTTATTTATAAAAAAAAATAAAAATGAATACAAAAATACATTTGTTCTCATTACAATGTCAGAGAAATCACATGTAGGTGACGGTCGTAAGTAGTTCTGTATACATAAAATCTCAATCTGAAGTTCACACATCCTGAATGTGCAGCATGGTCTCACACATCCTAGATGCGTCCAGTCGAAGAGAGCATTTTCTGCACACAGAATCATTTTCAAACATAAAGAACATGCATGTACACACTGATTTAATGCATAATAAACAAATAAAATTGAATTTGATTTTAATTTATTTATAAAAAAATTATAAAGGAATACAAACATACATTTGTTCTAATTACAACGTCACAGAAATCACACTGATTTAGTATAGTTAAATACTTAGATATGTCGCCTTTCAATGTACTCTTATCGGCTATATTATTTAATAATTATATACAGAAGTACATAAATGTGATTTCTGTGTTCTTATCGGCTCATTCTGTACATATTCTGCATCAAACATAGTATGTCTCGCAATTTATAACTCGCACAACTAAAGCTAAGAGCAACTAGTAATATAATCAATGGCAAATGATTCACACTAAATGTCAAACTGGAACTGTAAATGTCATGCAAACACTTTTACAATGAGCTTCATAATAATGTTTGGTACATAATATAACTGCTAATTATTTTAAACCCTCGAGCGACCACTACATTCACGAATCGGTTAGAACTCTTCAATGCTTATAGCATACTGCGCATCCATCCCGTCAACGCTGGGATCATGATTCTGTATCCAGTACTCCGTTATGGGAGGAATGGGAAATTCATTCATCATTGTGAGCTGCACAGTATGATAGATGGTTAGCGAAAAAAATGGAGTAAACTGTAATTGGAACAAGTGATGGAGAGAAGTCGAATTCATTCTTACCGACACGTAATGCTGGCGTGATCCAAGAAAGCTTATTACAAGGATTTACCCAGGCGAGGGTGCTCCCGGAGCAGGTTCTTGTGCGGTGAGTGGAAGAAACGTCATGGGTGAGCTGTAACTCAAGTGCACAAGGGGGCGCTGGTACGCGGTCGCAAAGACATGTCCGTCCTCTGGCAAGCTCAACCAATATTCAGGAGGTGCATTGTTGGTCACGTTCTTCCAATGGAAATGCATCTTGTACATCGCCATTTGTTTACTCGGCTCCGATGCTGGCCCGTAGTAACCAAGCAATGGTATGTAGAGATGCGCAGTTCTCACTGCTTCCCTCAACATCACAAGTCGTACTTGGAGCCATGCTTCTTCCCCTAGTCCCAGTGAGTGCGCAAGCGCCCGAAATCCGCAGTTTCCATTGGGCCTCACATCCAGCACGTGGTCGATAAATCCGACCATGAAGGGATCTGGACTGTCTTCGCCAAAGTTGAAAGGACGGTTGATATTCGAGACCTCTGTGCGCGTAGACGATTTACCCCTGGATGACCCACGACCTCGACGCCCACGTCCCCTCCCACGTGTTGGAGCACGTGTTGATGTTTCTGGTGAAGGAGATGGTGCAGTAGACGCTCCCCTTCCTCGTCCCCTGCCTCTCGACGGACGACTAGCTCCACTCTGTGGTGCACATGAACCACGCGATGACCTGGGTGTACTCGGGTCGCCCCCGATCGATGAATGTTGCTGCTCGCTCCCGATGGGAGGTTATGGCTCCTCCCTCCCTATACTAGGTTCTAGCTCATCGCTCCCTGTCGTTGGGTGTTCCTCCTCGTCTGATGATGATGGAGCGATTATCAGTCGTCGCTCCAATGTTACATGCTCGAAGAAGGACAATCGCGCCTTATATTGTTCTGTGTCTTCTTAGGCGGGCGTCCCTTCTTCGCTGAGTTCACAACAGGAGGGGAGATGGATGACGTGTCGGGGGTTGTGACTGTCATATAATAAGTCGACAATCCGATCATATGTGAACGCGGCATGTGGCCAGCTGAGTACGCCTCGATCATCCGCTCCATATTCACCTCGTGAATGCCTGAAGGCGGCTCATCAACAACTTCATCCGCGCCATATTCACCTCGTGAATGTCCGATGTACGTCCCAACCACCATATTTCCGAGGTATGAAGACCCAAGTCGATTAAGCACGACTATATACTATCAGCATCGAGGATTCTGTTGATTATTAATAAAAGAAGATTTGAAGCTCGAATGCAATCGCGTACCATTATGGACCATTAGTTGTGGACTAAACCCTAACTGAAGAACATAAACCTCCCCACCGAAATCAACAAAAGATTGGAGATTTGACTACTCTACAAAGTACCGAATTTGAAGAAGATTAGAACTCGAAGAGCCATCGCGTACCGGCGTAAAGCTATCGGAGATTTAAGTTACTAGTTTTAAGGAAAAATAATACAATTTCATATAATTTATAAAAAAATTCAGTATATATATAAAAATGATTTATTTATTCTATTTCATTTAATAGAATTGTATTTAATAAATATTACTAAAGATTGTAAAATAATACAATTTAATATTATTTAAGTTATAAGAGAGTACACAACTAGGATGTGTGTGAACTTTATGCGCAATTAGGATGTGCACACACTCACTACGCATTCAGGATGTGTAGGGTTTAGGGTTAGGGTTTAGGGTTTAGGGTTTAGGGTTAGGGTTAGGATCGATCAATGAGTACATAATATATTTTCCGATGTACGTCCCAACCACCCCGTTTTCGAGGTATGCAGATCCAAGTCGATTAACTCAAACCAGCACGACTATATATTATCAGCATCGAGGATTCTGTTGATTATTAATAAAAGAAGATTTGAAGCTCGAATGCAATTGCGTACCATTATGGACCATCAGTTGTGGACTAAACCCTAACTGAAGAACATAAACCTCCCCACCGAAATCAGCAAAAGATTGGAGACTTGACTACTCTACAAAGTACCGAATTTGAAGAAGATTATAACTCGAAAGGGTTTAGGGTTTAGGATCGATCAATGAGTACATAATATATTTTCCTATGTATGTCCCAACCACCCCGTTTCCGAGGTATGAAGACCCAAGTCGATTAACTCAAACCAGCACGACTATATATTATCAGCATCGAGGATTCTGTTGATTATTAATAAAAGAAGATTTGAAGCACGAATGCAATCGCGTACCATTATGGACCATTAGTTGTGGACTAAACCCTAACTGAAGAACATAAACCTCCCCACCGAAATCAACAAAAGATTGGAGATTTGACTACTCTACAAAGTACCAAATTTGAAGAAGATTAGAACTCGAAGAGCCATCGCGTACCGGCGTAAAGCTATCGGAGATTTAAGTTACTAGTTTTAAGGAAAAATAATACAATTTCATAAAATTTATAAAAAAATTCAATATATATATAAAAATGATTTATTTATTCTATTTCATTTAATAGAATTGTATTTAATAAATATTACTAAAGATTATAAAATAATACAATTTAATATTATTTAAGTTATAAGAGAGTACACAACTAGGATGTGTGTGAACTTTATGCGCAATTAGGATGTGCACATACTCACTGCGCATTCAGGATGTGTAGGGTTTAGGGTTAGGGTTTAGGGTTTAGGGTTTAGGGTTAGGGTTTAGGATCGATCAATGAGTACATAATATATTTTCCGATTTACGTCCCAACCACCCCGTTTCCGAGGTATGCAGATCCAAGTCGATTAACTCAAACCAGCACGACTATATATTATCAGCATCGAGGATTCTGTTGATTATTAATAAAAGAAGATTTGAAGCTCGAATGCAATTGCGTACCATTATGGACCATCAGTTGTGGACTAAACCCTAACTGAAGAACATAAACCTCCCCACCGAAATCAGCAAAAGATTGGAGACTTGACTACTCTACAAAGTACCGAATTTGAAGAAGATTAGAACTCGAAAGGGTTTAGGGTTTAGGATCGATCAATGAGTACATAATATATTTTCCTATGTATGTCCCAACCACCCCGTTTCCGAGGTATGCAGACCCAAGTCGATTAAGTCAAACCAGCACGACTATATATTATCAACATCGAGGATTCTGTTGATTATTAATAAAAGAAGATTTGAAGCTCGAATGCAATCGCGTACCATTATGGACCATTAGTTGTGGACTAAACCCTAACTGAAGAACATAAACCTCCCCACCGAAAGCAGTAAAAAGTTGGAGACTTGACTACTCTACAAAGTACCGAATTTGAAAAATATTAGAGCTTGAAGAGTCATCGCGTACCGGCGTAAAGCTATCAGAGATTTAAGTTACTAGTTTTAGGGAAAAATATAACAATTTCATATAATTTATAAAAAAAAATCAATATATATATAAATGATTTGTTAATTCTATTTCATTTAATAGAATTGTATTTAATAAATTTATAAAATAATACAATGTAATATTATTTAAGTTATAAGAGGGTACACAACTAGGATGTGTGTGAACTTTATGCGCATTTAGGATGTGCACACACTGTCTGCGCATTCAGGATGTGTAGGGTTTAGGGTTAGGGTTTAGGGTTAGGGTCTAGGATCGATCAATGAGTACATAATATATTTTCCGATGTACGTCCTAACCACCCCGTTTCCGAGGTATGCAGACCCATGTCGATTAACTCAAACCAGCACGACTATATATTATCAGCATCGAGGATTCTGTTGATTATTAATAAAAGAAGATTTGAAGCTCGAATGCAATCGCGTACCATTATGGACCATTAGTTGTGGACTAAACCCTAACTGAAGAACATAAACCTCCCCACTGAAATCAGCAAAAGATTGGAGATTTGACTACTCTACAAAGTACCGAATTTGAAGAAGATTAGAACTCGAAGAGCCATCGCGTACCGACGTAAAGCTATCGGAGATTTAAGTTACTAGTCTTAGGAAAAAATAATACAATTTCATATAATTTATATAAAAAAATCAATATATATATAAATGATTTATTTATTCTATTTCATTTAATAGAATTGTATTTAAAAAATATTACTAAAGATTGTAAAATAATATTATTTAATATTATTTAAGTTATAAGAGAGTACACAACTAGGATGTGTGTGAACTTTATGCGCATTTAGGATGTGCACAGATTGTCTGCGCATTCAGGATGTGTAGGGTTTAGGGTTAGGGTTTAGAGTTTAGGGTTTAGGGTTAGGGTTTAGGATTGATCAATTAGTACATAATATATTTTCCGATGTATGTCTCAACCACCCCGTTTCCGAGGTATGCAGACCCAAGTCGATTAACTCAAACCAACACGACTATATATTATCAGCATCTAGAATTCTTTTTATTATTAATAAAAGAAGATTTAAAGCTCGAATTCAATTGCGTATCATTATGGACCATCAGTTGTGGACTAAACCCTAACTGAAGAACATAAACCACCCCACCGAAATCAGCAAAAAATTGGAGATTTGACTACTCTACAAAGTACCGAATTTGAAGAAGATTAGAACTATAGATGGATCAATATGAAGATTCTGAAAGACAAATACTAGAGGTATGCTATAGCCTGTGGCAAACAAAATTGGATGTGTTGAGATGAGGACTATCTGAGATTAGCTAGATGGAGCAATGTGAAGAATCCGAAAGAAAAAGATTTGAGGTCTGTTATAGCCTTTGGCGATAAGGTCGTATTATGTTTACAACACTATTTAAAAACATGAGAAACATGTTATTTATTTGTAAATGTAATGGAACAATGTGAAAAAGTATCGAGCATTCCGTTGATTAAAAAAAAAGATTTGAAGCTCGTTCTCAATCGCATACTATTATGCACCATTAGTTGTGGACTAAACCCTAACTGAAGAACATAAACTTCCCCACCGAAATCAGCAAAAATATTAGAGACTGGACTAGTCTATAAAGAGCACATAAAACATCATCCCCTCAAACATCATCCCATCCATACATGATTCCCGACACAAAGTGGTTACCAACCCAATTCCTCGTGGAAGACACTGACATCCTGTAACGGCCTAGGATTATGATTCCCGAGTTACGTTTCGAGGGATTAAATCCCTCGTTTGGATCTTGCGCCCCGAGTACAGGTTGAAGGTTTTAAATCGAAGATGTGTAGTTTAAAGTGGGATTTCGCACCCAAATCTGGAAGGTCCGTTGGAGACCCCAGGGTAAACCCCTATACCTATCCTAAGTCTACAACGCGGGAAATCCTTTATCATGCAAAGGGCATAAGTTCTGAAAGTGATACAACCAGTGCCACGACAGAGCCGGGTCAAAACAGAGTATAATTAGGGAGAAATCCCAAAAGCGTGAATCTGGTGAAGTCAGGTTTCAAACACTCACTCTCCGCCATATGAATAGACCCCGTCATAACAGCACAAAATCAAGCAGTGTATCGGGTACCTGAAACTATACCACCAAGTCAGGCCAAGAGTCCGTCCGCGGGTCCTCTGACCGCGCTGAGGACATATAATACACTTATACCTATAATAAAGGATGCCTTCATGCAGTACTGAAATAAAACCACACTATCATGCTCCTAATTCATATGCGCAGAATATTGAGGAAGGCCTTAACAAAAAATACCAAGTGGTATATCCATCTTCTACCACCACCCCCCTTACAGATAGGGTGGAGACTGGCCAGTTCGATGCTATAATCATATTAAATCTCATCATCATATCATATCTCATCATCATATCATATCTCATGCACATCTCGTATCCCGTGATATATATAAATGACTCGAGGAGGACAATACCTGATGAAGCTGGGCTGCCCTATGACCCTAGCAAGGACTCTAGGACTCACAGATAACGGTCGTTCTGTATTGAAACGCATACAGAATAAGGATGCTCATTCGTAAATGCAATTCCTAAGCATGATACTACATGACATGCTCTTATGCATATGCAACACCTACATACTATATGACACATCAGGCAGGAGGTACTGGTTACTGAGTAAGCCCCGGAGGACTTACGTGGCTAGCAGATCAGCAACAGAAGAATCCAGCACACAGTAGTCATAATCACAGAGTATCACCTAGTACATAATGGAATATACATAAGTCTACATCCAACTATTAAGCACTCAAGCACACCTCAATCAATAGAATAGGTAACATATTATGAAAGTCATTTCATCGCATCATCCGCTCCCCAAGACTACATCGTTCTCCATAAATCATTCAACCAATTCCGCATGTTCATATACATCATTTCCGCATATACCTCAACTGTTCATCAAAATCATAAGACATAATTTGTGTGATATAAAATCCTACTAGATCGTCATAATTATCCAACATTTAATCTCCTATAATGATTCATCACAAGTCATGCTATTAGTCATACATATCATACTGTTAGTCAAACGATCATATTATCATGCTAGTTAGTCATCGAATAAGTCTTATTCCCAAGTTAGTTTCAATACCGTTTCAAATCCCAGTTAAATAGTTAAGTATTTCGACCATTGAAAATACTCGCCAAATTCTCTTTTAAATTTATTCATTAGATTACTTTCCAACCTTGAAATTCTTTTTCAAATTACTTTTAAAATCTATAAGTTCAAATGATATATTTTAACCCCCGATAATATTATATTTTATTTTAAATACCATTAATTATTTAAATAAGTAAACGGTTCAATCCGAACCGAATCAACCCCATTTAAACCCAACCGAACCGAACCAAACCGAACCGAATCGAACCCATCAATAAAAACCCATACGGTGGAATATATAACAAAACAAGGAGGTCCCCACAACGTATCTTCATCTTCATTTCAAAATGAAGTTCCCGCCGGCCACTTCCTCGCGCTGCTCAGCTCGAAGCCGCCCGCGCTGATCGACGGACCTCGAGCCCGGCTCCTTGGCTCTCGCTCGTCCTAGCCCGCTCAGCCTCGCCTCGGCCTCGCTCTCGAACACATCTGTTGGCTTAACCTCGCTCACTCTCGCCTCTCTCGCACTCATGGCGCCGCGCTGCTCGGATCTGCTCGGTCACGCCTCTCTCGAACTCGCCGGAGCTCTCGAGCTCACCCGATCGTCCCGCCCTCAGCTTACGCTCACTCGCCACTCGCCCACAGCCCGACCCAAGGACAGAATTGAACCGAAACAAAAGAAGGAAAGACGGAAGCTCACCGAGGATGTTTGCGACTTCGGAGCTCTCGTTCGGAGTTCTGGGCGTCGTCGGAGGCTCACGATGACGCGTCGGACCTGCGCCGGATATGTGTGAGCGTGATGGTGAAGCTCGAGGACGATTTCGATCGAAAACGAGTAGGAACGGCTTACCGGAAGATGGCTCGTGCTCGAACAGGGAGGTGATGGACGTCGGCACTTCGGGCTGCTCTCGGCGGCTCGGATTCGTCGTCAGACGTCGGTCTTCGCGAGAAGGTGATGTGGAGGTGTGTCGGAGGCTCGATCGCTCTCGGTCGTCAGCTGTGGTGGAGGAAGGAACTTCTCGGGGCTGCGATTCGGCACGCCGTGAAAGGCCACGCCATGGGAGGAGGAGAAGGAGGAAGCTGTGACGACTTGGATTCGATGGAGGAGGTGGAAGGGTCCTCGGAGGTGGTAATGGCGGTAACAATGTAGCCGAGATGATGGTGACGATAAGGAGATGGTTAAGGAATGGTGATGGGGATGAATCGATGATGAACGAAAGATGAAGCGGGAAGGTGATGATGAGCCGATGGTGAATGGAAATGGTGAGAGAGACAGGGGGTAAGGGTGATTTGAAGGAGGGAGTGACGGGGTATGGGGTGGATCTGAAAGGTATGGTGAGTGATGGGAGTGGGTGGGGTTGTGTGTGGAAACGGGTAAACAAATACCCGGAAATAAATCACGAATACGTGAATTCAAAACCCGAAATTAGTTCTCGATTGTTAGTTTTCCCGAATCTCGCTTTCTCGATCAATTAGATTTTTTTAAAATAGACAAGGATATCGCCATCCAATAATTATTTTGAATTTTCGATGTCAAAGGACGGAAATTGTTGGTCGAATTTTACATTCTGGTCGGAATCCGCTATACGAGTTTTAAGTCCAATTTAAATTCATTTTTAATTCTCTTTTTCCTACAAAAATTATGATCTTGAAAATCCGAGCCTTTACACATCTAGGAAAAGGCTAGATAGAACCATCAATGGGGTAACATAGTGGAAGGGGTTGTTCCACACAAGCTGGGTTTGACCACATAGAAACAAGGGTACTCCCACTACCCCATTTGCACAGATCGGTCAATACACATTTAATTGTTAGACATACCAATTAGATATCTAACATAGCAAGCACTCAACATAGAATCAGTTAGTGACACTTATAATGACCTCCTTGGAGTCTTCCAGACCCATCTGTAAAGAACAAGCTAATATTTCGCCTACCCATTCCCAACTACATCCAATAGGGATGGTCTAACGTCTTTCTACCCACTCGTGTCCCCGTCTGGTCGGTTTTCCTCTTTTATAACAAGCCAAGTTCGTTACTTAGTCCGATTTGGGTTAGGTATCTTAAGTTCATTTTGCCCCTTTAAATCCTCTTCAAAAGTCCTTGAAATTTGTGGGCGATTTTCAAAACATACACTCGACCATTGTGTACCCGAATTGCACAACCTCAGCTCTGATACCATCTTTGTAACAGCCCAGAATTATGATTTCCGGGTTACGTTTCAGGGGATTGAACCCCTTGTTCGGATCTTGCAATCCAGGTACGGGTCGAGGTTTCAAACTCATTTTAAGATTAGTAGAAAGAGGGATTTCAAACCCTAAAAGCCACGAAGGGTCGTAGGGTACCATTAACCTATCTTAAGACTATGTCGCGAAATGCAATTCAAATGTAATTAAAGAGGAAGTAAGGTTAAGATACAAAGTGTCACGGCAGAGCCGAGTCAAAACCAAAAACGTAAGCGAATGATTACCATTTATACCAAGTTAGAGAATTAGCCAGGTTCTTCAATTCGCCAAAAGGAAACCCCGTCATATAGATATCGAGTACTCAGAATCTCCAGAACATACCTTAAAAAAAAAGAACGGGGAAAGGAGTCAGATGGAGCCACTCATGCGGGACCGGCAGTCCTCGCTGAGGCCACATAGTATGTGCTATACCTAATAAAGATCCTCTAATGCAGTACGAAAGTCAAACACACTAGCATGCTCCTAGTCATAATAATGTGTAAAAATACTGTAAAGGGCCCAAGACAATGCCACAAGTGACATATCCCTCTCCTATCTCCACCCCCTTCCGATAGGGCGGAGACTGGCCAGCTCGTGAATGCATTCCATCATAATCGGGCGGCACGCATGCCTGACCCGCTCCACAATAAAGCCCGCAGGCATCTCATAATATAAGGAAGTTCATGACTCGATTGACTCAGGGTACCCGATGAGGCTGGGCTACACTATGACCCTAGCAAAGACTCTAGGACTATCACATATAACGGATATTCTGTTTCAAACGCATTAAGTAAGCAGATGCTCATTCAATTAGTGCAACCTAAATAGGATACTACATGGCATGCTTTTATGCATATGCAACACCTAACATAAAATGCAACAACATGCATGAATGTCCAACCTGAGTAAGCCCCCTAGGGAACTTACCTGAAGATGCAGAACAACAAAATAGCGCAAGCAATGACCCATATACAAGTCCAAAGCAATCCAAAAGCAATACACACATATCATCAAGCTATTTTCATAAGCTACCAGTCCATCATTCATACACACGAACTCCACATTCTCAACATGCTCAAAATCAACCGATAGTAAGACCATTTCATTTCCAATCAACCCATCGATAAATCTTACCAATAATATTTCCAAACTCATTTCCCAAAGTTTTCCAAAGTCTTAAATTTCAAGTTAAGTCAACTCATATCCAAAACAATTTCTCAATCGTAATTGGCCAAATTCCGACATTTATCATTTAAATCCTTAACAAATTCCCAAAATCATATTATATAAATGATTCCGACATTTTATTTCCAAAACCTTGACTTTAATGTCTCAAGTAACTTGAGACAATGTTTCTAAAGTAAATCCATCTTCACAACCTTATTTATAGATCAAAATCAAAAATATTTAAACAAATAAAACCTTAAAACATCCCATTTTTAATAAACCAACTCTATGGATTTACATTAATAAAAACACTTAAACTTTTCCTAACACACATATAAAATAACATGTTCGCAACTTATAATATGCCTAACATATTACACTTTTATTATATATAAAATTTCACAAATCTCAGATCAACAAATTAATAATAATAATTACAAATAACAATATAAAATCATAACATATTAATATATAAATAACATAACACTCTAAAAAAATTAATCTCATAATTCACACCCAAAAGGCCCAACTCTCACATGAATCTGCATCCGGAACCAGCCCAAAAGAAAGGATGAGAGACCCGCCCAGAGGAAACCCAAACCGGATGCTGAAGGAAATGAAAGGGGGAGAAGGGATCCGGATGCACAACCCGAAATGAAATAGATACCCAGCTCAGACCCGAAATATTAGGCCCAAGGGTCTGCCCAATGAAAAGAAAGAAGAGGCTCGCCTCTTCCAAAAGCAACCAGAGTTGTGTTATGCCGCTCGGAAAGTCGAAGAGAAGAAGAAGATCCAGGCTCCGGCAGTAGCAATCAATCCCGACTCACACCCAACCCTACAGACTCCCTTCCCCAACCTCGTCCCACACCATAGGATTCCAACGTAGAGAAAGGAAAGGAGGGAAATGAGGGCTCATCGAGATCGAAGCTCTCGCCGGAATAGGGGGGTCGACTGGTGCGATTCGACTCCGACGATGATGGAACCTCCTTGTTCTTGGCCTAGGGAGAGAGTAGAAGGTTTAAAGCTGCGAATTTGCATCGATTTAGAGCGAAAGGGGAGGAGAAGAGAGTATCGCATTTTTGGACGAAAATCAGGGGAGAAGGTATTGCCGGCGGCGATTCGGGCAACTCCGGGGTGCTTGGCTCGGCGTCGTCGGACCTCGGGGAAGGAGAGCGGAGGTGGAATCGTCTGGGGTTGCTCGGACTGATTTCCACCGGAGAACAGGGGTGAGTGCGGGTGGAGTTTTCCTGGGAAACCGAAGGAGAAGAGGTGATGGAGGTGGTGTTGGCTGCGACGGAGGGAGTAGGAGGGAGATATAGCTTCCGGTGAGTCAAAGCAAGTGAAGATGGGGGAAACTTTCAGGATTGTGTAGTTGGTTGTTGAATGAGGCAAGGGAGGGATGTGGGCGTATTGGCATTGAAACCAAATAAGGGAAGGGGAAGTAGGCTCTGTACTTTGGCGTGGGAATTGGGCAAGGCAAGGGTAAATTTCTGAATGGGGAAAAAATAGTCAAGAGTAGAGAAGGTGTGATGTTACTTGTTGCTTGTTAGTGAGGAAGAGGACGAATTGGCAAAGCTGTGTGAATTGGTGCTCTGCAGGCTCCAGCTGCAAGCGAGAGAGAGGAAAAGAGAAAAAAAGAAAAGAAAACAAATGGGATTAAAGGGTCCCAAAAGATATTTTGAATACCCGAATAAATATCCCGAGACCTGCTCTCTAACCTTACCCCGACCCAACTTAAAAAGATTTTCCAATTTTTAAATTCGAGTTTAATAAGAACTCCAAACATTTTATATATATATATATATATATATATATATATATATATATATATATATATATATATATATATATATATATATATATATATATATATATATATATATATATATATATATATATATATTTTCGCATATGAGAGCGGGATAAAGCATATTTTAAATTTTTAACTAAATAATGCCGGAACTCATTTTAAAATATTTAGAATAAAACCAATAGCTCAATTATGGAAATTCCAAACCTCCAAAATCTTAGAATCGGAATGATTATAAATCACTGTTTTAATAATTTAATATTATAAAATCTCCCGGTCTTTACATCATCCACCTCTAAAAACAAGTCTCGTCCCCGAGACTAAAATCACTCTAAAACAAAGGGATGAAGTTTGAAATGGGTGAGTCCAAGGATCATGCCATTGATTCCGTAAGCATCTCATAGGGGCCCGTATGAGATCCTCACAGCACCCTTGCCGTGATCATAACATTCGCAATTGGTCGTAGCAAGTATGTGATATGGACCCCTATCACACCCTTAACCCGACCTTTCAGTCACATCATAACTCGAAAAACAATCATAGCGTCTCCACTAGGTCTTAGCAAGCATTCTATATGCGCCCCTATAAAATGCTTGTATCCACTTCGTGAGCCGTTATAATATAAGCCCGGGTGTGAAAATTTTCAAAAAGGGATTCCGCAATTGGAAAAGATTGGCCTCAACATCGTTGAAATTCTCGGTAATGTTTATTCTTTAAAATTTCAAGTAATTTCTTTTCAAACCGCTCAAAATCTTTAAATAAGACGTTTAACCAAGCAACTTTACACCAAAATAAGTAAAATTCTTTCGATCAAAATTTCGTCAAAATCTTCCAAAATCAAATCAGTTTCTCGCATAACAATCAATCAAATACAGAAGCTCGGAGGTGGAACCATCCACCTCTAAGGGCTAATCCCATATTCTCTTCCTAGTTTCCAGAATCAAATCAATCTATCAGTCTCAATTCAAGCAAGATTCACAAGCCATAAGCAATGCATAACCACATAACCAATCGATCCTCAACGAGTATATCATATGAAAAGTCTCAAACATATGCTAGCACACTACCACAAGATCACATCAACGTCTCCACACCATACTAAAGGTCATAATATGCATCTATGCCAAAATCATAACACACATCTCGTTATCACACCAATGTCATAACAGGTACATCCTCATCATAAGGTCAATGAATCAAACTCATTGTCAACACAACAAGTCATGTTATTAAGATTCCGTGAAAGGGAAGGTCAAACAGTATATCAGTCATCGAATGTCAGCATATTCACCAAACATCATCTTAACTCAACACAATGTCATATAACGATCATTTAGAAATCTGGTATCATTATCTCATATATACAAATCATATTCATCCTCAAAGTCATATTCATCATTTAACATACCCACAATCATGCTTAAGGGTCATACAACATAACATCATGCTTTATCACCCCATAATATAATATCATGTTTTCACAAAGCAACACGTCATTATCTCATGATTCATATAACACATCGTAACATGCTTCTAAAACGCATAACGGGGTAGTATGCATCAACATATTACGATAATACTAGTCACTGTCAATTAGACTTCAATATTGCAGATCAGTATGTAATATCATTGTATATCAGGTTCATCATGGTTGCTATCTAGCATCATGCTAGCGAATATAAATAAATCACATAATCAAGAAAATCCTCATGTCATACCAGTCAAAATAAAACACAATCCCCACTCACCCATCTCCACTCTCAAGCCAAGATTAATCCTCTTCTAGACTCAATAACACTAACTCCGACAAAATCCCCTGAAGAAATCCCAATTCATTTCGATACTCCAATCTCACCCCTCATTTCCATCAAGCACTCTCACACACCATCCACCTCTAAGAACCCAACTCCTATCTCTAACTTCACACCCGAGAACCCTCGCATACTATATCCTAAATACTCTCAAAAGTCATTCCCCACACTTCATATACTACTCAAGACATCACAAGCATCATACCCTGCTAACCACATGGATCCCTCTCTCGCGTCTTACCTCGTAATACCATCGATCATCCTAACCGCCTAGAATTCTTTTACCACTCATCAACCACTCCACGAGAGAACCCTCACCCACAAGTTCAAAGAATAAGCAATCATGGACATTATTACACATAAGGACCACATCATATCAACTAGCATTTATAGCATCATGGGTTCATCAGCAATTATTGCAACTATGTCAACAAGTCCTAATGTACCGGCATGCTTAATAGTTATCGCAAAACATCATATACGAGCATAGTCAATTCAATCTAGCAAGTTTCATCATAACCTTATCAGATAACAATTCAGGTTCTCAGCAATTGCAGTTCACATTTTATAGGCAAGGAATTTAGATCATGCTTAGCAACTCAGAGTATCAACATATCAAGGCATAAGGCACATTAGAACTATAAAGCCTCAAATCATGTCATCATAGACAACAGACAATCAGACAACAATCATCACCAAGTCAGCACATCAACACGTAATTCTCATCGCCAGGTCAGTGCAATATCATCTTCAGAAGGGTTAGTAATTCGAACGGAGGACACTCCTGCCTTCAAGTCATATCGTACTCGGTAGCCGCAGTCCTCGAAACGTACCTGCCCCATCAACACCGTCGATCCAGAGGCTTGTGGGTTATGGGCCTACGTTTCCGCCACATGGGCCTATCGCTATCCAACTTCCTTTCTCTTTCCTATGCGGTCGCTCGTTCAATGTATCGCGCATGACTCCAAGTTAGCCAAGATAGGGGAGTGACAAGAGCGGACAACCCAATGTTCCTTTCGGGGATAAACACGTACCACAACTAAACACGACAATACTAGAGGCAAGACTCTGACCCGAGAATAGCAACAACGCCCTTATGGAGGTCCATTAGGTTGCAATCGCGACAAGCAAACATGAATTCATCATGGAGCATATCAATCACTCTAGTTCATACTAACATGTACCTAACTCATGATGAATTACATACGCATTCATTTCAGAAAACACAATCAAGTCTGGCACTAATGCAGGTGAGATGAGCTAATCGCAAATTCTTTCATGAAAGCAGACATGCTTAGCAATCTTAAACGAGATATGCAGAATAAACATAGGAATTATCACATGTATGAACAATGTACGAGTATGGTACACACATCTACTAATGAGGTCAAATGCAGCATGGCGAGGTATATCATAACAATTAGATTAAGCGTCGTGCGAGAGCACATAGGAGCAGTATGGTAACTATCACATCGGACAATAATAATCATATACCAGGTTAAGAATGACATGTAATCATATGACGAGATACATTTAGAAAGTATAGGTCCTACATGATGCTATTGATACATGATGTGATACAAGCATAGTCATGAGTCATTTAAAGAGTTCAACATAATATTTAGGATAGCAAGAGAAAAATCACAGAGTAACAAGAATGACATCACGAGCGACAAATCATAATCATGCTAGGAATGAACCATCATAGGACACATGTAATGATACGATAGTTATCAAATCATAGAACAAGTACATCACGTGATTATTCAGCGGGTCATATTGGAAATCAAAAGCCCTACAAGACACTACTGGCATATATCGAACACGAGCACAATCAGGGTAATTCGACCAGATTCATCCTAACATTTATGTGTTATGCGTATGTAAAATCATGGTATAGTGTGGTGTGTGATCATGCGATGTGCCAAGTCTTACATTCATGCAAGTGCGAGATGATAAAACAGAGTAATAGGGAAACACTTCCGAGAGGTAACATGTAGGCATGCTAAGATAACCATCACGAAAAGCAAGTCACTCATCGAATTCAACATCAGTCTAATCATGAGTAAAACACCAAAGATGATATATATGAAAGAGGAGAATCACACTATCAGGGACCTAGCTCAAGAGAAAATCAGCAACAACATAGGCAAGATACAAGTTCGCACAAGTCACAATCGAGGATCCTACATGATGCTAAAAGCTCAATATAACGTATGATACATGCATGCAACTAATCATGACGACGCGTAAGAAATCACTCAATCGTATTCCACGATATAGAAGCATGAGAAAAGTTAAATGATGCATAATACGAGTCTAAGTAATGGGCAATATGATTAGAATACGGGGCATGAGTGCAGATCAACACATACTGGGATGAAACATGCATTTTCCAAGACTCAATTATACTACATATTTTCCATTCAACACATGTAACACACAACAACATTATGTGCAAAATAATCAGCAATAGCTAATCTGGAAAATACAAAATAGATGAGCATGATATGGATTCTTGTCACAAAAAGGATAATAAGCACCGACATGTCGGCATCTAACATGTTAAACCGATAATCTACAAGCATTTCTGCAAAGAGGAGTTGATCACACTATCATGAACCTAATCCAGGAGGAAATAACGATCATGTAGGTTCATATCATATGGTCCATGATTCCAGTCATTCATACGATCAATAAGCCAAGTAAACATGATATGATAACATACACTCATGATAGAAGGCAAGACATAACATGAGACTTGAGCAATGTAACTAACCACAACATGATCTTACACAATAAAATTATGACAGAAAGCAATGCATACATGAGCAGCTTCTTACTAATGATCATTTACAAGATATATGCGGGAGATTACAAAATCATGTCATTCAATTCAGAGAGAGTCACCATTACAACCGGACGGAGATCCCTAAGGGCAACCATTGACCTTCCAAAACTAACTCATCACCCCTCTTTCCCGTGGGACTTTGGTACGACTCTTTGTGGTAAGAAAACATTGTTGATCATCATAAGGATGAAGAAAGAGAGCCCTATGACACCTTACTTTTGACTCAAAAGGCCATCAAGAACCACCTTCCAATACGCACTCAGACAACTTTCCCATCCATACATGATTCCCGACACAAAGTGGTTACCAACCCAATTCCTCGTGGAAGACACTAACATCCAGAAAAAGGCTAGATAGAACCATCAATGGGTTAACATAGTGGAAGGGGTTGTTCCACACAAGCTAGGTTTGACCCCATAGAAACAAGGGTACTCCCACTACCCCATTTGCACAGATCAGTCAATACACATTTAATTGTTAGACATACCAATTAGATATCTAACATAGCAAGCACTCAACATAGAATCAGTTAGTGACACTTATAATGACCTCCTTGGAGTCTTCCAGACCCATCTGTAAAGAACAAGCTAATATTTCGCCTACCCATTCCCAACTACATCCAATAGGGATGGTCTAACGTCTTTCTACCCACTCGTGTCCCCGTCTGGTCGGTTTTCCTCTTTTATAACAAGCCAAGTTCGTTACTTAGTCCGATTTGGGTTAGGTATCTTAAGTTCATTTTGCCCCTTTAAATCCTCTTCAAAAGTCCTTGAAATTTGTGGGCGATTTTCAAAACATACACTCGACCATTGTGTACCCGTATTGCACAACCTCAGCTCTGGTACCATCTTTGCAACGGCCCAGAATTATGATTTCCGGGTTACGTTTCAGGGGATTGAACCCCTTGTTCGGATCTTGCAATCCAGGTACGGGTCGAGGTTTCAAACTCATTTTAAGATTAGTAGAAAGAGGGATTTCAAACCCTAAAAGCCACGAAGGGTCGTAGGGTACCATTAACCTATCTTAAGACTATGTCGCGAAATGCAATTCAAATGTAATTAAAGCGGAAGTAAGGTTAAGATACAAAGTGTCACGGCAGAGCTGAGTCAAAACCAAAAACGTAAGCGAATGATTACCATTTATACCAAGTTAGAGAATTAGCCAGGTTCTTCAATTCGCCAAAAGGAAACCCCGTCATATAGACATCGAGTACTCAGAATCTGCAGAACATACCTTAAAAAAAAAGAACGGGGAAAGGAGTCAGATGGAGCCACTCATGCGGGACCGGCAGTCCTCGCTGAGGCCACATAGTATGTGTTAATAAAGATCCTCTAATGCAGTACGAAAGTCAAACACACTAGCATGCTCCTAGTCATAATAATGTGTAAAAATACTGTAAAGGGCCCAAGACAATGCCACAAGTGACATATCCCTCTCCTACCTCCACCCCCTTCCGATAGGGCGGAGACTGGCCAGCTCGTGAATGCATTCCATCATAATCGGGCGGCACGCATGCCTGACCCGCTCCACAATAAAGCCCGCAGGCATCTCATAATATAAGGAAGTTCATGACTCGATTGACTCAGGGTACCCGATGAGGCTGGGCTACCCTATGACCCTAGCAAAGACTCTAGGACTATCACATATAACGGCCATTCTGTTTCAAACGCATTAAGTAAGCAGATGCTCATTCAATTAGTGCAACCTAAACAGGATACTACATGACATGCTTTTATGCATATGCAACACCTAACATAAAATGCAACAACAGGCATGAATGTCCAACCTGAGTAAGCCCCCTAGGGAACTTACCTGAAGATGCAGAACAGCAAAATAGCGCAAGCAATGGCCCAAATGCAAGTCCAAAGCAATCCAAAAGCAATACATACCTATCATCAAGCTATTTTCATAAGCTACCAGTCCATCATTCATACACACGAACACCACATTCTCAACATGCTCAAAATCAACCGATAGTAAGACCATTTCATTTCCAATCAACCCATCGATAAATCTTACCAATAATATTTCCAAACTCATTTCCCAATGTTTTCCAAAGTCTTAAATCTCAAGTTAAGTCAACTCATATCCAAAACAATTTCTCAATCGTATTTGGCCAAATTCTGACATTTATCATTTAAATCCTTAACAAATTCCCAAAATCATATTATATAAATGATTCCGGCATTTTATTTCAGAAACCTTGACTTTAATGTCTCAAGTAACTTGAGACAATGTTTCTAAAGTAAATCCATCTTCACAACCTTATTTATAGATCAAAATCAAAAATATTTAAACAAATAAAACCTTAAAACATCCCATTTTTAATAAACCAACTCTATGGATTTACATTAATAAAAACACTTAAACTTTTCCTAACACACATATAAAATAACATGTTCGCAACTTATAATATGCCTAACATAAACACTTTTATTATATATAAAATTTCACAAATCTCAGATCAACATATTAATAATAATAATTACCAATAACAATATAAAATCATAACATATTAATATATAAATAACATAACACTCCAAAAAAATTAATCTCATAATTCACACCCAAAAGGCCTAACTCTCACATGAATCTGGATCCGGAACCAGCCCAAAAGAAAGGATGAGAGACCCGCCCAGAGGAAACCCAAATCGGATGCTGAAGGAAATGAAAGGGGGAGAAGGGATCTGGATGCATAACCCGAAATGAAATAGATACCCGGCCCACACCCGAAATATTAGGCCCAAGGGTCTGCCCAATGAAAAGAAAGAAGAGGCTCGCCTCTTCCAAACGCAACCAGAGCGGTGTTATGTCGCTCGGAAAGTCAAAGAGAAGAAGAAGATCCATGCGCCGGCGGTAGCAATCAATCCCGACTCACACCCAACCCTACAGACTCCCTTCCCCGACCTCATCCCACACCATAGGATTCAAACGCAGAGAAAGGAAAGGAGGGAAATGAGGGCTCACCGAGACCGAAGCTCTCGCCGGAATAGGGGGCCGACTGGTGCGATTCGACTCCGACGATGATGGAACCTCCTTGTTCTTGGCCTAGGGAGAGAGTAGAAGGCTTAAAGCCGCGAATTTGCATCGATTTAGAGCGAAAGGGGAGGAGAAGAGAGTATCGCGTTTCTGGACGAAAATCAAGGGAGAAGGTATTGCCGGCGGCGATTCGGCCGGGTTGTGCATCGGTCTAAAACCTAACCGAACTAGGCCGAGCCGAACCGAACCGAACCGAAACCGAAAATCTCAAATTTTCAAACCGAAAGCCGAACCGAAAGCATTAGGTTCGGTTTGGTTATTTACCGGTTTGGTTTATGTTCGGTTCGGTTTTAACATAATCGAACCGAATTTCTATATAAAAAAAAAAGTATACAAATATATATAAAATATAGTATATATACACATATTCCAATATAAAATATACAAATACAGTATACAAATATATATAAACATTGCATATAGAATTACAAATATATGTGTGTATGTATATAAACATTGTATACAAATACAGTATGTTATATACATACTATATTTGTACAAATATATACAAACAATGTATATAAAATTACAAATATATACAATGTTTATAGAAATACAGTATAATTATATAAAAATTGTATACAAAATTTCAAATATATATATATAGTATGTGTGTATATATAAAGTATACAAATATGTATACAATATATTTATGTAGTGTATAAAAAAATTCGGTTTAACACAAACCGAACCTAAACCGAACACAAACCGAACCGAAACCGAAAAATGAAAATTCTCAAAACGAAAGCCGAACCGAAAAACTTCGGTTCGGTTAGGTTCGGTTCGGTTTGTGTTGGTTCGGCCCAAAAATTCGGTTTGGACCGAATCATGCACACCCCTAGATTCGGGCAGCTCCGGGGTGCTTGGCTCGGCGTCATCGGACCTTGGGGAAGGAGAGCGGAGGTGGAATCGTCTGGGGTTGCTTGGACTGATTTTCACCGGAGAACAGGGGTG
Source organism: Persicaria tinctoria (assembly GCA_037127255.1). NCBI lineage: Eukaryota > Viridiplantae > Streptophyta > Magnoliopsida > Caryophyllales > Polygonaceae > Persicaria > Persicaria tinctoria. The sequence goes on from JBANSL010000015.1 coordinate 23,976,639, forward strand.
AGTGCGGGTGGAGTTTTCCTGGGAAACCGAAGGAGAAGAGGTGATGGAGGTGGTGCTGGCTGCGACAGAGGGAGTAGGAGGGAGATCCAGCTTTCGGTGAGTCAAAGCAAGTGAAGATGGGGGGAACTTTCAGGATTGTGTAGTTGGTTGTTGAATGAGGCAAGAGAGGGTTGTGGGCGTATTGGCATTGAAACCAAACAAGGGAAGGGGAAGTAGGCTCTGCACTTTGGCGTGGGAATTGGGCAAGGCAAGGGTAAATTTCTGAATGGGGAAAAAAATAGTCAAGAGTAGAGAAGGTGTGATGTTACTTGTTGCTTGTTAGTGAGGAAGAGGACAAATTGGCAAAGCTGTGTGAATTGGTGCTCTGCAGGCTCCAGCTGCAAGCGAGAGAGAGGAAAAGAGAAAAAAAGAAAAGAAAAGAAATGGGATTAAAGGGTCCCAAAAGATATTTTGAATACCCGAATAAATATCCCGAGACCCGCTCTCTAACCTTACCCCGACCCAACTTAAAAAGATTTTCAAATTTTTAAATTTGAGTTTAATAAGAACTCCAAACATTTTATATATATATATATATATATATATATATATATATATATATATATATATATATATATATATATATATATATATATATATATATATATATATATATATATATATATATATATATATATATATATATATATATATATATATATATATATATATATATATTTCGCATATGAGAGCGGGATAAAGCATATTTTAAATTTTTAACTAAATAATGCCGGAACTCGTTTTAAAATATTTAGAATAAAACCAATAGCTTAATGACGGAAATTCCAAACCTCCAAAATCTTAGAATCGGAATGATTATAAATCACTGTTTTAATAATTTAATATTATAAAATTTCCCGGTCTTTACATATAAAACAATAAATAATAAATATAATAAATTAATTTATTTACAAAAAAAATCAAAAAATTATAAAACAATAAAAAATCAATGTAATAAATAAATAATTAAATTATTTATTTATTTATTATTTTTTACCAATTTATTAATTATACATATATTTTTGTATATTAATTAATTATATATATATATATATATATTTGATTTAATTTTCATTATTTTTTTGTTATTACCTAAGTTCAAGATTTAATTAATTTTTTAATTCATATATGCTTATTTGTTTTATTATATTTAATTGAGTTTTATATTCAAATAATATTACTAAAGATTTTAAATTAATATAATTTAATAATACTTAATTTATCAATGAATAAATTTAATTTATTTATCTATGTTTGTGATTATATTATTTATATATATATAGTAATTATATAAATAGATTTTTTTATTCAATGTTTATTAAATATTTTTTTTATTAATTATTCATTTATTTATTTATATAAACAAATTATTTTAATTTTATGTATCTATATATAATTTTTATAATAAGTAATTATGAAATATATTATCTTTATTAATTATTCATTTATTTTTTATTGTTTTTATATATGTATTGATTATATATATTTTTATTTTGATTAATTTATTAAATAGTTATTTGTTTATTATATATTTATATATATATTTATCCATGTATTAATTATACTATTTTTTTCATTAATTCTTGATTTATTTATGTATATAATCAAATTATTTTTATTTTGTTTATTTATTATGTATTTTTTTATTTATTTTATATAACTAAATTATTTTATTTTATTTATTATTTATGTTTTTTTTTAAATCCTTCACTTCCCACGTGTGGAAACACGCGGGATTTGTCCGCGGGCATGCCAATCTGTGCGCATCCTGGGTGTGTAAGCGGGTGCCGCACATCCAGGATGCGTTTGCGGGTGCCCAATTCACCGCCCTACAATTGCTCCATGATCATCCTTGATAGAATACAATTCCTTGTTAAAAGGAATGGTTGACCTATTACAAATAATCCCATGTTTAGCTATAAAATCATCAACTTTATTGGCTTCTCTAAAGCAATGGATAAACTTAGCAGAATAAAATTGCTTTGACATTTCTCTGATCTTCTCTACTTGGTCCATTATTTCCCAATGAGTACTTGCTTCATCATTGATCGCCTTGATTAGCACTTGATTGTCTCCTTCAATGATAATTTTCTTGAGCCTTTTCTCAGCAGCCTGATGAAGACCCAAACAAATGTCTGTAGAATCGTACCTCTTCTTGTTTCCTGATAAAAAAAATATCAATAATATTGCCATTGGAGTCTCTAATGACCCCCCCTCACCCACCTGACAAATGTCTGTGGAACTAACTCGGCCATCTACATTACTTGTGTACATATAGCTCCAATTGGTTTCTTCCACTTTGTGTTTCTACCTTTCCTAGTCCCTTGTATTACATGTGTTTTATTGTTTTCAAATTTCCAGTTGTTAATGTTGTTGATTTGGTGAGTCATAGCAGTAGGGTTGGGTAATTTTTTATTTCTAAATATTATTTCATTTATGGCGTTCCAGATAGCTTGCCAAATAAATCCGAGTTTTTCTAAGTACGAGTTTCTATTTTTATCTTGAAGCAAATCTAAAATATCAAAGCATTGGGCTCTTGTGTTCATACATGTTTTGCCTGTTTTTCTTTCAAATTGGGATATTACGTCTTTTGTATATTTGCAGTGAAGAAAGAGATGGGAAGTGTCTATTACATTGGATTCACAGAGACAGCATTGAGCAAGCACTCTATTTATATACTTGTTAAGTCTTTGTTTTTTGGGTAGGCTATCAATTAAGATTTTCAAAATTAGGTTTTTAATTTTGGGGGGAAGAGAAAGCTTCCAAATCCACTTAAGATCTCCATTATTTTGGTGGTCTCTTTCTAATAGGAATTTTGCTTATTTTGTTGTAAAGGATCCATTAGAATTTAGTTTCCAGATAAGCTTATCAGGAGTTTTCCATTCCAGAATTGGGATCTGAAGAATGTTTTCGACAACGTGGTTTGGGAATAAGTTATGGAGGATGTCTGAATTCTACTGCTTCTCTGACGTCATAAGTTGATTAACTGTCGTGTTAGGATCCATATTAGTTTTAAAGCTTTCAAGGGTGTGATTTTGCAGCCAAGGATCATCCCAGACATTTATAGATTTACCATTTCCAATGATCCACATAAGGCCTTTGTTGAATTTTTCCCTTAGGCTTAAAAGTCTTCCAAATTGCCAGGATGTGTTACTATTTGTAATGTTATTAATGTTTTCACTTTGTAGATATTTTTCCCTAATAATTATAACCCAAATATTCTCGCTATCGGTGTGAATTTTCCAAAGTAGTTTCATTTGGAGGCATTCATTAAGTTCTTCCGATTTTCTTATGCCTAGTCCTCCTTGACATTTTGGTCTACATATTTTATCCCAACTTATAAGAGGAGTATATCTTTCAGTCTGAAGTTTGTTCCAAAATAAGTGTTTATTAATTTGGTCCATCTGATGGAGAACTCTTTTTGGAAGGAGAAAGTTTGGCATAAGGTAATTAGATTTCGAGCTTAGGTTAGCTTGAATGAGTGTTGCACGACCAGCTTGAGAGAGAGAGAGAGTGGACGATTTCCACTTGGATAATTGTTTTTTGAGGTTTTGAAGAGCATCTTCAAACACACAATTCTTAACTCTACCATTCATAATTGGGATACCCAAATATTTTTCTAGAGCCTTGGAGATGGGTATTTTCATTTGGTGGGCAAGGGAAGCAGCTAAGTTAGGATTAATATTTGCAGAAAATTGGATAGAGCTTTTATTATAATTTATTGTTAATCTTCAGATGTTTGAGAAGCCATTAATCATATTTTGAATGGTGTGAAGGCTAGTATGAGCTGCTTTTGCAAAGAAGATAGTATCATCCGCAAAGGTTAAAAAAAGAATGGGAGTAGCATCCTTTTTGAGTTTGATTCCTATGAGGTTGTCTTCTAAAAGAGCTTCACGAATCACGATATAGTTCTCTAGCTAAATTTTCCACAACAAGGACGAATATGTACGGGGCTAAAGGGTCTCCTTGTCCGATTCCACGATTAGGACGAAATTGTTTCCCAGGTATGTTATTTACTAAAATGGAGAAGGTAGGAGTTGTGATACAATTCATGACCAGTTAATTTTATCATTGTCTTTTTCCTTGTCTAATTTTAGGGCCATCCACCCCATTTTTCCTTTTTTTATGAAAGTTATGGAAAACTTCATGAGCTATCAGAGTATTATTTTGGATGGATCTTCCTTCCACAAAGGCACCTTGAAAAGGGCTTATGAGTTTAGGAAGAATCGGTTTGAGTATGTTAGCTAGGATTTTAGTTATAATTTTGTATATAGTATTGCATGGGCTAATAGGTCTGTAGTGATTAATGTTAGCAGGATTTTCAGTTTTTGGGATAAGAGCAATAAAGGTTTGGTTAATTTCTCTGAGAAGACTTCCTGAATGAAAGAAGGCTTTGACAGTTTTGCGAACCGAGGGTCCAACTAGGTGCCAGTATTTATTGTAAAATTTTGGTGGGTAGCCATATGGACCAGGAGATTTTTCTTCTGCCATGTTAATCATAACGTTTTTAATTTCTGAGTTTGTCGGGATTTGGATTAGGTTATTATTTTCTGTTACAGTGACTTGGGGTTGGATATAGTTAATATCTTCAGGGGTTACTTTTTTTTGGTGATGAGAGATGAATCTTTCCAAGAGTTTAGTCGTTATCTAATCAGAGATAGAAGATTGATTAGAAAGAATAGTCCCATCTTTGGACGTAAAGAAAAGGGTGTTTCTTTTGAAATTTCTGATTTTAGCACTAGTTTGAAAATACTTGGTATTCTTATCTGCAAGTTGAATATGTTTACTTTTAGCTCTTTGCTTCCAGAATATGTAATTAAATTCCATAAGCTTATATTTTTTATTTTCCAATCTTTCTAGTTTGAGATGATCTTTTGATGAAAGAGTTCCTAAAGGGAGGAGGCTTTGTAGCTGTCGAATATTATCATCAACAACTTGGAGCTATTTTTGTATATTATTTGTATGATTCTTGCACCATTCCTTGGTATTTTTCTTAAGAAGCTTTTGTTTTTTAATAAGTTTATAACCGAAAGATCCCACTAATTTGTTGCTCCAAACTTTGTCAACCATAGCTTCATATTTTGGATTAGAGGTCCAGGACATTTCAAATGTGAAAGGTGAGCCTTTCGATAGTCTGTTAGAGCCTATTTGGAAAGTTATAGGGCAATGATCAGAAGAAGAGAAAGGGTGGTGTTGAACTCTTGGATTGTTAAACTTTGTGACAATAGTTTGATGTGCTAGAACCCTGTCTAATCTTTCATAAGTGTTCTCAATATTCAGTTTTTGCTTCCTCCACGTAAATGAAGAGCCAGTAAATGATATAGTGGTTAAATTGAGTACTTGTGTAACGTGAATAAGTCTTCTGAAATGGTTGATAGAGGGCGAAGGGCCTCCCATTTTTTCAGTATCATTCTCAATATCATTAAGGTCTCCAATAATCAAGATATGAAGTAGGTGTTTATGCACTATTGTGAATATTTCATCCTAGAAAGAGTTCTTTTCTTGCTCGTTTGAAGGGGCACAGACAATTAAGATTGCAAAGACTAGGTCTTCTATGGATGTTTTGATAAAACATAATCTATCACCTTGTTTTAGTATAAAGTTGTGATTAAATCTTTCATGGTTTTTGTAGAGGATCCAAAGCCCTTCTTTATGACCATTAGCTTTGATGGAATGGGAATTATTAAAACCTATGGTTCTCATTTGATATTCAGAAAGATTATTAGTAGACTTAGTTTCAGCAATTGCAAGGATGTCTAGTTTGTTTGAGGATTGGAGTTGATTGATTTCCTGCAATAATAGAGGACGACGAGATCCCCTAACATTCCAGTATCCTATCTTAATCATAAAATTTATTTTTTGTCGGCATTCTAGCATTTTTGTTGTGATTTATAGCAGGTTGTTTATAGAGGATCAATTGCTTAAACATATAGGCAAGAAGCTTACAGGAATTGTTAAGGATAGATGTCTTACTGTTGACATATAGTTGAGTTTTAATGCTACTGTTAGCTCGATATGTTAAGCTAGGGAGAATATTCATCACTCGGCAGAACATCTTGAGATGAATATGATGACAAAGCTTAAAATTGAGCTTGTTGCTGCAGTTGTTGTTGGTAAGGTTTAAGAGTACTTGTTGTGAAGTAGGGTTGTGTCGACATGCCACCTTGCCATCCAAAGGAGGTCTATAGGGGCTTAGCCAAAGTTTTGTAGAGATCAGAGAGAGAGAGAGAGAGAGAGAGAATACAAACATGTTACTCGATCTGTCCAACAAGAAATCAAGAGAGCTTCCTCACAGTCATTTATGATTTTCTCAGTGGTGCTAATAGTGTGCATGGCCTTATTCAAACATAGAACAATCATACCCAGGATAACAATAATAGTAGTATAGAAGCTGAATTTTTAGATAGATGACATCATAACAGAAATAGTTGAAATTTTGATTAAAGTGCATAATAACATCACATATCACTCCTAGATTGATCGGAAAATCATGAGTGTCAGTGCAGTGGTGATTATTGCTGTCCGGGGAGAAATAAAAACAACAAAAGTAGGCCTTCTTAGGATAGGCGTTAACATCAAGATATGACTTGGAGTTCATCACAATGCCATTGTTATTTAGGTTAATATGAGCTTTAGTTAGCTCACCCCCAAGCAATTTAGTCTTCACGCCAATCATAACTAGTTCTTCTTCCTTCTGGACTTCTTGTTGGCTGGTGAGAAGGCTTTAGTGCTTTCTTCATCATCTTTGTGCTTGGTCTGATATTGATAACAAAGCCACAAAATGGAGAAAAAAAAGCAAATGAATAAGCAAAAACTATCTTGATAACAATGAGTAGTATACGTGATTTTGATAACAAAGCCACAACATGGAGAAAAAAAAGCAAATGACTGATTTTGAAAAACATAAAAAATAATATTTTACCTTCGTGAAAAGTTTTGCATGAGAAATAAGAGACATAAAAGAGAGGGGAAAATATTTTAAATAAATGTGTAGAGAATACGATTGAAAAATGAATAAGCAAAAACTATCTAATAAATATATGTATTAACAAAACATGTCGATTAATCGGTTTAAAAAATTGTATTTTCCCTAAAAATATGTCAACCTCAATCCCATTTGGCTAGATATTTCACTTATTGAATAGATAATTAAATATTGTATTCCGTATAACTTAAATTAATGAAATCAATTGGGAACGAATTAATAAGCTAAATTGATTAATTATTTGATACCAAATATAAATGACTATTCCATCAAAACAATTGTAAAAGATAAATTTTAATTAATGATTTAAGGTAGAGTCAAATAAAATAATTAATTAATTTAAAGGCAAAAATGCATAAAACCACCCTTTATTCATTGTTGTTTGCAAATAAAATAACCACCCCTTATTAAAAAATTGTCAAATAACCACCCATTAAATATAGGTTGGTTGCAACTAACCACCCATACCATTTTCTTGTTAAATCTCACTTAATTTAATATGAAAAGACAATTATACCCTTATTCTTTAATGTTTCATTTTTAGTAAAAAGACGATTATACTTCTCGTTGTTTCTTAGTTTTTCAAGTATTACAATTAGACCTGTCAAACGGGTCATTCGGGTCGGGTCACTTCGGGTCTCGGGTAAAATGGGTCCCCTCCCGGGTATATCCAGGTTGACTCGAAATCGGGTTTGATCGGGTTTCGGGTCATTTCGGGTTTGTCAATTTTTTCTTTTTGAAATTAAAAAAAATAATGATTTGATAATTTTGGATAATTTTAAAATTCTAAAATTAAAGACGTTGTTCATAAATTCTAGTGCTTGTAATTACATACTATATCTAATCTAAAATATTTCGTTTTTATTATTTCTTGTAATTTTTAATAACATGTAATAATATATAAATTTCAAAATTTCAAATAACTTTTTTAAAAATTTGATATTTTATATATTATTACATCTTATTAAAAACATTTGATTTTTATTATTTCACGTAATTTTTAATAAAATTTAATAATATATAAAATATCAAAATTTAAAAAACAATTTCATGTAATTAGTAATAAGCATAGAATTATTTTGATATTTTTTAGAATTTTTATTTTCTTAAAAAAATGTGTGAAAAATAAAAAATCAAATACTATCGATCGGACGAAGTATTACACAATACAAATAAATATAAAAGTTGATTTGAAAATGAAGAATCAAGTGATTGTAATTATAAAATGTAATAAATTGGAATCTCCATAAAAAATTTAATTATATATAATTATAAATCAACCGGGTTAATCGGGTCACTGGGTCCTTCGGGTAAATCGGGTCAAAATTACCGGGTCAGTCGGGTCACTGGGTTGAAACCCAGATTACCCAGAAAATTTCCGAGTTTTCGGGTATAATTGTCTTTTCATATTAAATTAAGTGAGGTTTAACAAGAAAAGGGGTATGGGTGGTAGTTGCAAACAACATATATCTAATGGGTGGTTATTTGATAATATTTTAATAAGGGGTGGTTATTTGCAAACAACAATGAATAATGGGTGGTTTTATGCATTTTTGCCTAATTTAAAATGAGGTTATTATCTTCAACCAACAAAATTGAAAAATTAATGAAAGTGGGCCCATGATTGATGTTAAGTTGCAACATAAGCCAAGGAAGAATTGCCATGTGCCATGAGAAGTAGACCCGGGCAAACGCGGGCACGGGCCGGGCTTGGGACGGGTTTTACCCGAGATTTTGTCCTGTTGTTGCGGGCGCAGGCCGGGCTAAGCCTGCTTAACGGGTTGGAAGTCGTGTCCAAACCCGTCCGTGAATGCGGGTGCGGGTAGCCCGGGGGTACCCGCAAACCTATTCAAGTTTTCTTATTAAAGCTACATTTAATCAATTTTAATATATAGTATATACTTACTGTTTTTATTTCTATATATATATATATATATATATATATATATATATATATATATATATATATATATATATATATATATATATATATATATACTTACTGTTTTTTATTTGTTTTTAAAATGAATACATACAGTGTGTGGCTCTTGCCGGGTGGGTCACGTGTCTGGGGTTTGCCCCCAAAGGTGGGTTCCTCGTCATCAAAAAAAAATTAGTACATACATACATACATACATATATATATAGGCCAAACTACCAAATTGGTTTTTTTTTTACAGTGGACAAACATTAGGATGGTTCTGTTTAGGGAAACAGAACACACCCTTGATCATCCTGTCAGATGATGTTACAAAGATCCCTGTTCAAAGGGAGTGTAGACAACTTATAGATCACTCTACTCTTTAACAATAAAATCTGATACTCTATTTGCTTCTCTATAACAATGCTTAAATTGAATATGATCAAAAGAGCTAGACAGAAGCTTGATTTCTTCAATTTGACGCAGGATCTCCCAATTGATTGGTGTCGAGCCAGTAATTGCTCTAACTGCTTCTAAATTGTCACCTTCAATTATGACTCTCTTGAGGCTTCTCTCAATCGCTATCTGCATACCTGTGGAAATAGCTAGGACCTCGGCTTGGAGAACTGAGCTCTGCATTATCTCCTGGTGAAAAATATTAATAATATGACCATTGGAGTCCCTCATGACCCCTCCCACATAACACTGGTCAGTTGGGGCGCATTGAGCCATCAACATTTATTTTAACGACTGTATTTGGGGGTTTGTTCCATTTTGCCTTTTGACGTTTATTTTTAGGGGTCGTCTTAGTTATCTCTTCATTTGTCCTATCCCAGTTTGTAATATCATTTAAAATTCTTCGCAATAGGGTCAAAGGTTTGTCTAGTTTAAGTTTGTTAAAAATGATGGTATTCCTTGTTTCCCATATTACTTGCCAAATGAAACAGAGTTCTTCAAATTTTGTATTTTGATTTCTTAGAAGCATGATATCATCAGTAGAGAGATTCCGTCTTCGGAGCTGTATAAAAGATTTGTTGGTTAGTTTCTCATAGGTTCTAATTATTGATCTTGTTACTTGGCAGTTCAAGAAGAGGTGATGAGAATCTTCCTCCTCGGTATTACAAAGGCAGCATTGAGAGGGCACTCTATTAAAATATTTATTAAGTCTACATTTTGTTGCAAGGCCATCAACAACTATTTTCCAAACAAGGTTCTTTAATCTTGGTGGGATGTTGAGCTTCCAAATCCACTTATAGTCACAGTCATCTTGTTGGGTTTTTTAATTATTTGATATGCAGTCTTGGTAGTGAAGTTTCCATTCGGATTAGGTTTCCAGATCAGCCTATCTCTAGGCCTCCATTCTGGTATTTTGATTTCTTGAATTTTGTTGGCTATGTGTTAGGGGAAAAGTTGCTTAAGGAGAGTGATATTCTAGTTGGATTGGTTTATAAATAAATTATAGACTTTTAGATTTCTATTTTGGTCATTTTTGTAAGGAGTTAAATCATGGTCATTAAGCCATGGGTCATCCAAGACATTTATGGATTCCCCATTTCCAATGAGCCATAATAATCCTTTGTGGAAACTATCTCGTAAATGTAGGAGCCTCCCAAATTTCCATGAAGTGTTTTGTAAGGATCTGTGTTGAATTGTGTCAGTTTGAATATATTTTTCTTTTATGAGTTTAGTCCAGATATTTTCTTGGTTAGAGTAAAGCTTCCAAAGTAACTTCATCTATAAGCTAATGTTCATTTCTTCAGCCGTCTTGAAGCCAAGACCACCTTCACTTTTTGGTTTACAAATCTTATCCCAACTTATAAGAGGGTTATAACGTTGAGAGGATAATTTTTTCCAGAAGAAGTTCTTATTAATTTGATCTATTTGGTTTAGAACCCCTTTAGGGAGCATAAAATTTTGCATAAGGTAATTAGTTTTAGAACTAAGATTTGCCTGTCTAAGAATAGCTCTCCCTGCTTGAGATAGAGATAAAGCTTTCCATTTCGATAATTGCTTTTTGAGGTTATCAATAGCTTCTTCAAAGACACAATTTTTAACCCTTCCACTTATGATGGGGATGCCTAAATATTTTTCCATAGCTTTTGAGAGTGGGATCCTCATCTCTTGGGCGAGGCTCTTGGCAAGGTTGGAGCTAACATTCTCCGAGACTTGTAGTGAACTTTTGTTGAAGTTTATGACTAGCCCCGATAAATTGGAGAAGTTATTTAAGGTGTTCTGAATGGTATGCAAACTCTTAAAAGAGGCTTCTGAGAAAATGAGAGTGTCATCAGGAAAGGTTAAGAAGGGAATTGGAGTACCATTTTTTGTGATCTTTATACCAATCAAGGCATCATCCAACTGGGCTTTTGAATGAAGCTCACGAGCCAGATTTTCCATGATCAATACAAAAATATATGGCGCTAGGGGGTCACCTTGTCTTATTCCTCTGTTGGGTTTGAACGGTTTTCCCGGGCACTTATTGACCTAAACCGAGAAAGTAGTAGTGGTTATGCACTACTCCATGACCCATTTGATCCATGTAGGATGGAAACCAAACTTGATCAAGGTTGCTTCAATGAAGTTCCAATTTATCTTGTCATACGCTTTTTCCATATCTAGCTTTAGAGCCATCCTAGACCTGTTATATGCAAATTCTACAAATGGTAGGCATTCTTCCCACCTCCGGAGGTTAGTTTGCAGCATGACTCTAAGGAGAGCCCCAAGAGTTCTATTTGTGACCTCAGTTTGGCCATCAGTTTGTGGGTGACAAGAAGTAGAAAATAGCAATTTTGTACCCAGTTTAGACCATAGAGTTTTCCAAAAAGAGCTTAAAAATTTAGGATCACGGTCAGAAACTATAGATAATGGTAATCCATGTAAGCGAACAACATCTTTGAAGAACAAATTAGCAATATGAATAGCATCATCAGTTTTGTGACATGGAATAAAATGAGCCATTTTGGAAAATCTGTCTACAACAACAAAGACAGAATCATGACCCTTAGAAGTTCTAGGCAATCCTACAATAAAGTCCATAGAAACATCTTCCCAGGGGGCATTAGCAATAGGCAAAGGTTGATATAGACCATTAGCATTAGATTTCGATTTGGCCTTAGCACATGTAACACAACTTTTGACAAATCTCAACACATAATTAGACATTTTAGGCCAAAAGTAATGTTCTTTAAGTCCTGCTAAGGTTTTTTCGAAACCACCATGTCCTTTAGATTCATGAATTTCTTGAGTTAACAATCGGCGAATAGAAGAAGATGGGATACAAAGCTTGCCCATCTTAAATAAATAACCATTATCAAGAAAAAATGAATCAACTTCACATTTAGACACACATTGAGCATATATAGTTTTAAAGAAACAATTAGAAGCATACAGTTCCTTTATCAAAGCAAAACCCAAAACATGTGCATCCATATGGTTTATGAGGACATACCTGCGTGATAGCGCGTCAGCTACCACATTATCCTTTCCCTTCTTGTGATGAACCACATAGGAAAAGGTCTCTATAAACTCCACCCATCGAGCAAGTCGCCTGCTGAGCACTGCTTGTCCTTTGAGGTACTTTAGAGCTTCATGATCCGAATGAATCACAAACTCATTTGGCCAGAGATAATGTTGTCGAGTCTGTAAGCAGCGAACCAGTGCAAATAGCTCTTTGTCGTAGGTAGAATAGTTGAGCTCAGCGGAGCCCAACTTTTCGCTGAAGTAGGCGATGGGACGCTTGTTCTGCAGCAGGACCCCTCCAATGCCAGTGCCATAAGCGTCACACTCGAGCTCAAAAGGTTGAGCAAAGTGAGGTAACTACAGTACTGGGGCGTGTGTCAGGCGATCCTTGAGGGCGTCGAAAGCCTTTTGATGTGAGTCTGTCCAGCGAAATGTCACATCTTTCTTTGTCAGGTCATGTAGGGGGCGGCAATCAGGCTGAAATCCTTGACAAAACATCGATAGAAACCAGCAAGGCCCAGGAATGAGCGGACATGAGTGGGTGTATTCGGCCTGGCCCACTCCTGAATAGCACGAATCTTCTCCTCATCCACCTTCAATCCAGATGCAGTCACTACAAAACCAAGAAAAATGGTAGACTCAGATGCAAAAGAACACTTCTGTAAATTGGCATATAATTTTTCTTTCCTAAGACAATCAAAAACCAATTTTAAGTGACTTAAGTGATCATGTATATTCTTACTATAGATTAAGATATCGTCAAAATAGACAACGACAAATTTTCATAAGTGTCTTCTAAGCACATGGTTCATAAGCCTCATAAAAGTAGAAGGTGCATTTGTTAATCCAAAAGGCATTACTAACCATTCATATAAGCCATACTTAGTTTTAAAAGCCGTTTTCCATTCATCACCCTGTTTCATCCTAATTTGATGATATCCACTTCCAAGGTCAATTTTAGAAAAAATACAAGCACTATGAAGTTCATCAAGCATATCATCTAAACGAGGAATAGGGTGGCGATACTTAACCGTTATTTGGTTGATTGCGCGACAATCAACACACATGCGCCAGGAGCTATCCTTCTTTGGAACCAAAATGACAGGCACGACACAAGGAGATAGGCTTTCTCGAATAAATCCCTTATCCATCAATTCTGTGACTTGGCGTTGCAGCTCCTTTGTTTCCTCAGGACTAGCTCTATAAGCGGCGCGATTTGGCAAGGCTGCCCCAGGCACAAAGTCAATCTGGTGTTCAATACCTCTAATAGGAGGCAAGCCTTGGAGTAGTTCAGCTTGAAGCACATCTAAGTAATCCTGCAGAAGAGCAGCAATAGGTGCAGGAATATGACTCAATTCAACATTAAGTAATACCTGTTTCATTACCAGGAGAATATGAGGTCGATGAGCATTCCATGTGATGGTCCCTTTTTGAGGTTGAGAGGCCAGTGAACGACGTTCTACAGAGCCCTTAAGTGATGCAGAAGAGGGCTGAGTGGACGCCGAGTGGGAAGGAGCTGATGCCGAGGGAGCCGCGGGGGCTGCAGTGGAGGCCGCGGGCGCGGCAGGATCGGCGACGGGTGCGGCCTGCTTGGCCGAGGTCTCCTTGAGCTTCTCCTTCCTTTGAGCTTCCTTCTGGGTGTCCTGTTGTTGCTTCTTGCTAACCTGGTCCTTCAGAATAGTTTGTGGCGAAAGGGGTAGGAGAGTAACTCTCCTCCCATCAAAAGTGAAGGCATATGTATTCGCACGACCATCATGAAGAACAGAATGATCATATAACCAAGGACAACCTAATAATATATGACTACAATCCATGCGAGCAACATCACATAATATTTTATCATGATATGATCCAATTGAAAGAGAAACTAAACATTGTTTGGTGACCATTATATCAGATCCATCATCAGTAATGCCATTTAAACCATAGTGAGTAGCTCTAGGAGTAGTAGTTAAATGGAGGATATCCACTACCTTTTCACTTATGATATTGCAGCAACTCCCACCGTCAATGATGAAGCTTAAGGTATCCTCGCGAACTACACACCTAGTGTGGAAAATGTTCTCCCTTTGATCAGCCATGGGAGATTCCTGAATGTGGAGGACCCGCCGATTGATAATTCAAAGCAAGTTGTCGTACTCTGAAGTATCGATCTCCTCAATAGACTCAGACGGCTGGTCCTCCTCCACTGCACTTGAAATTACATGGTCCTCAACAGTCTATTCCTCATAGTAATGGTCTCCCAAATCATTGAGAAGAACCTTCTTTTTCTGAGGGCAATTGCGAGAGACATGCCCAGAACCACCACAAGTGAAGCAGCGGATATCTTTGTTGCGATCTGCAGAGGGTGCAGCAACTCGCCTAGTTTCAACCTGATAACCCTGTTGAGGTGAGTTGGAAACTCCCTTTTGCTGCATGGAAGGGTTAGAAGTAGAAGGTTTAGATTGACTAGAAGGGTTAAAGGGAACAAACCTGCGACCTTGAGAGGTCTGGTCGAATCTAGTCCTTTGTTGCCGAAGCTGCTGCTGCTGTTGTTCATACAGAAGTTGTGCTTTATGTGACAAAGTGTTAATATCTCTAATGGAATGGATAGATAAAGGATTTTTAATAGAAATATTAAGACCAGCAAGAAATTGAGTACACAAAGCACGTTCAGTAAGATAAACATTAGCCTGATGGGAGAGCCGTTCAAGCTCATCTCTGTAGTCGTTAGGAGAGCGAGTTCCTTGGCGGCAGGACGCAAGCTGCATCCTCATGGACTCTGTGTATTCCTCAGGCACATGTCTCTTCTTCAGGAGATAGCGAAGTTGTGGCCAGGTTTCAACAGGTTGCTTGTCCTGACGACGGTGCATCTCACGAGTGCGAAACCACCAGGTGCGAGCTTTACCTACTAAATGCAATATAACAACTTCCAACTTCTCCGTTTCCTCATAGCGTAAATTTTCAAGCAGATAGTCAATATGATTTTCCTAAACAAGATAAGCTTCAGGATCAGTGTTACCATCAAAGGTTTCTAATTTAAGCTTAACATCACGTCTTTGAATAGCTTGAGCATTATCAAATCTAGGATGACCAAAATTAGGCGGGGGTAAATCATCAAAGTTAGGATTTACCTCATGGTAGGCATCCTCCAAATGCGGCGTCTCATAAAGATCATTATTGTTGCGGCTGTCATCCCAGTTAGAACGGGTGTGCAGCGGCTGCTTATGACGCTGATTTGGCCTCCCTTGTTGTTGATGTTGTGGGGGTGTGACCTCACGGCGATCTTGGTTACCATTGAAGCCCGCCAGATGATCGTTGTCATTCTCTCCATTGAAAGGGTTAGGAGTAGCAGACTTAAGCTTAAAATGTAATTGACCAGAAGGGGGAGGTTTAACAGAATAAGAAGTCTGACCTGTAGGTGGCGCATTACCTGTAGGTGGAGTGGAATCTGTCGGAGGTGTAGGGTCTATAGGAGGCGACATACCACTCGGGGGTGCAAAACCAGAAGCCTCATGTTGTTTCAACTCCTCCAGATGTCGCAGAACACCATTAATAGACCGAGTAGTAACCAGGCTAGCTTGTTGGGCCAACTGATCGTGGAAGCGCTTGTTCCAACGCTCCTCAGCAGCTTCAAGGAGTGCTCTATGTTCGTCCATAGAAGCTTTAGTAGTGGCCTGAATAATACGCTCCAAGGTCTCATCAGAAATAGGGCTAGGGGTAGTAGGGGGGTGCTTTCGGCTGCCGTGTTCCTACAATATCAGAAGAGCAACAAGTAACTGAAGCAAAGACCATAAACCAAGTAATCCAAGCTCTAGTGATTCCTAAGAGTGATTCAAGTTTTCGAAATCAAAGAGCGAGAAAACAAGGCACAATATTCAAGCAATTCCCCTGGACACAGAATTTTGCAACATTGAAGACATCAAGTAATAATCAAAATTGCAAATTAAATTAGCCACAAGTCGGATATCAAGGATAGCAAGTATAAACAAGCGGCTTAATGTGGATAGAATAAGAACTACAATGTGATGCTTGAATAATAAGAATGTGTAATAATCGACAATAGCAATCACAAGGGCAATCAAGTGCATACACTCCGTCAACTATTATCTGACGGTTGCAACACGATTCAGGAAAAGAGGGGTGTGACCAAGGCTCCAGTGTCGGCACATCACAAAATCACATAAAGTAGGGTTCTTTTGTAAAGCTTAAAGCTGATCAGATCATCTAACATGTAGCAAGAAAAGAAATAACAAGGGAAAAGTTACTAACTCAACCATGTAATGTATGCTAAACTTTTCTTTCTTTCTCTTTGTTTTTTTTTTTTTGAAGCTCTCGGCTTTTATGTTTTTTTTTTTTTTTTTGGCTATGAAATAGCTGCTGTAATATGTTGTAAAGTGCCGAAAATAAGAGAAAAAAAATAAAATAACAAGCTACGATGATCTAAAAGTAAGCAAAAATAAAGAAAATAGGGAAAATAGGTTAGAAACTAGAGAAATTAGGGTTCTTTAGTGGTGCAAGTTCATATAATGCTTTTAATCCAAGAATCACGGTCATAGGCATGATATGTAGCAACTAGGAATAAAAGATCACAACTTGCAGTCAAGAACTCAATATCTTCGAAATTAAAGATCCAAACAAAGAATAACAAAAATAAAGTGCCAATTTTGATGGGTGAATAATAAAGATTTTACTTTTATGCAGCGGCTATAGTGAAAAAAAAATAGGCACGAAAAATAAATCACTCAAATAAGAAATCAAGAGAGTAAAGAACTTGCATTAACCTGAAATCCGATACCACTTGATACGTTTGGGATACCCGATCCTTCGCCTGTGGGCTCAAGATCAAGAACCACGCCGTATATTTGCTAGATCTTGCAATGCTCTTTGATATCTCCTGAATTTGGAACAATTTAAACAAGTGATTAAAATTCTGGAATAGCGACAGTTTCAGACTTGGTAAAAATTCCAGCAATTTCTAACTAAGAAATAGCGACAGAAATCAATAAGGGAAAACGAGGGGAGAAGCGAGGCCAGGTTCGCGCGGAGGCTGGGCACACAGGACACGGGTCCTCAGGGTGTGCGGATGCGCGAAGACGTCTCTCGCTTGGAGCGAGAGTTCTGGCGAGTGACAGCGGCGCGCAAGAGAGAGCGAGAGCGAGGGCGAGCGAGTGTGCAGGAGCGAGAGCGCGGGAGCGAGGCGCCTGGGACGTCCGCGCTCGCTGGGAGCGGGTCTGCTCGCGGGTGACGCCAAGGGCCGACTTCGCTGGGTGCGATAGCTTCTCGGTTGGGTTGGGGATCTTGGGTTTCTCGATGTCGATGAACCAAGTGAGGTTTTGGTGATTGTGAAGGCCGAAAGATCTCAAGAACACAAGAGAAGGATAGTGTTTTGGATTGATAACCAAGAACCCTTTAATCCATAAAGGGGTTCTCAATTCTAATTCAATCTGATTAATTCAAAGGTGCATAACATGAATATATAGAAAACTATGGGAGATCTAACCAATCCTTCCTTGCAAAGGAAAGGGGTTTGGATAGATTTATTATATCTAAAGATAAATGAAATAAATATAAGATAAATATGTCCTAATAAAGATAAAAATTCAATAACTTGGTGGCCAAGGATTATATCTAGAAGAGATATAATTAATTCCACCTTAATAATCTAATTTGCATAAAATAATAACATAAGTAACTAATGTAAGAGAACTCGGCCCACAAGAGATCACTCGGCCAAGCCCACCAAATCCACTCGACATATCTTTGGGCCGAGTGACATGTGTGTGTTGATCACGGAGGGTGTTGACGAGTCTTCATGAGCTCCGTGTGTGGACGCAAGCTCACTTCCGGTGCTGGTGGTGTAACCTTGAGCCAAGTGATCTAGGGTGGCCTGAACCCTTGCTCTAAAGTTCCATGGTGACGGACAAGAAAAGCTTTAGTTGCAATTTGAATCTTCTTGGCCCTTGCACGAGTGACAGGACCATCGAATGGAACCTTCATGTTGTCCTCAATGTCACCAGGAGTCATCGATAATTGCACGGCATCAACTACATTGTAGAAAGGAACTGTTCTTTGGGGGCATGGATTCAATAAAATAGAATGACAGCTTAATCTAAACCTTTTGTTCTTAAATGGATTCAATAAAATGAAACTGCAGGGGACGAGAGAAGAAAATAGAATGCCATGTGGCTCAATTTACACCTTTTGTTCTTAAATCAATCGATGAGAATGACATCTTAATCTAAAAAAAGTGGTTCGGTATTTTAATACAAGTGGTTTAGGGTTTTTAAACCAAGTGGTTCAGGGTTTTAATACCAAGTGGTTCAGGGTTTTATACCAAATGGTTCAGGGTTTTAATACCAAGTGGTTCAGGGTTTTAATACCAAGTGGTTCACGAAGTAAATAGTATTGGTTCATGAATCATTTTATTAAAAAAACAAATAAATAATTAAAAATTAAGCATTAAGAGAAAATAAAATAAAAATTAAAACTTCATGAACCACTTCTTTATAACTTAATGAACCACTTCTTGATAACTTCAAGAACATCTTCTTGATAACTTCATGAACCATTTCTTGATAACTTTATTAACTACTTCTTCATAACATCATGAACCACTTCTTTATAGCTCAATGAACCACTTCTTTATAGAGCTGAACCATTATGAGTAAAAGGGCTGAACCACTATGAGTAAAATTGTTGAACCACTAAAAGTAAAAAGGTTAAACCACTGAGAGTAAAAAGGCTTAACCATTGTGAAAAAAATGGATGAACCATTGTGAATAAAATTGATGAACCCTGTGAATACAATTGTTGAACCACTGTGAATAAAATTGCTGAACCAATGTGAATAAAATTGCTGAACCAATGTGAATAAAATTGCTAAACCACTGTGAAGAAAATTACTGAACCAATGTGAATAAAATTACTGAACCACTGTGAATAAAATTGTTGAACCACTGTGAATAAAATTGCTGAATCACTGTGAATAAAATTGCTGAACCACTGTGAATAAAATTGCTAAACCACATCTTGTCAATTTTTTTTTCAACAAAACATATACAAAGCGGGTGTCTATGTGTAGATAAAATTAAATTACACCCATATATATATTTTTTATAATTTTTTAACAAGTGAAAATGTCAAAAAATAATTTTTAAAAGTTGATTTCTACATGTGTAAGTACTTTTTATACTTGATGTGTGCAATTAATTAGTTTTGTGTGAATTAGCGCGTGTCCAAATGACAATGAGTGTGCTACTAATTAATTTACATATATGTTGCTAATTAATTTGGAAAAGCGCCTGTCAACTAATTTAGCATTGCTTTTGGACACGTGGACAAATTAAAAATCTTGTTTCCTTCTCATTCTTGGCATGCTTCGTACCTGAACCCCACCATATATATATATATATATATATATATATATATATATATATATATATATATATATATATATATATATATATATATATATATATATATATATATATATATATATATATATATATATATATATATATGGATTACTTCAAATATAAAAACTCCTTATTGTGTAAAATCAGCTTAAGGTGTAAAATTCCCTTAATTAACATCATTGAGCTCCTTTATGCATTCTCGAATTTTGCTGGGCCTGTTTTGGCGTTGGGCTGTCCATTTTTTTAACTCTGTTTCATCTGTTTCCCTTTCGCTTAGCTCATCTTCAGCTCTGTTATCTCTCAATCTCTCTCAGGTCTCTCGCCATTTGAGATCTCTCCCTCGCTCGACAATGGTGACGACGGTTTCCCACCTTCGATGGTGGATTTCTAATGGCTGGACAATCATCGGCGAAGGCGACAGCGGAAGACGATGGAGTCATACGACAATCATCGGCGCCATCGACAACATTGATGGGAATCGAGCCTCATCGAGGAGAAT
Organism: Persicaria tinctoria; assembly: GCA_037127255.1. NCBI lineage: Eukaryota > Viridiplantae > Streptophyta > Magnoliopsida > Caryophyllales > Polygonaceae > Persicaria > Persicaria tinctoria. The sequence continues at coordinate 23,996,936 of JBANSL010000015.1, forward strand.
CTCTACAAATTGACTTCGATTCAGCGATTTTAGGTACAATCCTTCACCCTCCTTCTTCTCTGTTCTATCTTCATAGCCTTTATTCAACTTGTTGGTGTTCCAATGGCTGCTGTAGCCTAGATTTCAGACTTTTTATGGTTAGGGTTTCAGGGTGTTGTCCTAAATCGAAGACAGCGAAATTCGATTTTGGTTTAAAAAAATTTCCAAAAACTATTTTTTTAATCTCTTGTTCTCTAGTTCTTCCTTCTGTCATTCTCTTGGTGTTACACTGTGCTTGATGCGTTGTTGTATGTTGTACAGGAACAAGCTAGCTGATGAAGATCCAAGTTGTAGCCGACCATTTGATGCCTGTGCAGCAGATGTGGAGGTAATGTTCGTCCTAGCATTACGAAGAGAACCTTTGTTTTCAGGGTGATTACCCGATTCTAGTATACACTGATTGGATTCCTGTGCTGGACTCTGATGCAACAGATGTACATCATTTTCTGTGTTTTGACCTCCTTTCACAAAGGTTGGCTCCTTTGACGAAACATGGGATGCACTAGATTTGTGCAGATCATGGTGCTGGCTTTCCACTATAAGTGGGAAGGTGTAGAAGGTGTAATCTTTAATGAAGTTGTGAGCAAAACCATCTTTAGAAGGTTGTGCACTTAAAGGAACTCCAGGATTTTGATTCAGAGTGATAACTCCACTCCCTTTGATGAAAATCGGAATTAGTTTCAAAGGCTTTGCCGGACAGTTTGTGTCAAAGGTCTTGAAGCGACAGCTGTGTTGATGAAACACAAAACCTGCATTTTATGTTATTATTATCTTATATTATTTATGTATGGTTTCCGAATATTATTATATACATTATATACTAACCATACAGAAAGGTTTTCGAAGATATCTCCTTCCTTAAGCTAAAAGACGTGAAGATCAAATCTGGTGGATCGTGGCTTCGGAGTTTCCCAGAATAGAAGATTGTGAAGATTGCCATGATCTCTAATAGCCGTTGGAGAAGATTCCTTCCTCAAGTGGCGCCGATGATCTTCACTATATAAAGGAGATGAAGAAGAGAGAGAGGGATGCACATTCACGAAGATCATTGCACAATCAGCCCTCAAGTTTACGATCTCTCTTCAGCGTGTTATCTCTGCTTGTTCTTAAGAGTCTTATGTTTTGTTTCAAAGCATTTGAGAGATACACAGTGAGCTTATAGGATATATTTCAAGAGAGTGTTATACTCGAGAGTTTATAACTCAGGAAGTGGGCACTAGGCTATTGATTCTCGAGAGTAAGAGGATTGTACTAGATAGCTGAGAGAGGTGGGGCTCTTCTAGATTGGTCTAGGACTCCAAGGGAACGTGAGTTGACTAGATTGCAATTGTATAGGAGAGAGGCTTCTCGGTGAGCTATTAGGATCCTAAGCTTTGTGAATCAATAAAGCCTGTTGAATCCTAGGGTTGTGAAAGAACCCTAGGCGGGGACGTAGGCCAAGTTCGTGCCGAACCTCGTTAACAATTCGTTGTGTCCTTTACTTACTGCTTTGCCATATTTCCGCACTTGGTTCGAATTGTTTAACTTTGTGATTCAGGTTTTCAGAGAAAAGGCTAAGTCTAATCTCAAAGGGTTTTGCACGAGCTTCAAAAGTCTTGAGACTATCTGCGAAAAACCGGCATACTCTATTCAACCTCCCTTCTAGAGTATTTCTATATTACATTGTTTTATATTATCGAACCTTCAATTGGTATCAGAGCTTTACTCACTGTTTTTGATCTAACAATCTTGTGAGTTTTCGATCATGGCTGGTGAAGCAAGCGGAGGATTTGCACAAGGAAGGTCTACAATTAGACCACCACTCTTTGTAGGAAACAACTTTGTCCACTGGAGATCATTGATGAAGATGTTCATTATAGATCGAGATCTGGAACTTTGGAACATTATAGAGAATGGTCCGAAGGTTCCAAAGAAAGACGGATCAAATGGAACCAAAATTACGAAGAAGAAGTCTGAATACATCCAAGCGGATCTTGAACTCATCTCCAAAAACTACAGGGCCATTAACTTACTATATTGTGGTCTTCGTACTGATGAGTTTAACCGTATTTCATCTTGTAGGTCAGCTAAAGAGATTTGGGACATGCTGGTTGTCACCTACGAAGGAACCAGTCAAGTGAAAGACACCAAGATTAGTATCTTCCTTCGAAAGTATGAGCTTTTCAAAATGAAGCCTGATGAGTCCATTAAGGCCATGTTCACACGGTTCACGGAAATCACGAACAACCTTGACTCTCTCGGCAAGACCTTTGAGAATGTTGAGAAAGTGAGGAAGATATTGAGGTGCCTCTCAAAAGACAAATGGGGCCCGAAAGTGACAGCCATAGAGGAAGCTCAAGATCTCACCGCTCTGCCCCTTGATGACTTTCTTGGGAAGTTGATCACACATGAGATGATTCTTAATGAAGACGATGGAGAACTTCCAGCAAGCACCAAGAACTTGGCGCTCAAGTCTAAGAAGGATGAGCCCAAAGATGTGTCTGATTCTGAAGATGAGGACGATGATGAGGATGATCCCTTTGATCTCATTACAAGGGGTCTTTCTCGAATCCTCAAGATGAAGAAGCAATTCAACAACAAAGATGGATCAGAGTCTTCTAAATTTCGAGGTAAGTCTCAATACAACAAATATGACAAGAAGACTAAACCTTTGTCTTGTTTTGAATGTGGTGAAACAGATCATCTGGTGAAAGACTGCCCTAAAAAGACAAAGAGTCAGTCCAAGAAGAGTGATAGATGGAAAACGAAAGCCATGGTGGCAACTTGGAGCGACTCTGACTCAAATTCCGATGACGAAAAGACCAACCTTTGTCTCATGGCCACAGGAGATGAATCCCATGATGAGCAACTCGAGGTAACTGTAAGAGAACTCATGGAAAGTCCAAAAGAGGTACTATCGGAATTCATTTCTAATATGATTGCCAATGAAGAGAAACTTATTGCCCAAACTAACACTCTTATCAAGAAAACCGTGGACCAGGAAAGAACTATTGAGGAACTGTCTATGCGGGTCAAATGTCTTGAAGCTTCTTATTCAGGTCTTGACATTAAAGTCAAGATGCTTGACTCAGAGAAATCTGAACTCAAGCAAGATCTCTCCTCTCTAAGAAATGAGCATCATGACTTAGAGAACGAGAAGATCTCTCTGAATAATAAGATTCAAGACCAACAGACAGCCCTCGTAAGTTTTACCAAGTCCAAGGGCACTCTTGATAGGATGTTGGGTGAGCAACAAAGTTCTCTAAACATAAGTGGTATTGGTTACAACCCGAGGTTTTTAAAGAAGCAACACATTACCACTTTTGTGAAGGCAAAAGGAAGCAGAACCTCTCCTATATGTCACCATTGTGCGAGAAAGGGACATGTAAGAGAGACCTGCCCCTATAGAAGAAATGATCCTCATATTATTCACAATACATTTCCTATTTACTTGAGAAAAGAACGGATAACGCAAGTTTGGGTCCCCAAAGGCACTATTTTACCAAATATGGTTTATCCCAATAAAGGATCTAAATTTGCTCACTGGTCTAGCCAAAAAGGTTGATGTTTGTTTTGCAGGAGATCACCAAGGTGAAGGCGAAAAAATAGATTATTGATAGTGGATGCTCGAGGCATATGAGTGGAAGGAGTTCTCTCTTTCATGATCTAAAGGAGCAATCCACAGGAACAATCACTCTTGGTGACAAAGGAAAGTGTGACATCGTTGGTATTGGTAGCGTTGGGAGTGATTCCAACCATAGTATTAAAAATGTCTATCTTATGAATGGATTGAAGTATAATTTTCTTAGTATTTCTCAACTGTGTGATTATGGTAATGATGTTGGATTTAACAAGAAAAGATGTTTAGTGCGCAGAGAAGATACAGGTGAAATAGTTCTAATTGCCTATCGTTATAACAACATCTATGCCGTGAATGCTGAGCAAGTGGCACAAGGAAACTTAACCTGTCTAAAGGCTTTGACGGACGATCCAAAGCTTTGGCACATGAGACTCGGTCATGTGAGCCCACATACACCATAAAAGCTTGTGTCCAAATGGCTTGTAAGAGGACTACCTGAGATGGACTTTAAAGGTATTGAGATGTGCAAAGCATGCACACGAGGTAAACAAGCACGTAGCTCTTTCAAACCCAAAAAGGTTGTAAGTACTTCTAGACCCCTTGAACTTTTACATATGGATTTATGTGGTCTTATGTGAGATAAACCTCCCAATGGTAAAAAGTACATGCTTGTTGTCATATTTGATGAGTGCAATGACGGTTCTTTGAGTGAAAGTGTTGCAAATTTAGATCTTAACATCCATACAGAGAACGAGGATGGTGATGATACTGCTGTAACTGAACCTAACAGGACCACGGAGTCAGATGTACCGCAAGTCAATCCTACTGGTGTGACGAATCAAGGAGCTGAGACTAGCAAAAGGAAATTCAAATACTCCTCATCACACTCATTAAAGAATATCATTTCTGACCCTACTTCTAGTGTTCAAACTCGTTCTAAACTTAAGGATCTTTGTGCTTTTCACGCGTTTGTTTCTCTTATTGAACCAAAGAAGGTAGATGAGGCCCTTCAAGAGCCAGATTGGATCATTGCTATGCAAAGTGAGCTTAACGAATTTGAAAGGAACAAAGTCTGGACCTTGAAGCCTAGGCCAAAGCATCAATCAGTCATTGGCACACGATGGGTATTTCGAAACAAGCTAGATGAGAATGGTAAGATCGTAAGAAACAAGGCAAGGCTTGTTGCTCAAGGCTACAATCAAGAGGAAGATTTTGCAGGCTATAAGGTGGATAGGAAGAGCACATCAGGATGTTGCCAATTCCTAGGAGCATCCTTGATCAGTTGGCACTCAAAGAAACAAAACTCAGTCGCCCTATCCACTACAGAAGCCGAATACATTGCAGCTGGAGCATGTTGCTCCCAAATCCTTTGTATAGCTCAACAAATGCGAGATCTTGGCATCAACCTCAAAGGCATTCCAATTAAGTGTGACAATACAAGTGCCATCTCCATTACAAAGAATCTTGTTCAGCATTCAAGGACCAAACATATTGATGTAAGACATCATTTCATTAGAGACCATGTCGAAAAAGGTGATGTGTCCATATCCTTTATTTCAACTAATTATCAATGGGCTGACATTTTTACTAAGCCTTTGGCAGAGGACAGGTTCACCTTCATTAGACGTGAGATCGGAATGCTTAACAGGGATGCACTTTCGTAGGGGGAGCTTTCTCTTTACGAAAGATAACTTCTACTCAGTGTCAAGATCTTTGAACCTCATTTCAAAGGTTGTGAACTGCACAGTAGAGCACATATAACGGATCATATATTTGGTTAATATCTTTTTAGATATTTGATCAAATATAGTTTTAATGGTTTTTTAACCTTCTTTATATGTTACCTATTTTATTTTCCGAAAAATCTTTTTATCCGAGTACATTTCATTTGTGGAAATTATTTTAATATCGGATAAATCTTCTCTTGCCTTTAAGATTTGAAAGGAACTTTTGAATTTTGAATTATTTTGGTAAGTCTGATTTTGGTAACTGTTTTTAAACTCCTCCCTTTGTTGAAAGACAAAAAGGGGGAGATGGGTTGATGGTTTAGACTTTAAAACTGTTGTGAACCAAGGGTCTTGGAAGACCTTGTTTTGTTGGATCTTTCTCGTTGACTTTGAAAACTTATGATCCAACATTTCTCTAACCCATGCAGGTACTTAATCCGATTTTGCTTATGATATTATTACTTGACTAAGTTGCAGGGATGCACAGGTTTTGTCTTTCATCAAGGGGGAGATTGATAACTCCACTCCCTTTGATGAAAATCGGAATTAGTTTCAAAGGCTTTGCCGGACAGTTTGTGTCAAAGGTTTTGAAGCGACAGCTGTGTTGATGAAACACAAAACCTGCATTTTATGTTATTATTATCTTATATTATTTATGTATGGTTTTCGAATATTATTATATACATTATATACTAACCATACAGCAAGGTTTTCGAAGATATCTCCTTCCTTAAGCTAAAAGACGTGAAGATCAAATCTGGTGGATCATGGCTTCGGAGTTTCCCAGAATAGAAGATTGTGAAGATTTCCATGATCTCTAATAGCCGTTGGAGAATATTCCTTCCTCAAGTGTAGCCGATGATCTTCACTATATAAAGGAGATGAAGAAGAGAGAGAGAAGGATGCACATTCACGAAGATCATTGCACAATCAGCCCTCAAGTTTACGATCTCTCTTCAGCGTGTTATCTCTGCTTGTTCTTAAGAGTCTTATATTTTATTTCAAAGCATTTGAGAGATACACAGTGAGCTTATAGGATATATTTCGAGAGAGTGTTATACTCGAGAGTTTATAACTCATGAAGTGGGCACTAGGCTATTGATTCTCGAGAGTAAGAGGATTGTACTAGATAGCTGAGAGAGGTGGGGCTCTTCTAGATTGGTCTAGGACTCCAAGGGAACGTGAGTTGACTAGATTGCAATTGTATAGGAGAGAGGCTTCTCGGTGAGCTATTAGGATCCTAAGCTTTGTGAATCAATAAAGCCTGTTGAATCCTAGGGTTGTGGAAGAACCCTAGGCGGGGACATAGGCCAAGTTCGTGCCGAACCTCGTTAACAATTCGTTGCGTCCTTTACTTACTGCTTTGCCATATTTCCGCACTTGGTTCGAATTGTTTAACTTTGTGATTCAGGTTTTCAGAGAAAAGGCTAAGTCTAATCTCAAAGGGTTTTGCACGAGCTTCAAAAGTCTTGAGACTATCTGCGAAAAACCGGCATACTCTATTCAACCTCCCTTCTAGAGTATTTCTATATTACATTGTTTTATATTATCGAACCTTCAAAGAGGATAATTGGCTTGAACATTTGGGTGACTGTAGGTTATAGATTGAGGTGCCAATTGCAAAAGTCCATGTGAAATGGGAGAGGGGTATCTTATTTGACCAAATTGGAATAGTGTAGGCTGATGTGGATGCATATGGGTATGTGATGAACCAACTTGGTGAGTTAGTTGCAAAGGCATCTGAATAGAACCAATCTGTATAGCTGGAATTAGGGATGGTATCAAACTGAAGCACATGCTGTCTTTTTGTTCCATTTTGTATCATTAGACATGAAAGTTCAGTTGAAGGTTCACTGCTTTGCTGAAAGTTCAGCTCAATCTCCATCTGCTGATTATTTTTCTCACTGCACTACTGAAACTTCATCTAATGAAAGTTCACTGCATTACAAGCCCTTTACATTGCTGAAAATTCAGCTACTGATTTTTTTTCTTCAACTTAAAGTGCAATTAGAAAAAGCTCACCTTTGTGCCATGTGCCCATGACATTATTTTATCATGTCTAAATTCACAAAATAAGAGAATCTGTCACCAATTTCCTTGTTCTTTGTTTAAAAATGCCTGCAATTATGACTTTTAGCTTATTTTTGCATTTAATTTAGTTTAGATTGCACAATTGTATTATAAAATTGCATTAATATGCGTGATGTCCGATTATAAGCCTATTAGCTCAAAATGAAAGAGCAATGTGCCTACGCACAAAGATGCGGGTTCAAATCCCGTATAGGCTATCTATGTTTATCGCTTTGAAGTACTATGTTTCTCTTCATGAATAAGAGTGTAAAGTGAAAAAATAAAATTGTAATGTGCAAATATAAGAACATAAAGTGCAAAAATAAAATTGAAATGTGCACATTTAGAATACAAGTGTGCAAAAGTAAGATACACTTGTGCAACTGTGAAGTGCATTTGTGCAACTGTGAAGTGCATTTGTGCAATTGTGAAATACAGTTGTGCAACTGTGAAGTGCAGTTGTGCAACTGTGAAGTGCATTTGTGCAATTGTGAAGTGCTTTTGTGCAACTGTAAAGTGCAAATATAAGAACATAAAGTGTAAAAATAAAATTGTAATGTGTACATTTAGAATACAAGTGTGCAAAAGTAGGATACAATTGTGCAAATTTAACTACAATTGTGCAAAAGTAAGATACAATTGTGCAGATTTAGAATACAATTGTTCACATTTAAAATACAAATGTGCAAAAGTAAGATACAATTGTGCAGATTTAGAATACAATTGTGCAAAAGTAAGATCATAATGTGCATGAATAAGACAAAAGATGTGCTTTTGAAATCGATGTTTTAATTTATTTTTTTATTTTTATTTTTACTTTTGAGAGTTTGGGTTTACCTCTCGCATATATAATTTAGGTTGATATATGTGAGTTTGAAATCGATTTTTTTACGTATAACAATTTCAAATTAAAGTGCATACTTAAGGTTAAAAAGTGCATAACTAAGATTATAATGTGCATGATTAACAATTTGGGATTGGTGTGTTCTTCTTTATAATATAACCTATGTGGGATTCGAACCCACATCTTTGTGCATACGCACATCGCTCTACCAATTGAGCTAATAGGTCAAAAAAATTTAAGGGTAAATTGAGGGATTACGGCCATTGAGATAAAGCACATGACTGCTGACATGGATTCCTTTGTGAATCATTGTAGCATGAAGATGTGCTTACTGCTAAATTGCTTTCTATTACCTAATTCTCTAGAGTGTTAAGATAAAAATTACTCCTAAAAGCAGTCCCTTGTCCAATGAACTTCTAAATGAAGAAAAAATTTCTAGTGCTCCTCCACGCACTTGATCACAGCTTGATGCGAGCTCATGGTCACTTACCTCAATCTGAAATGCTTATGATAATAAGTTCATAAAACTTAAGTATTATCTATCTATTCATTTTGATCAATCGCTAACATTATAATTGCATAAAAACATATTAAATTGCATGAAGAAACATGGAGCGAATATGATAACAAAATCAAAATGAACATCATGAAAATTTCATCCCTTATGAAATTAGGTAGAATCTGAAAATAGGCAATCAAAAAACCCAAAGCCAAAGCAGTGCAAAAGCACAGAATTAAAAGGTATTAAATGTTTAGTATACATACACATTAACTGGTCACAAAAACTGCTAACAAGAATAAACATTGACAGTCAAACCTCTTGAAAACAAAAGCAAACACTAATCAATTGGAATCAAGTCAATTTGATGAAGGGCATTCAGTGTTTTCCTTCAATTTGATGAAGGGCATGGTCACACCAATTTATCCTTCTAGAACAATACAGATTACAGAAGCATCAAGTTTGGTTTTCCCAACCAGCCTCTTAAAGGATAGAAATCAAATTCACAAAGAGCACCTATAAAATTAAGTAACATTGACCCTGAATTTACTAAAACAAAATTAAAACTGGATTAGACTTGAACTGAATCTTAATGTCAGGTGGCAACCAGAACAAATTCTATGTATTTGAATGCTTGACAGTTCCAAAAGAACCGAATAAAGAACAAATTCTCAATCAATGGTTGAACTAAAATGTCAAAAACAAGGAATAAAACAAAACACCTAAAATAGGGGCGATTAAATTAGTAAGAGTGGAGACAAGAACATAAAGCAAAGCAGAAATTGAAGCATAAAAGGATTTGTGAAATTCAAAATATTGAAAGCAATTTTAGAGTACCGCAAATCTTAATAGGAGCTTCGAGTTCGAGTAGATTGGTAAGGGCAGAGAAAACCTGGATGTGGAAGCAAATGGAGGACCCGCCACCGATGGAGGACCGGAGAGAGATAGAGATCGGAGCCCTCTCTCTTCTGGAAGCATCAGGAGGCGATAGAAAGTGCGCGATCGACCGTCGGCTAGGGCTCTAGCGGTGGTGAGCATCGGCGGCGAGATCTTAGGTAGGAGGAAGACGGAGTGGCGAAGAAGAGGAGAGCGCATAGGAGAGAGAAGATTCATGCCTTGTGGCTCTTCCCCGTCTTCGATCTGGAGATAGGAGATTTCGAGGATGAAGAAACGGAGATGGCGATTTCTTCTCTCCACAGTCGCAGAAGAAGATGGTTTCCAGGAGAGGGATTTGTTTTTTTTTTGGGCCGGTCCAGCCCGGTTTTTTTAAGTGAAATTCCGGCGCGCCCCCTAAACCCAAATTTTACACGTTAAGCGGATTTTACACGTTAAGGAGTTTTTACATTTTAAAGCTTCCCTATATATATAAAATGGGAAACGTTAAAATGTAAAATATCCTTAGGGTGTAAAATTGCTTAAGGTGTAAAATTTTGAAAAACCGGACCCGTGCCCTTTTTTTAAAAAACAGAACCGGTTTGTTTTAAAAAAATTGAACCGGTCATCCTCTTCCTCCCTCTGCGCAAAAATTCAGAAGCGGGCATGGCCTGGGCGAAGTTTCAATCGTCGGGCATCGAGCATGGCAGGAGGCAGGTCATCGAGCATCGGACTGGGCGGTGTCAATCGCCGGAATAGTCCTCGTCGAAATCCTCGAAATCATCAGAATCGAACTCCTCCGTCGCAATCGTCGGAATCATCGCAATCGCCGGAATCGAGCATTGAGCATTGGTCAATTCGACAAGGTGGGTATGGATCTGGCTTCTCCTCCTCGCAATCACCGGAATCCTCATCCTAATCGTCGAAATCGCTAACAACTTCCTCCTTGCCCAA